>CM037872.1:33073242-33611813 GCA_021292105.1 Anadara kagoshimensis | reverse complement strand
GGTCAAGCGAATAGATCAATGTTGTTTACCTATACAGTGTGTAAAAAACAAGTGAAATGTATTAACCGGGAAAGCTAAAATTGTATTATTTTTTAGGGCTTAGTTGTTCAATGCTGTGCTAGCTAAACCAAAGTGTTAGTGAGAATTCAAAATATAAACATAGAACTATGTCGTCTTTTTGTAGAAAAACAATAAACACTGTACATGTGTAGATAAATTCCATCTGTCAGTACATTATTTCTACACTTTTTCAAAAGCATCATTTATGCAAGATGCAAATTTCGACATCAAGTAAACAGAGCTTGGAAAAATGGGCCCCAACAGCAATTTTTACGATTGCCTGTGTCTATCTATGAAAAATCAGGTAATTGCAGTAATAATCATCTATAAGATTAGAATACTTCCTATCATACTTTGTTAGAGAAATATTTCAAATATAATTTTTTTTGTTACTAAGTTTAAATTAAATAAAATCTAATCAGTTTAATGCCATAGTAATAGTACTCTACATACTTTTATGCAGTTTTGATCTGGGGACCAGTGAATGGAATAGAGATATACATGTATTTGATTGTGTGCAAGTGTAGATATTTTGTATATATTTTGTGAGAGGGTGTATATTAAGATACTGGTAAGAGGGTTAAATGTGATGTCTTTAGTTTGGAAAGGGTGGGGTGGGGGTGGGACCTTGACGGCCAAGTAAACTAGCATCTCTTACTACTGTTAATCCCACTCAGGCAGATCCTAAAGTGAGTAAGGATGTATATTTTACATGCCAAAGGTCGGCGATTTTCTACATGTACTACAGTTGGTACAATGGTAAAATCCATTTACTCTAATTTAAATAATAAATGTTAAGTTCTTACATGGCCTTGGCCCCATAACAGTTATTACTAGTATTCCAATACATTGTGTGAATGTGTTACTTTTAAAGAGTAAATGTATGTATAAAACTATAAATGTATTATATATTGCATGTTGTTGATATTGTGGTAGGGTGATTATGTTTTTGTAAATATAATAGATGTAATTTATTAATTTTTTGTAAAGTCTCATGATAAATAGAGTACAGACCTGTCAAAAAGTTTAACACTGAGCTAACAAGAAGTGGTTGAATCCCGACTGTTATGTGACCTTTTTACAGATAGCTAGAGACTGAAAACTGACTGAGATATAGATCAACCAGCTGACATGATATAGCTTACGAGTGGCCATGTCAGCAGTAACTCGTTGGCTTAGTGTTAAACTTTTAACAGGCCTGTACAGTATAATGTCTACATGTTTACCTGCCAAACATCTTTAAGTACATTTCCTTTAACTAGTTTGATGAGCAGATTTTTGACATTTTATAATTTAAGTGTGTACTTTCTGCTTCCATGTTGATATGAATTACGCACAAAAAGTTTGACTGAACTATATAATCAGGACCCAGTTGCTCAAAGCTTGATTTGTTTAATCAATGATTAACACAAAAACAAACAAATGTGGAATAAATGTATCTATCAAATTGATAGTATGACCAAATTTTATTCAATTTACAGGTAAATATATTTTATAGTATGCAAGAAACAAATTTGAATAGTCTAATAATTTAACTATTAATAAATCAAGCTTTCAACAACTGGGCCCCGAATGTTTATAACATATACATACAAACAAGAGTCATAAGAATATATTTTTATTGTACAATATAAAAACAAAGCAAAAAACAAGTTAAAAATTGTAAACATAGATGTTATGAAAAAAGTGAACAAGTTAAATCAATAAATATTAAATAATTAACTTTGCATTTTATCATAATTATATAAATAATAAAATCTTATTTAAGATGTTGCTTGTATACAAGGACTCTAGAATTTAAGGTTCAAGCTTCTTACACACCTTTTCATGGATTTGGGTATTAAATTTGGATATTTGCTATGACTTATAACAGATTTTTTTTTTTGTAACAGTTGCAGAAAAATCAAGATTCAATTTTTTTTTTTTAAATCTGTTGCATTAGGAAAAGAGCCAAATTGCTGCCTGAAAATAATCCCAGTGAGTTGTATTAAATGACTGGGGTTTTGATTTTTAAACTTTAATGAGTATTAGACAATTATTTTGAAGTATTCATCATAAAGAGAGCTGTTACCTATCAATAAAAACCTCCGAGAGGATTTTGAACTTGCTGTGCTGGGGTCAATCTTAGTTTTTTCCTGGCCACTTGGTTAGGAGCTATTGTATATTTCTTTGGTTTTGATGCCTTCTTAAAACCACAACAATCAGCTGTATCACCCACAATTATAGGTGGGTTGAATGGAGGTAAACAAGGGGGATAATTTCTTGTAGTACCACCTAGATAGGAGATACTTGGAGTCATATGATAATTCTGTGAGAATTTACCTAGCAAATTCTGATTCAAGTTCCCCACTTGGTCTTTATTTGTAGGTAGATGTACACCAGAACTTTTAAAATATACATTTTGTGTTTTGCCATCTTGAAATACCAACTGTTGGGTGTAAGGAAATGATGACAGATTGCTATTAGTTCCAAGGTAAACTGGTGCTGAGCTGGTCTGAATGTTAATGACATCCCTATCATATTTATCAAGTTTTGTGTTTTGTTCTGATGCCTCTGTTAATAACTCTGAAGAAAATATTGGTATTTCATTAGTTATTGTAGGCAAAATACTATTATTAGAAGAGTTTTGAATGGAATTAGAAACAAGAGGTTGACCAATTGGTGCTTGAGATCCATCTATAGACCTTGCCACTTCGAGTGTATTGCAAGATGTTTGAAAATTGTAGATTGGAATGTTACTCCAAGATACAGCTGGAATGTAATTTAGAGATTGTTTCTCACGTGGAGGATAGACATTATCATGTTTCTCAGATTTCCCCGCTGTATCAGATGCTGAAGCTTGTATTATCCCCCCTGGATATAAATTGGTGTTTATTCCTATACTTGTATTTAACCAACATTTAGGATTTGGAATGAAAACCTGATTCTGATTCTCAACAATAGACTTGTCTGTAGGAGGAAGATTTACAGACTTTGGAAAGAAAATACAATTCTCCACTGCAGAATTGTCTTGAAGAGGGAGATTTACGGGTTTGGGAAATATTGACATATTTGCACTTCCAGGGGACATTTTTGGCATATTTTGTGAGGGTACAACAGTACATATTGGTGCTGGTAAAGATCTGTTAATGTTGACATTTCTTTGAGTATGGACAATCTTCTTTCCTTGAGTTTGTTGATTGGCCTCAGTTTTCTGGGGAGTTATCTCCCTTTTAACCACATCTTGAATGGCAGATGGGTCTATTGATTTTAATATTCTGCTGCATGTAGAACTAGACGATGGGTTACTACTGACAACAGCTATATTTGTCTCTGTACTTAGTGGTTTGGTTTCTGTAACAGTAATATCTTGGTCTTTAATTTTGTTTGCTGTTATTTTCTGTTTTGTCTTTTTGGATCTAAAATACAATTTGAAATAAAGAATCAGCTCTGTTTGGTCACATGATGTGATTAAGTATGTAAATGTATACTTCATTCACATGTGACTACAGTTCAGCCATCTTTCCTGTGATGGTTGAGCTGGTACACAATCACACATTTTTGTGTGATTCATCATCACACCATAACTGATGACGAGAGAGATTACTCCAACCACAGACTAATGTCACCATGGTTACCTTCCAAACTACTGCAATAACCATGGTGCACCAGTATTATGCTACATGTTCAATAAAAGATGAAACAAATATTATTAAACACACAGTAAACATGCATCCATTATAAAACCTCGAGTGACAGGCACAGGTACAATTAAGAGTTAGAGTAAATGAATTGGAGCAATTGTTTCACACTCCAGTCAAGATTCTTTCATTTATATCCAGGCGGTCAGTTCTGAACAGTTTAGGAAACTTCAGTGCCCAGAGACAACAACCAACCTTCTGCAAGCAAGCTGGCAAATGTTCTCGCACTAGGATCTGCTAAAATGGGATTCGAACCCCAAGTGATAAGTAGCACATAAACATGCACTGTAGACTATGCAGCCATTGTCACCCCTTCAAGATGCACAAGAACAAAATGGTGGCAAGTGACATGCTTCAAGCTGTTATTATCTCACTTGTCTTATTCTATCTGTGATTATCAAAAAAAAGTCCATGATTGAAGTTGGACAGAAAATTTCCAAGCCCTTTGTGAGGGTGAACCCACAACACTGACTTCAAAATCCTGTGTTATGTGCTTTTGATGTAAAACCGTTTTAAACTACATGAAATTCTTTACCTTTTGTTGACTGTCGGAATGTTTTTATCCACTTCTACATTTACATTGGGATTGCTTATTGTTGGTAAAAATGACACAAGACATGAAGCCAAATCTTTGTTACCATCTAATAACAGCTCTATGTAATGGATAGTCTGTAAGGAAAACAAAACATTTGAATCAAGACTCTTTGAATGAACCAAGTCATGACATTCAAATCAACTTTAAGTGAAAGAGAGTTTTCCTGCTCATTCTGAAACAAGGTTAGCACAAGAAGAATAGTGTTACAGTTGCTGCTTTGCAGTAGCATTATATTATTCAAGACCTTTACTGAGAAAAGGGAAATATTCCTAAAGGATTTCCCTTCTCGTTCATGTGGTTGACTATTTGAGACCTTGTTCAAACATGTATTCACTCATAAGACTTATACTGCTTATATCTACAATCCTATTGATTTTTTTTCTACTTGGAACTAATTTCTTTAGAGTTTATACTGAATGTAGTGGATATTACCAGCCCATTACATTAATCTTACTTGTCTTTTTTCCTTTAATCAGATAAGACTGCGGAAATATGACACCACGAAAATAAAGCAATATACAGGACAATAGTAGCAGAGCTGAGCTAGTTGCAGTTGAGTTGAGTCATATAAAGTAGATATAATAGAGTGATTAACTGCAAGACTTTTTTGTCTGAAAATTTAAGCCTTATGGTAGAACCCTCGCTTTTCACCCGGAGGGCCGAGTTTGATCCTCAGCTGTGGCACTTGGTGAGGAAGTGAAGCGTTTCCTCCCTCCTGTTTCACAATGTATAACCTTTTTCTAAAAGAAAACACTTGACAGGATATTGCATGCCAGCATGTAGGATTACAGGTCAACACGGGTAATATCTTTAAACTAACATTATCAAAATAAATAGAAAGAACTGCATTTACAAAATTTCAGCATATGGCTCTATTGTGCTGTATATAATCAATAGCCAATGACCAATGCAAATCTGGGAGTATCATATGGTAAATTTGTGATTCCTTTGGGAGTATCATATGGTAAATTTGTGATTCCTAATTACCCCACTACATATTGGTTAGTGGTTACCAGTATGTATTAAATAAATACCTTTTCCCTGTTACCATTTTCATTTGGGTCATAATCACACAAAACTGCTAGGAGTGTCCTAAATATGTCTGTGTTATCATAATAGTTATACTTGATCATGTTAAGCAAAGCACTAAACGGAGCTACTTCATATCTGGTGATCTGATCCATCTCTCAACAAACTATATAAACAATGGAAAGTAAATAATCTTATAGTTATTATAGATAAATAAGTGCGAAAGAAGGTTATGTAATAGCATCAACTTCTTAAATTTCTTGTAAGTACCGGTAAGTAGTTTTGAAGATTAGGGCTATGCCAGTTAGGTATATACTCAGTGACTGAGACAGTAGACAGACAGGTCCAATACTGGGAGAGCTGAAAGCCCAGTTGGGTATATACTCAGCGGCTGAGACAGTAGACAGACAGGTCCAATACTGGGAGAGCTGAAAGCCCAGTTGGGTATATACTCAGCGGCTGAGACAGTAGACAGACAGGTCCAATACTGGGAGAGCTGAAAGCCCAGTTGGGTATATACTCAGTGACTGAGACAGTAGACAGACAGGTCCAATACTGGGAGAGCTGAAAGCCCAGTTGGGTATATACTCAGCGGCTGAGACAGTAGACAGACAGGTCCAATACTGGGAGAGCTGAAAGCCCAGTTGGGTATATACTCAGTGACTGAGACAGTAGACAGACAGGTCCAATACTGGGAGAGCTGAAAGCCCAGTTGGGTATATACTCAGTGGCTAAAACAGTAGACAGACAAGTCTAATACTGGGAGAGCTGAAAGCCCAGTTGGGTATATACTCAGTGGCTAAAACAGTAGACAGACAGGTCCAATACTGGGAGAGCTGAAAGCCTGGTTGGGTATATAGTATATACTCCACTGTACTCAGTGGCTGCGATGGTTGACAGACAGGTCCAATACTAAGAGAGCTGAAAGCAAGTTTGATATTTTCTCAACATCTGTAAATACTTACTTTTTACACTTTTAATTTCTCATACAGCATTCAAACCATCAGCACTGTCAATTCACAGAAATCTTTGAGCATAGTGACCCACGTAACTATGTCTCCAATCAAACTTGATTGATTGATTGATTGATTGATATTTTATGTTCCTTCACTTATAATCAAGATATCACCAGCTAAAGGTGGCTAAATTGTTTTACCTTTGCAGTGTGCTGAGGGCAATGTGCAGGGAAGGCTCTTTAACACTCCACGCCTTCCCTGACATAGGGCATCATTGTTTAAGGTCTCTTCAGAAGAATCCCCAATCAAACTGCAGATGATAAGCTATTAAATTTTTAGCTGAAGTTCTGTTACATTGAACAAACATCAAAAGGACATTTAATTAGTTATTTAAACAAAAATATTGTAGAAAATCTTGATGACATTTAGACTACTAACTGTATATTATGTCATTATGATACTGGAAAACATAATGGATTCTGGAAAAGTTACATACCGTGGAACCTGTCAAAACTCAGAACAGTTGAACACCATGGCTTTCTGTTGAAATTTTATACATGTTAATCTACTATTGGAACCACTCTGTTTGTGACAGTGAAATATTCTTTATTTCCATAGAAAATCAAATAAACCTGAATACATATTGATATTTCAGTATTTTGCACTTACCTGTACCTAGTGGTAACAGGAAACATGTATGTGCATCCGCAATTAGCCTAGAATATATCTGAACAGGGTAAAACATTTGCACTATGGGGATTTAACATGTTGAAAATCCAGGCAACTGGCAATTCTGTTGTGCATTTGACGTTAAACGTCGCCAAAGACATCACCTCCAGTGTAAACATCGCCATTTTAGCCATGCAAAACCCTATAATGCATATCGCCAACATTTTCCTTTCTACAGAAATATTTTATGACAATATGCAAATAAACATATATATATAGATTTTCAGTTACAACTACCGGTAGGTACAAGTAAGTGAAAAATATCTATCTTTATTTATTTAATTTTCTATGGAAATAAAGAGTAATGCACTGTCACAGTCACAGTGGTTTCTACAGTAAATACCAAAATTATGAAGATACATCATACCCTACATGTACATTCATGAAACAATTTTACATGTAAAATAAATTCTCAGATTGTGCACGAAGTTCTATAAACAGTCAATGATAATTAAGTTGTCATTGACTGTTTACAGTCAAGGCTGTATTTACGTTTGTTTATAAACCGTATGTCATATCCAATTATTGTAGCACTAGTTTTGTTTGAGTAATAAATTAAAGAGTGGATCATAGAGAGAGAGAGACTCTCAGAGAGGGAGAGAGAGAGAGCTGTAGTAGTTTACCTGTCGGTCGACCTGTGATTCGGTGCAAAATGCATTCAGTTTGTTATTTCATAAGTATCTTGATATTTGTTTTTCAATAGTTATGTGTTCCAGTTGTAAATGTTAACGGAAAATTAAACAGTTGGTATGAATACAGCAGTTATTCATACCATCAGTTATTCATACCATCAAACACATTCTTGTTTCAAAATCCCCCGCCTTTTTACTCACGGGATTAAATTCGATTATCGCCCTTGTCGAATCGCAAGGCGGCGTTGTATTGTAAACTTCCGTAACGAATGACGCCAGTGATATATTTCCTGGTTTTTAAATAATTATGCTCTGATAACAACCACAACTATGTCTACATTTGATAACAACACAGATGGAGATCGGAGAGACCTAGCTCTTCAAAGAGAGGGGCATATTGACAATGAGAATAGTGAATTATCTGAACAAACTATTGTAAATGGAACAATTTCTCCAGAATCTGGAGTTGTTTTAGAAACAGGTGTCACCGATGTTACACAGGCAGAACATAGCGATGGGACATGTTCTCCCGAAGCCTCACCAACACAACCTAATAAACTAATGTCCTTTGACCTTACGAATCCCGAAGAAATAATCAAGATGTTAGAGACGGTAGAATTAACTGATGAAGAGACCGATGCATTATTGTATGAGGCGTACAATGTGAATTCAAAATTAAAAGAAGCTTTACGCAGAAAAGAAAAGTCAGGAGGGGATTATGATCCATCAGTAATTAATGGATCAGTTGTTATGGCTCCAGAGAATATGTCAAATTCACCACCATATGACTCTAGAGCTGCATCTGGAAAAAGTAGGGATGGTTTTCCACAAAAAGCCCCATTGCCTCCAATTGCTAGTTCCAACAGAAATAATCCCAATGGAGGGGTTTATAGTGCTAAATTACGAAGACCTGTTCCACCACCATCTAGTATTTCCAGACGAATGACTGCATCTTCACATGCTGGATATCGAACAAAACCATCTCCCTCAAAAGTAATTTTGATTTTATTAGTATTAGGGGAATCAATCAATCCAAGAATTAACCATGGGCCTTCCTAATATTAACGACACTATACTGAATTACACAGCCATCTGTTGAGTTTTGTCTGCTACATGTAGCAATATAGCTACATGGTATAGTATGTACTATGTACAGGTTAAGAGACGTTACTACAGTCTCACCTATGGGGTACCTTTTAGGCAAAACGGTAGAGCGCTCGTTTTGAAAACGTTCAACACGAGGTGGATTCCTGGTGTCGGGGGGAAGGGAGTTTTATAACTGTGTTTTTCATTGTAACTAGTATTTTCATTACTAATGACGCCCTCAATGGGACCCTACCTTTGAATGTCGACATCCACCAAAGTGCAACTGCAGGAAAGATCTCAATAAAATTCACAAATATAATAATAATATCTTTATTGCCTCAAACTCAATTACAATAATTGGTTATGGCAAGTAATTCAATAAACATGAAACATAATGAACAAGAAATCATAAAAAAATGTAACTGACAAATTTATACATATATAACAAATAAATATTTTACAGATAATGAGATGTAATACTGCAAGGATTTTTTAAAGTAATTTTAGTTTTACGTATTTCAAGGCACTCGATAATAAAATTTGATGTTATTTTCAGGATCTCTTTTATATTGCTATATATTAATATATGTTACTATGTATGTGTTAGGATACATCTTCAAGGGGCGAAGACTAAAGGGGAGGGATGTAAATGTAGCGATATTGCTACATGGTATAGTATGTAATATGTACAAGTCAAGAGACTACTGTCTCACCTATGAGGTACCTTTTAGGTGAAATGATAGAGCGCTTGCTATACAAACTGGTGACCTTCAATTCCCAGCATCAGGGGAAGGGAATTGAATAACTACATGTAATTTAATTGTAACTAGCATATATGTTAAATACACTTCTCTGTTCCAATTTTTTAATTCATTTACATTGAATCGAAACATTATATGGTCATCCCTCAAATCAACATACATATCCATATTGGCTAACCATCTGCTAGGGTTGTCAAGCTCATTGGAATGAAAGGCTGCTTGAACCAAGACCTTCCTAATATATCAGCAAAGTCTATCAAAAGTGCTATTACTTCAACTAGCAATTGTCTGTGACATTTTCAGGAAAAACTAATTCCAATCTATCATTGATATTTAACAGCTGTTTATTTACAATAGCAGTACAAAAGTGCTAACATCAAATTTTTAGCTCAAGCATCATAGTTGCTGCTCATTGTTAAAGTTTTTGAAGGACAAGAATTCAGGTGAATTACACCAGGCAATTCATCTAACTGTTCTTATTTAAAAAATTCCATAGAAACTTCCTATCATTTCATTCTAAAATTTCAAAATCAGAATTTTGTCTTTACTGTCTATAAAATTAATATTTGTCATTTTCAGAGGCAAGGATCTGGAAAAGTAAGAGAGAAAGAACCAATTCCAATAAAAGAAAGACCACCATGGGATGACAGATTTTCATATTAGATAATTGTTTTTGTTCTTTGGGTGTCTAGTCATAATTAAGTTGTGATTACTGTCTAAAATGAACACTAGTACAACAGTGTTACAAGACAATGTCTTCAGCACATACAGTGGAGTTCAGCCTTGTGCATTGTGATAACTGGCACTGCATTTATTATTGTTCTTTGATGAAAAACGTTTGATGATGATACATTTATTATGTTGTGATGAATGTGTGTACACATATGTAAATGACACATAAATCACATTTGGTTATGGTGCACATGTGTGTTTTTTTCATGTTGTTTTTTATATTTAACTTCATAGTTATAAATAAATAAATCAATCACAGCAATTGCCACTTTGTAGACATTTAAAAAAATTAAAATGCTTGTTAGTTACTTTTAAATGTACCTGTTTAAATTTAATTGTTTCTTGTTAGTCTGTAACACAAAACAAGTGAGAGCAGTACCTGGTAATATAGGAATATTCTAAAGATTTGCTCAAAATTTCTAAAACTCAAAATTAAATTTTTTAGAATGTTTGGTTCTAAATTAAAGTGATGTATTATTGGTGTTAAAGACCTACATCCACTTCTCTACAGAAGCTGTAGGATTTTCTATAGATACCCGGTATATAAAAATGTACACAAAGAATACTTAATGAACTGTCAACTAGCCATGCCAAGTCATCAGAGGTGATCTGTCAATGAGGTGATATTTTGGGGTTTCAAAAATTTAGGCATTAGGTAGGCTAGTTCCTGGTCAAATTCTCTCAACCTAACTTTTATATTTCATGAATTTATTTTCATCATTTCTATCTATGGGGCCTGATAGGTTACTGTCTTGAGCCTTCTTTTCTTCTTTCCAAGCCTTCTCTAACACCTATGGTAGTTTCTTTTCTGTTGTTCTCTTTGCTTTTCCATGCTTCTTTCTTTTTTTGCTGACTACTTCAGTGGGTTTTGCAAGTGAACCACATAATCAATACCTCTTTCATTCTTGTGTAGACAAATTTGGAAAACATTTACATCAGAAATTCCTGGGGCATAATAAGTTTCACTGCAAAATATCAACTCATGTGGTTCCATATCAAATGAAAATATTTGTTCCACACTAACATTAGAGGGGTTACCACATAGTACATGGACAAACTTGGGTTACCCCATTAAACTTCATTGGTGACATCACATGATCTAAACACCTATATGATGTATAATATATTTATTTTAGTTAGTGTGCACTGTGTACATGTATAACCAAAGCATTGATACAAAAAGCTTTAATACTATAATATCTTGCCAATGCAACAATAGTTCATTCCATTTTATTATTGTTATTGTTGAAGTTTTATTATCAGTATAATTATTTTAATTATTCTTAAATTATTGTTTTGTTTTACATGGTACAATTTTGTACCAATTTGACAAATCCAAGAATTGACTTACTATTAGAACTATGACCCTAGAGAATTGACATATTACATTAAATTTTGCCTTTAATCATCATTTTTAAAGTTTTTTTAGTCTAAGGGTAATATTTTTCTCCTTACAAAGTCTGGGTACCCAAATTCTAACTTGCTCAAGACATTTTGCTCCTGAAGCTGCATATGAAATGCTAAAAAAAACCCATTCAGGGTCACAGTCAGGAATAGCATATTAACATGAATTGCTTTTCTGTTCATTCACAATATGCTATTCCTGACTCATTTACAATACAGAATGAATACACTCAAATAGAATGTTATTTCTTAAATATGTAGGCAAGTGTATTTAAAAATAAAATGAAACGTGTAGAAATTAATACAGCATTGTAAAAAAAATTGTGAATTTAGTAAACAATCAAGGTGTTGATATTTTGCTTGTATACTAGAAGTATGAATTTTTATTGTATTTGACAGGTTTTTATTTCAAAAATATTAATTTAATTAAATTTTAATTTAAAAAAAAATAATTTATCAAGATTTCAAATTGGTCACAAAAATTTCTCCATATATGGTAAATTGTATTTATATATCCTATAATATTTATTTTAGTATGCATTTTAAAACCATTGGAATTTAAATGTAGGTACATCAAACTCAGAAATGGTTTCCGGTAATACTTCATACCTGGGTAATTTCAGTTGAATTTGATATTATATATTCTCTAAAGTACCGGTATCTATGATATTGACTTTTTGTGTTTTAATAGCGTTACAATATTTATAGAAACCTGTTCTTGTGTGAACATTTTAAATGACTCTGGGATGATTTTTATTGATCATTTCTGTCAATAGAGAGTAAAAGATAATTATTTTCTATCTGTCAATAGAATGCAATAGATAATTATTTCCGATAATTATTTCTGATCTAGTTTTATAGAGTTAATTTTGATAAAACAAACAGCATCATTTGTTGTATAACACTAGATAAAAATCGAACTAGATTAAGGGAAAATATTTTTGAGTAGTGTTGATATACCGAAGTATTGATAATCTGTTTTGATAATTTTTTACCTGCACAATAAATGATATTTATTTATTTAAAAGTACTTATTGACTTTATTTGTTTTATTTATCTTATTGTTTTTTAATTTTTTTAAATTTTTAGTCTAAATGTTTTGTTTGTTATTAATGTTTATTAATGGCAGATACCTATTGCAAAATTTTTGATTCATTAAAAACCAATGTTGAAATTTTGTGCCAAATTATTGTCTTATAACACACACACACACACACACACAGACACACACTGATATAAATTTTGTTTGTTGTGTCTTGTAAGTCAGTTTTGGCTGGGTACTGGTATTATATATTTATAAAGTATCATAACTTTTATGGTGTGAAGTGTATTTAAATGGTTTTATATGGTATATGGCACTGTAACCAATGTTTTCTCTTTTTTGTTTGACACGAAACATTTAACATTTTAGAAACCAAATAGGGCCACAATCATATAAACTCCTTTATTTTTATTTAAAAATTCTTTAAATCATAAGTGCTACATACAAGTTGTGAATCTTGCTGGTTAGCCTTTTGCTCTAGAAAAACTAGCATCAAGTTTGACCTGGCTGATTGACCTTTGATTTGATTATTATATTGGGCTTATGGACTGTGTGATTTAGGTAAGACAGCACATTTCATTACCATAAACACCCATTACCCAGTATTACTATCATCTAGCCTTATATATCAGCTCCTAAATTACATAATAGACACACCTGTTTGAATATTCATATTAAAGGTAAAATGGCCAGGTCAAACTTGACACACTATCCAAACACCACTGTGTTTTTAAGGAGAGGAGCAGTGTCTGTGTAAGCTTCTTCAAGTTGGCATAGTATGGAACAGTATTAGTTGAATATTTCATTTAAAATGAAATACTATAATATGTAATAGGTTATGTATCATACAAATATTTTATAAAATACAGCACACATATTTTTCAAATAAAAATATATGATTTATTTCTGTATAAGTTATTGTTCTAAAAAATAAATTATATGTACATGTACATATTTTCTATATATTACACAACATCACACTATTGTTTCGTATTTCAAGGATTATGTCACAGCATTTATTGTAGCATGGCAACCAATCATAATAACAATGTCTGCTTGACCATATTCAGTTAAAATCTCACTTGAAATATAACCCTGAGACTCTCTCTGTAAATGGAACAAACCACTGCAGTAGCTCAGCTGGTTAAGTGCTCACTCTGTAAGTTGAAGGTTGTGAGTTCGAACCCCAACCAGTTCAGGCCCAAGACTTAAAAGGGAGTAGTGACAGTTGTTTTGCCTGTGACTTAAAACTACATAAAGATGGTGACATCTCGATATGAATGAAATTTTATCAATTTGGACTTTAAGCTCAACAAGATCTACCAGACATTCCATAAATTTTATGAAAATCAATGAGATCTTTGTTGAGATCTTAGGAATCAATGCTCTTGTGTCATACTAGACATTGTATGACAAATGAACTAGTGTTTATTCTAGAAAGGGTCATTGATGCCTTATTTTTCCAAATGACCCCTTTTTTAAGGCATATTTAAACATAACACGAACACAAAAATATTGATCTTATGGTGTTTTAGACAAAAAGTTTTGTAAATTTACAAGTGGATATGGTGTCGATACACCACCAGTTACAGACAATAGATCCTTGGTTACTGTTCTTTGTTAAGTAATGGACCTATTCACATGCCAAAGATAGATTCCAATTTTCTTTGTCTTGTCATCAAAATTTCTTCCATTTGCAAAGTGCAACTTTAAATCTGGAATCCGCCATGTTTGTCATGTTTGCACTAATCTGCATTGGACTGGCATAGATTAAACCTGACTGGTTATCCCTGTCAAATCCATCAAGCCAGTCTCTCTTACATAATGTGATTATAGGTTCACCTAACAAAGACCTGAAATGTAAATCATATCAATACATGGTCATGTCAAATCCATCAAGTCAGTCTCTCTTACATAATGTGATTATAGGTTCACCTAACAAAGACCTGAAATGTAAATCATATCAATACATGGTCATGTCAAATCCATCAAGCCAGTCTCTCTTACATAATGTGATTATAGGTTCACCTAACAAAGACCTGAAATGTAAATCATATCAATACATGGTCATGTCAAATCCATCAAGCCAGTCTCTCTTACATAATGTGATTATAGGTTATAGGTTCACCTAACAAAGACCTGAAATGTAAATCATATCAATACATGGTCATGTCAAATCCATCAAGCCAGTCTCTCTTACATAATGTGATTATAGGTTATAGGTTCACCTAACAAAGACCTGAAATGTAAATCATATCAATACATGGTCATGTCAAATCCATCAAGCCAGTCTCTCTTACATAATGTGATTATAGGTTCACCTAACAAAGACCTGAAATGTAAATCATATCAATACATGGTCATGTCAAATCCATCAAGCCAGTCTCTCTTATATAATGTGATTATAGGTTCACCTAACAAAGACCTGAAATGTAAATCATATCAATACATGGTCATGTCAAATCCATCAAGCCAGTCTCTCTTACATAGTGTGATTATAGGTTCACCTAACAAAGACCTGAAATGTAAATCATATCAATACATGGTCATGTCAAATCCATCAAGCCAGTCTCTTTTACATAATGTGATTATAGGTTCACCTAACAAAGACCTGAAATGTAAATCATATCAATACATGGTCATGTCAAATCCATCAAGCCAGTCTCTCTTACATAATGTGATTATAGGTTCACCTAACAAAGACCTGAAATGTAAATCATATCAATACATGGTCATGTCAAATCCATCAAGTCAGTCTCTCTTACATAATGTGATTATAGGTTCACCTAACAAAGACCTGAAATGTAAATCATATCAATACATGGTCATGTCAAATCCATCAAGCCAGTCTCTCTTACATAATGTGATTATAGGTTCACCTAACAAAGACCTGAAATGTAAATCATATCAATACATGGTCATGTCAAATCCATCAAGTCAGTCTCTCTTACATAATGTGATTATAGGTTCACCTAACAAAGACCTGAAATGTAAATCATATCAATACATGGTCATGTCAAATCCATCAAGCCAGTCTCTCTTACATAATGTGATTATAGGTTCACCTAACAAAGACCTGAAATGTCAATCATATCAATACATGGTCATTTCAATCCATCAAGCAGTCTCTCTTACATAATGTGATTATAGGTTATAGGTTCACCTAACAAAGACCTGAAATGTAAATCATATCAATACATGGTCATGTCAAATCCATCAAGCCAGTCTCTCTTACATAATGTGATTATAGGTTACACCTAACAAAGACCTGAAATGTAAATCATATCAATACATGGTCATGTCAAATCCATCAAGCCAGTCTCTCTTACATAATGTGATTATAGGTTCACCTAACAAAGACCTGAAATGTAAATCATATCAATACATGGTCATGTCAATCCATCAAGCCAGTCTCCCTCTACATAATGTGATTATAGGTTCACCTAACAAAGACTGAAATGTAAATCATATCAATACATGGTCATGTCAAATCCTCAAGCCAGTCCTCTCTTACATAGTGATTATAGGTTCACCTAACAAAGACCTGAAATGTAATCATATCAATACATGGTCATGTCAAATCCATCAAGCCGTCTCTCTTACATAATGTGATTATAGGTTCACCTAACAAAGACCTGAAATGTAAATCATATCAATACATGGTCATGTCAATCATCAAGCCAGTCTCTCTTACATAATGTGATTATAGGTTCACCTAACAAAGACCTGAAATGTAAATCATATCAATACATGGTCATGTCAAATCCATCAAGTCATTCTCTCTTACATAATGTGATTATAGGTTCACCTAACAAAGACCTGAAATGTAAATCATATCAATACATGGTTCATGTCAAATCCATCAAGCCAGTCTCTCTTACATAATGTGATTATAGGTTCACCTAACAAAGACCTGAATGTAAATCATATCAATACATGGTCATGTCAATCCCATCAAGCCAGTCTCTCTTACATAATGTGATTATAGGTATAGGTTCACCTAACAAAGACTGAAATGTAAACTCATATCAATACCTTGGTCATGTCAAATCCATCAAGCAAGTCTCTCTACATAATGATATAGGTTATAGGTTCACCTAACAAAGACTGAAATGTAAATCATATCAATACATGGTCATGTCAAATCCATCAAGCAGTCTCCTCTTACATAATGTGATTATAGGTTCACCTAACAAAGACCTGAATGTAAATCATATCAAACATGGTCATGTCAAATCCATCAAGCCAGTCTCTCTTATATAATGTGATTATAGGTTCACCTAACAAAGACCGAAATGTAAATCATATCAATACATGGTCATGTCAAATCCATCAAGCCAGTCTCTCTTACATAGTGTGATTATAGGTTCACCTAACAAAGACCTGAAATGTAAATGATATCATACATGGTCATGTCAAATCCATCAAGCCAGTCTCTCTTACATAGTGTGATATAGGTTCACCTAACAAAGATCCTGAATGTAAATCATATCAATACATGGGTCATTCAAATCTATCAGCCAGTCTCTCTTACATAGTGATTATAGTTCACCTAACAAAGAACCTGAAATGTAAATGAATATCAATACATGGTCATGTCAAATCCATCAAGTCAGTCTCTCTTATATAGTGATTAGAGGTTCACCTAACAAAGACCTGAAATGTAAATCATATCAATACATGGTCATGTCAAATCCATCAAGCCAGTCTCTCTTACATAATGTGATTATAGTTCACCTAACAAAGACCTGAAATGTAAAATCATATCAATACATGGTCATGTCAAATCTATCAAGCCAGTCTCTCTTACATAGTGTGATTTATAGGTTCACCTAACAAAGACCTAGCTGAAATGTAAATCATATCAATACATGGTCATGTCAAATCCATCAAGCCAGTCTATCTTACATATTTGATTATAGGTCACCTAACAAAGACCTGAAATGTAAATCATATCAATACTGGTCATGTCAAATCCATCAAGCCAGTCTCTCTTACATAGTGTGATTATAGGTTCACCTAACAAAGACCTGAATGTAAATCATATCAATACATGGTCATGTCAAATCCATCAGTCGTCTCTCTTACATATGTGTTATAGGTTCCCTAACAAAACCTAAATGTAAATCATATCAATACATGGTCATGTCAAATCCATCAAGCCAGTCTCTCTTACATAATGGTGATTATAGGTTCACCTAACAAAGACTGCTGAAATGTAAATCATATCAATACATGGTCATGTCAAATCCATCAAGCCAGTCTCTCTTACATAATGTGATATAGGTTCACCTAACAAAGACCTGAAATGTAAATCATATCAATACATGGTCATGTCAAATCCATCAAGCCAGTCTCTTCTTATATAATGTGATTATAGGTTCACCTAACAAAGACTTGAAATGTAAATCATATCAATACATGGTCATGTCAAATCTATCAAGCCAGTCTCTCTGAATAATGTGATTATAGGTTCACCTAACAAAGACCTCCTGAAATGTAATCATATCAATACCTGGTCATGTCAAAATCCATCAAGCCAGTCTCTCTTACATAATGTGATTATAGTTCACTAACAAGACCTGAAATGTAAATCATATCAATACATGGTCATGTCAAATCATCAAGTCGTCTCTCTTACATATGTGATTATAGGTTCACCTAACAAAGACTTGAAATGTAAATCATATCAATACATGGTCATGTCAAATCCATCAAGCCAGTCTCTCTTACATAATGTGATTATAGGTTCACCTAACAAAGACCTGAAATGTAAATCATATCAATACATGGTCATGTCCAAATCATCAAGCCAGTCTCTCTTACATAATGTGATTATAGGTTATAGGTTCACCTAACAAGACCTGAAAATGTAAATCATATCAATACAGGTCATGTCAAATCCATCAAGCAGTCTCTCTTACATAATGTGATTATAGGTTATAGGTTCACCTAACAAAGACCTGAAATGTAAATCATATCAATACATGGTCATGTCAAATCCATCAAGCCAGTCTCCTCTTACATAATGTATTATAGTTCACCTAACAAGACCTGAAAATGTAAATCATATCAATACATGGTCATGTCAAATCCATCAAGCCAGTCTCTCTTATATATGTGATTATAGGTTCACCTAACAAAGACCTGAAATGTAAATCATATCAATCATGGTCATGTCAAATCCATCAAGCCAGTCTCTCTACATAGTGTGATTATAGTTCACCTAACAAAGACCTGAAATGTAAATCATATCATACATGGTCATGTCAAATCTCAAGCAGTCTCTCTTACATAATTGATTATAGGTTCACCTAACAAAGACTGAAATGTAAATCATATCAATACATGGTCATGTCAAATCTATCAAGCAGTCTCTCTTACATATGTGATTATAGGTTCACCTAACAAAGACCTGAAATGTAAATCATACATACATGGTCATGTCAATCTCAAGCCTGTCTCTCTTACATAATGTGATTATAGGTTCACTAACAAAGACCTGAAATGTAAATGATATCAATACATGGTCATGTCAAATCCATCAAGTCAGTCTCTCTTAATATAATGTGATTATAGGTTCACCTAACAAAGACCTGAATGTAAATCATATCATACATGGTCATGTCAAATCCATCAGCCAGTCTCTCTTACATAATGTGATTATAGGTTCACCTAACAAAGACCTGAAATGTAAATCATATCAATACATGGTCATGTCAAATCTATCAAGCCAGTCTCTCTTACATAGTGTTATAGTTCACCTAAC
The DNA here is from genome assembly GCA_021292105.1 of Anadara kagoshimensis. Lineage (NCBI taxonomy): Eukaryota > Metazoa > Mollusca > Bivalvia > Arcoida > Arcidae > Anadara > Anadara kagoshimensis. Next base: position 33,592,338 of record CM037872.1, on the reverse strand, counting down.
AAAGACCAGCTGAAATGTAAATCATATCAATACATGGTCATGTCAAATCCATCAAGCCAGTCTCTCTTACATAATGTGATTATAGGTTCACCTAACAAAGACCTGAAATTAAATCATATCAATCATGGTCATGTCAAATCCATCAAGCCAGTCTCTCTTACATAGTGTGTTATAGGTTCACCTAACAAAGACCTGAAATGTAAATCATATCAATACATGGTCATGTCAAATCCATCAAGTCAGTCTCTCTTACATAGTGTGATTATAGGTTCACCTAACAAAGACCTGAAATGTAAATCATATCAATACATGTCATGTCAAATCCATCAGCCAGTCTCTCTTACATAATGTGTTATAGGTTCACCTAACAAAGACCTAGAAATGTAAATCATCAATACATGTCATGTCAAATCCATCAAGCCAGTCTCTCTTACTAATGTGATTAGGTTCACCTAACAAAGACCTGAATGTAAATCATATCAATACAGGTCATGTCAAATCCATCAAGCCAGTCTCTCTTATAATGTGATTATAGGTTCACCTAACAAAGACTTGAAATGTAAATCATATCAATACATGGTCATGTCAAATCCTATCAAGCCAGTCTCTCTTACATAATGTGATTATAGGTTCACCTAACAAAGACCTTGAAATGTAAATCATATCAATACATGGTCATGTCAAATCCATCAAGCAGTCTCTCTTACATATGTGATTATAGGTTCACCTAAAGACCTGAAATGTAATCATATCAATACATGGTCATGTCAAATCCATCAAGCAGCTCTCTTACATAATGGATTATAGTTCACCTAACAAAGACCTGAAATGTAAATCATATCAATACATGGTCATGTCAAATCCATCAGCCAGTCTCTCTTACATAATGTTTATAGGTTTCACCTAACAAAGACCTGAATGTAAATCATATCAATACATGGTCATGTCAAATCCATCAAGTCCTCTCTCTTATATAATGTGATTATAGGTTCACCTAACAAAGACCTGAAATGTAAATCATATCAATACATGGTCATGTCAAATCCATCAAGCCAGTCTCTCTATATAATGTGATTATAGGTTCACCTAACAAAGACTTGAAATGTAAATCATATCAATACATGGTCATGTCAAATCTATCAAGCCAGTCTCTCTGACATAATGTGATTATAGGTTCACCTAACAAAGACCTACCTGAAATGTAAATCATATCAATACATGGTCATGTCAAATCCATCAAGCCAGTCTCTCTTACATAATGTGATTATAGGTTCACCTAACAAAGACCTGAAATGTAAATCATATCAATACATGGTCATGTCAAATCCATCAAGTCAGTCTCTCTTATATAATGTGATTATAGGTTCACCTAACAAAGACTTGAAATGTAAATCATATCAATACATGGTCATGTCAAATCCATCAAGCCAACTCTCTTACATAATGTGATTATAGGTTCACCTAACAAAGACCTGAAATGTAATCATATCAATACATGGTCATGTCAAATCCATCAAGCCAGTCTCTCTTACATAATGTGATTATAGGTTCACCTAACAAGACTGAAATTAAATCATATCAATACATGGTCATGTCAAATCTATCAAGCCATCTCTATACAATAGTGTGATTATAGGTTCACCTAAAAAGACCCGAAATGTAAATCATATCAATACATGGTCATGTCAAATCCATCAAGTCAGACTCTCTATATAATGTGATTATAGGTTCACCTAACAAAGACCTGAAATGTAAATCATATCAATACATGGTCATGTCAAATCCATCAAGTCAGACTCTCTTATATAATGTGATTATAGGTTCACCTAACAAAGACCTAGCTGAAATGTAAATCATATCAATACATGGTCATGTCAAATCCATCAAGCCAGTCTCTCTTACATAGTGTGATTATAGGTTCACCTAACAAAGACCTGAAATGTAAATCATATCAATACATGGTCATGTCAAATCCATCAAGCCAGTCTCTCTTACATAGTGTGATTATAGGTTCACCTAACAAAGACCTGAAATGTAAATCATATCAATACATGGTCATGTCAAATCCATCAAGCCAGTCTCTCTTACATAATGTGATTATAGGTTCACCTAACAAAGACCTGAAATGTAAATCATATCAATACATGGTCATGTCAAATCCATCAAGCCAGTCTCTCTTATATAATGTGATTATAGGTTCACCTAACAAAGACCTGAAATGTAAATCATATCAATACATGGTCATGTCAAATCCATCAAGCCAGTCTCTCTTATATAATGTGATTATAGGTTCACCTAACAAAGACCTGAAATGTAAATCATATCAATACATGGTCATGTCAAATCCATCAAGCCAGTCTCTCTTACATAATGTGATTATAGGTTCACCTAACAAAGACCTGAAATGTAAATCATATCAATACATGGTCATGTCAAATCTCAAGCCAGTCTCTCTTACATAATGTGATTATAGGTTCACCTAACAAAGACCTGAAATGTAAATCATATCAATACATGGTCATGTCAAATCCATCAAGCCAGTCTCTCTTACATAGTGTGATTATAGGTTCACCTAACAAAGACCTGAAATGTAAATCATATCAATACATGGTCATGTCAAATCCATCAAGCCAGTCTCTCTTACATAATGTGATTATAGGTTCACCTAACAAAGACCTAGCTGAAATGTAAATCATATCAATACATGGTCATGTCAAATCCATCAAGCCAGTCTCTCTTACATAATGTGATTATAGGTTCACCTAACAAAGACCTAGCTGAAATGTAAATCATATCAATACATGGTCATATCAAATCCATCAAGTCAGTCTCTCTTATATAATGTGATTATAGGTTCACCTAACAAAGACCTGAAATGTAAATCATATCAATACATGGTCATGTCAAATCCATCAAGCCAGTCTCTCTTATATAATGTGATTATAGGTTCACCTAACAAAGACTTGAAATGTAAATCATATCAATACATGGTCATGTCAAATCCATCAAGCCAGGCAATACATGGTCATGTAATACCGTATACTTGTAATACTGGCTTCAGTTTTAACTTTACTAATATTTTACTTAATTTAAATCTAGCAAAATTAAAATCTTAACAATTTTGTTATTTTTCAAGATATTCAAGAATTCAGTGTGTCATTTTGAAGGTTGGTTCAAGCTTACAACATCTGCAATTTAAGTTTTGTGGAAATTAGTTTTTTGAGTTGGATAAAAGATTGTCAAAATAAGCTAAATTTAAGTTAAGGAAAATCTTCGTTTAGGAATAATTGTGAACATGGGGCCAATTACTATAGACCTTGAATTGATATCCGGAACATCAGATTCTTCAATGATACAGATATAGTGATGTCATCATCTGGTCAGAGGTCTGATTTGACATTCCCTTGAATTTGATAACCCTTCAAAATTGATTACTTTTACAGGTAAAATAAAAAACCTCTTAAAACTGATGGAACCATATTACTAATGTACTTTAGTTGTATAATCAAATGTGTCCAACGATGTCCATCTATTACTCGCTAAGAGATGTAATCAAATGTGTCCAACAATGTCCATCTATTACTCGCTAAGAGATGTAATCAAATGTGTCCAACAATGTCTATCTATTACTCGCTAAGAGATCTTCAAGAAAATGAGTGCATTTTATAATGTACAAGATAACCCATTCTCCGTTATTGTAAAAATCCACAAACAGTGTAATACTATACATCAGTTTCTGTAAATGCATGCATATTTGTATTAGAACAATAAAGAAAGTTTTAATAAATGAATTAAAAACATACAAGTAAGCCATTGAGTAGCTTACAATCACTGGTTTTATTGAAGATCTACCATAGTCACTATGAAATCACCAATACCAAACTTCAGTAGCTGAGTTGACTATAGTGCATGTTTACCATCCCAATGCCTAAAATTGCCTGGGTAGATAGTTTACCATCCCAATGCCTAAAACTGCCTGGGTAGATAGTTTACCATCCCAATGCCTAAAACTGCCTGGGTAGATAATTTACCATCACAATGCCTAAAACTGCCTGGGTAGATAGTTTACCATCCCAATGCCTAAAACTGCCTGGGTAGATAATTTACCATCACAATGCCTAAAACTGCCTGGGTAGATAGTTTACCATCACAATGCCTAAAACTGTCTGGGTAGATAGTTTACCATCACAATGCCTAAAACTGCCTGGGTAGATAGTTTACCATCACAATGCCTAAAACTGCCTGGGTAGATAATTTACCATCACAATGCCTAAAACTGCCTAAAACTGGGTAGATAATTTACCATCACAATGCCTAAAACTGCCTGGGTAGATAGTTTACCATCACAATGCCTAAAACTGCCTGGGTAGATAGTTTACCATCACAATGCCTAAACTGCCTGGGTAGATAGTTTACCATCCCAATGCCTAAAGCTGCCTGGGTAGATAGTTTACCATCACAATGCCTAAAACTGCCTGGGTAGATAGTTTACCATCACAATGCCTAAAACTGTCTGGGTAGATAGTTTACCATCCCAATGCCTAAAACTGTCTGGGTAGATAGTTTACCATCCCAATGCCTAAAACTGCCTGGGTAGATAGTTTACCATCACAATGCCTAAAACTGCCTGGGTAGATAGTTTACCATCACAATGCCTAAAACTGTCTGGGTAGATAGTTTACCATCACAATGCCTAAAACTGCCTGGGTAGATAGTTTACCATCACAATGCCTAAAACTGCCTGGGTAGATAGTTTACCATCACAATGCCTAAAACTGTCTGGGTAGATAGTTTACCATCACAATGCCTAAAACTGCCTGGGTAGATAGTTTACCATCACAATGCCTAAAACTGCCTGGGTAGATAGTTTACCATCACAATGCCTAAAACTGCCTGGGTAGATAGTTTACCATCCCAATGCCTAAAACTGCCTGGGTAGATAGTTTACCATCACAATGCCTAAACTGCCTGGGTAGATAGTTTACCATCACAATGCCTAAAACTGCCTGGGTAGATAGTTTACCATCCCAATGCCTAAAACTGCCTGGGTAAGAATCATGCTCTGGATACTATAGTTTGTCAGTCAGATTACTAAGGGTTGGTGGTTTTCTCTGGACACTCCAGTTTCCTCCACTATCCATGAAATGATCGCCTCAATATAAGTCAAAGAATCTTTACAGGGGCGTAAAACAATATCACTCCACTCACTTTGAAATCTTTCATATAATTAAATACAAGTCATAGCAACTAGACACCCCTAGCCTTTTCAGAAGAAAACTCTTACCTAAAGTGTGGCACTGGCAGGACAGAAATCACAGAAGAAAGTTGGGTTATGTCTCGCACATGCAAGCTGCATTCTTTATCCTCAATATTTTGTCGTAAAATTACCACAAATCTATCGCCAATTCCTATCAACTCATCTTTGAACAAAAAATCTGACAACTGGGTTTCAAACAAAATTTTCTGCAGACAAATGATTTTTATATCATCATTGGATATAGTGATAACTTTGTATTGATAAATCTCAGTGACATATTCATTCAAATTAAGTCTCTGTTTTTGTATATAAAACGAGGCGTTATTTTTCACTACTAGAGCCAGAACATCACAGAACTCATCTAATGATTTTATGTCATATTTTTCTGTTTTACTGTCATCATCATAATTTGTAAATATTCCCCATGCATTGACTTTCAATTTACTGAATGATAAAAACATCAATGTGTCACTGGAAGAAATGTTAAGAAATTGAGCATGTCTGATCCATGCTGCTTTACGCATGACTGAAGTCAAGACATTTCCTGAGTCAAAAGACCATAATTTTATGGTATAATCTGCTGCACTTGTTAAAACAAGTTTTTTATCTTTCAGAGCACTTATACTGAGAACTGTATTCACATGTCCAATATAAAAACAATATGGTTGATCAGTTTGCAGTTTCCATGACAATGCTTTTCCATTATAAAGTCCGATATACAAGAAGTCATTATCCATGAAGTATGTGCTTATGGAGTTTTGTTCTGATGTTATGTCATAAATCTGTTCATCAAACTTCTGCTTCAATGCATTCCAAATAAAAACATCTTTACCATCTGACACTAAAATAAATGTTAAAAACTTCATTATTTTGAAATACCATGGGTAATTTAAAATTATCATAAATTATCATATTTACTTCATAATTTTGGAAACAGATATCTGGAACACACCAATTACTCATGGGAGGACATGGCCGAGTGGTACTGTCACTGGGTTCTAAGCCAAGAGTTGTGGGTTTGAACCTCACTTGGTACTTGAAAATTTGGCAACGATTTTCATCTCCTTCCCATACTAGAGCTGTAAGAAGATCATTACTCAGTAGTCTTTCGAATGAGACTCAAAACATAGGTCCCATGTCTCAGTGCACGCTAAAGACACCTCTATAGAGTTAAAATAAGAGTAGGCTACCTGTGGCCACTACAGAGGATGCTTACAACTACAAGGGATCAAAACAGACTGAGCAAAGTAGATAGACAAGGTTATTATCAATGTCTAATGTACTTAGCACAGTTCATAGTCTTGATAAAGTGTTCTAAATGATGGTAACAAAATACATTGGAAACTAAAAAAGAATTTAAAACATCACCATAAATAGTACTGTCAGTACTGTATTAGTGAAAATATAATACTTTTCAGAAACTTTCCACAGTTTTGCTATCTATAGGTTTCTTTAAGTTTGAACGGATTTCTAAGAGTAAAAACATAAGTAACAATGCAATTTTGGCTACCAGAAATGGAAACATAGTACAAAATGTATGTATCAGGAAATAAATATGAGATTGTCTGAAAACTTAAAAGTTCAGAACACTGAATCACATTTATTCCTTTCAATTTTCACTTACAACTACTTGACCAAAACCATTGGGTTGTATCCTTGTCTGTTGGGTAGTAAGGGGTAGACTGGGACTGGAACATGGACCCATCACGACTGGAACATGGACCCATCACACAGGATGTATCCTTGTCTGTTGGGTAGTAAGGGTAGACTGGGACTGGAACATGGACCCATCACACAGGTTGTATCCTTGTCTGTTGGGTAGTAAGGGTAGACTGGGACTGGAACATGGACCCATCACACAGGATGTATCCTTGTCTGTTGGGTAGTAAGGGTAGACTGGGACTGGAACATGGACCCATCACACAGGTTATATCCTTGTCTGTTGGGTAGTAAGGGTAGATTGAGACTGGAACATGAACCCATCACACAGGTTGTATCCTTGTCTGTTGGGTAGTAAGGGTAGACTGGGACTGGAACATGGACCCATCACACAGGATGTATCCTTGTCTGTTGGGTAGTAAGGGTAGACTGGGACTGGAACATGGACCCATCACACAGGTTTATCCTTGTCTGTTGGGTAGTAAGGGTAGATTGAGACTGGAACATGAACCCATCACACAGGTTGTATCCTTGTCTGTTGGGTAGTAAGGGTAGACTGGGACTGGAACATGGACCCATCACACAGGTTGTATCCTTGTTTGTTGGGTAGTAAGGGTAGACTGGGACTGGAACATGGACCCAACACACAGGATGTATCCTTGTCTGTTGGGTAGTAAGGGTAGATTGGGACTGGAACATGGAGCCATCACACAGGTTATATCCTTGTCTGTTGGGTAGTAAGGGTAGAATTTAAAACATCACCATAAATAGTACTGTCAGTACTGTATTAGTGAAAATATAATACTTTTCAGAAACTTTCCACAGTTTTGCTATCTATAGGTTTCTTTAAGTTTGAACGGATTTCTAAGAGTAAAAACATAAGTAACAATGCAATTTTGGCTACCAGAAATGGAAACATAGTACAAAATGTATGTATCAGGAAATAAATATGAGATTGTCTGAAAACTTAAAAGTTCAGAACACTGAATCACATTTATTCCTTTCAATTTTCACTTACAACTACTTGACCAAAACCATTGGGTTGTATCCTTGTCTGTTGGGTAGTAAGGGGTAGACTGGGACTGGAACATGGACCCATCACGACTGGAACATGGACCCATCACACAGGATGTATCCTTGTCTGTTGGGTAGTAAGGGTAGACTGGGACTGGAACATGGACCCATCACACAGGTTGTATCCTTGTCTGTTGGGTAGTAAGGGTAGACACTGGGACTGGAACATGGACCCATCACACAGGATGTATCCTTGTCTGTTGGGTAGTAAGGGTAGACTGGGACTGGAACATGGACCCATCACACAGGTTATATCCTTGTCTGTTGGGTAGTAAGGGTAGATTGAGACTGGAACATGAACCCATCACACAGGTTGTATCCTTGTCTGTTGGGTAGTAAGGGTAGACTGGGACTGGAACATGGACCCATCACACAGGATGTATCCTTGTCTGTTGGGTAGTAAGGGTAGACTGGGACTGGAACATGGACCCATCACACAGGTTATATCCTTGTCTGTTGGGTAGTAAGGGTAGATTGAGACTGGAACATGAACCCATCACACAGGTTGTATCCTTGTCTGTTGGGTAGTAAGGGTAGACTGGGACTGGAACATGGACCCATCACACAGGTTGTATCCTTGTCTGTTGGGTAGTAAGGGTAGACTGGGACTGGAACATGGACCCAACACACAGGATGTATCCTTGTCTGTTGGGTAGTAAGGGTAGATTGGGACTGGAACATGGAGCCATCACACAGGTTATATCCTTGTCTGTTGGGTAGTAAGGGTAGATTGGGACTGGAACATGGACCCATCACACAGGATGTATCCTTGTCTGTTGGGTAGTAAGGGTAGACTGGGACTGGAACATGGACCCATCACACAGGTTATAGTCTTGTCTGTTGGGTAGTAAGGGGTAGACTGGGACTGGAACATGGACCCATCACGACTGGAACATGGACCCATCACACAGGATGTATCCTTGTCTGTTGGGTAGTAAGGGTAGACTGGGACTGGAACATGGACCCATCACACAGGATGTATCCTTGTCTGTTGGGTAGTAAGGGTAGACTGGGACTGGAACATGGACCCATCACACAGGTTATATCCTTGTCTGTTGGGTAGTAAGGGTAGATTGGGACTGGAACATGAACCATCACACAGGTTGTATCCTTGTCTGTTGGGTAGTAAGGGTAGACTGGGACTGGAACATGGACCCATCACACAGGATGTATCTTTGTCTGTTGGGTAGTAAGGGTAGATTGGGACTGGAACATGGACCCATCACACAGGTTATATCCTTGTCTGTTGGGTAGTAAGGGTAGATTGGGACTGGAACATGAACCCATCACACAGGTTGTATCCTTGTCTGTTGGGTAGTAAGGGTAGACTGGGACTGGAACATGGACCCATCACACAGGATGTATCCTTGTCTGTTGGGTAGTAGGGTAGACTGGGACTGGAACATGGACCCATCACACAGGATGTATCCTTGTCTGTTGGGTAGTAAGGGTAGACTGGGACTGGAACATGGACCCATCACACAGGATGTATCCTTGTCTGTTGGGTAGTAGGGTAGACTGGGACTGGAACATGGACCCATCACACAGGATGTATCCTTGTCTGTTGGGTAGTAAGGGTAGACTGGGACTGGAACATGGACCCATCACACAGGATGTATCCTTGTCTGTTGGGTAGTAGGGTAGACTGGGACTGGAACATGGACCCATCACACAGGATGTATCCTTGTCTGTTGGGTAGTAAGGGTAGACTGGGACTGGAACATGGACCCATCACACAGGTTATATCCTTGTCTGTTGGGTAGTAAAGGTAGACTGGAACATGGACCCATCACACAGGTTGTATCCTTGTCTTATCTGTAGGGTAGACTGGGACTGGAACATGGACCCAACACACATGATGTATCCTTGTCTTATCTGTATGGTAGACTGGGACTGGAACATGGACCCATCACACAGGTTACCGGTATATCCTTGTCTGTTGGGTAGTAAGGGTAGACTGGGACTGGAACATGGACCCATCACACAGGATGTATCCTTGTCTGTTGGGTAGTAAGGGTAGACTGGAACATGGACCCATCACACAGGTTGTATCCTTGCCTTATCTGTAGGGTAGACTGGGACTGGAACATGGACCCATCACACAGGATGTATCCTTGTCTGTTGGGTAGTAAGGGTAGACTGGGACTGGAACATGGACCCATCACACAGGTTATATCCTTGTCTGTTGGGTAGTAAGGGTAGACTGGGACTGGAACATGGACCCATCACACAGGATGTATCCTTGTCTGTTGGGTAGTAAGGGTAGACTGGGACTGGAACATGGACCCATCACACAGGATGTATCCTTGACTGTTGGGTAGTAAGGGTAGATTGAGACTGGAACATGGACCCATCACACAGGTTGTATCCTTGCCTTATCTGTAGGGTAGACTGGGACTGGAACATGGACCCATCACACAGGATGTATCCTTGTCTGTTGGGTAGTAAGGGTAGACTGGGACTGGAACATGGACCCATCACACAGGTTATATCCTTGTCTGTTGGGTAGTACTGGTAGACTGGGACTGGAACATGGACCCATCACACAGGTTGTATCCTTGTCTTATCTGTAGGGTAGATTGGGACTGGAACATGGACCCATCACACAGGATGTATCCTTGTCTCATCTGTAGGGTAGACTGGGACTGGAACATGGACCCATCACACTAATGTGTCATTTGAGGAATACTTTCACTTTTACCAATTCAGTTGCTCAACATTTACAATAAATGAATAATAATACTACTAAATTATTGTTTCATTTATTTGACATTCTTGTACATTGCCAATCTTAGTGGCCATTGTAACAGAAGGGAGGAAACACCTGACAAATCCCAGTATCAAATCCTGTCCAACCAGGGTGACAACTGACAAGTGAATGTTTTATCTATCAAAAGGCTCAATGATTTAGACTACTGTAAGAACCACTCTGTTTGTGACAGTGAAATACTCTTTTTATTCATAGAAAATCAAAAAAATTTGAATAAAGATTTATATTTTTCTGTATGCGCATCCGTGATTGTCATAAAATATGTCTGTAGAAAGGAAAAAGGGGATTTTACATGACGAAAATGGCTGTGTTTACACAGCAAGTGATGTCCTTGGTGATGTTTTACATCATGTGCACAACAGAATCTGCCATTTGCCTAGTTTTTCAACATGTTAAATCCCCATAGTGCCAACGTTTTGCCCTGTACAGATATATTCTGGGCTAATCACGGATGCACATACAGATTTCCTGTTACAACTAAGTACAAGTAAAAGAAAAAATATCAAACTTTATTCAAATTTATTTGGAATTCTATGGATATGAAGAGTATTTCACTGTCACAAACAGAGTGGTTCCTACAGTAGAAATTCTGGAAGTTAATCACTCTATTATCTTCTATATAGAACACTATAACACTGCGACAAGCTCATTCTGGCCACACAATTAGCATTTTTAGGTACTATCATATTACAAGTTTAAAATCAAAAGATTTTGTTTCTTCATTGTCAATATCTTCCCATTATCATATAGTGCCGAGGGGACAATCCATTATCATATAGTGCCGAGGGGACAATCCATTATCATAATTATAGTGCCAAGGGGGCATTATTTTTTTATTATACGGAACATTTTTAGCTTCATCTATTTAAAGGCATATGCTATGAAATAGAACCACCATTCAAAACAAGCTAATTTTTTCACTGTTTGTTCTATATGAACATGCAAACAAAATTATGCAAAAATAATGGTAGGTCACCGCATGTAATTTTTCAACAACTCTTGTTCAATATATGCAGTATTTCAAGGATTTTGCATTTTTACCCAAAAATCAGTATAATTGAAAAATCAACCTCAAACAAACTCAAGAAATTCATTTAAATGTTATAATCAGCAAAAATACATCATACCCATATTTAACATGTTAAAAAATGTTAAAGTTGGCAGTTCAATACACATTTATTAAAATAATTGGTAAAAAATACATTGGAGGTAGAGCTCATTTTACCGCCTTTTTCACAAAAATTCCATACATTTTCATGTATAAAAAAAAATCTACCATTCGAAATCTTTTCAAATTCTGCCAAAAGCTTAACCAGACTATATACTTCACAAAAACAAAGAAAAATTGATAGGTCACCAGGATATTTTAGGATTTAAAAATAAAAAATTATCCCTACCCCCATGATTTTTTCAAATTTTCCATTGAAAAAAATGAAAAAAAATCCCCAAAAGGTTTTCTCTCTTCAGTTAATTCAAATATTAGCATCAGATTCAAGATAATACACAAAACAAAGCAAAAAAAGTATATTTTTACATATAATTTACAATATTAATCTTTGTTTTATAATCTGAATATTAAAAATAGATTCATAATTATCGTAAAAAATATCTGTGAATCTTTAAGATTTCAAAAACTCCAATGAAAAGAATAAAACAGAACAGTTTTGTTCAACCATGTCGACATTCTAATATCTCTTGGAACTTACATAAATTTCCATTACTTTGTGGTGTGGTCAAAGAGAGAAAACTCTATACCATGGTAAGTTTACATTTTGTGCATCTGTGCTAGTAATACTCGCATTATAGGCCGTACTGTTTTTCGTTTTGGATTACACAAGATAGATAGAACCTAATTGCTACAACGGTGTGATGAAATTTGGACAATTCACCGTTGTATGGTTTTTCCATTTGTTTATGTTTACTGTAATAGATATCATTTAATCATTTTTCGAAGCTAGTGGTTGAGAAGTACGTTCGGGTTCCACAACAGTTGGACCAGATTTGTTCATTTGAATCATGCGAGCAGAACATACTTCTCGCCTTTTCTTATCCGATACTTTAATAAACCGTCCTCTTCTTCTAAGAGGCATTTTGATCAATAATTTTACGATTTATACGATTTATATTGCCGAATACTGATTAAAAGAAAGCCGGATGTTTACAGTTGCTACGGTCGATCTTCGTCTACTGCTAGTATATCCCTTCATTTGAAATGTCGCACCACTTACACATTCAATAACGTAAACAGAGTAGTCTCCCCTGGATGCGCGGATTCGGTGCGCAATGAAAAAACCCGAAAATGCCTTTAAATATGAGACCAAAAGCATAAGTGTGAAATGAAACTTACCTAACATGACTAATGGATGCTTATACATAATTCCTGTGATTTTATAGATACCAAAATAAAACTTACCTAGCATGAGTAATGGGTGCTTATACATAATTCCTGTGATTTTATAGGTCCCAAGTCGTCCATCAACTACCACAGTCTCACATAAACTTCCTTCTCTAAATCTGTCATTCAAATAGCATCGCTGTAGAAACAGCTGTTTGCATGACTGAGCAGTACTTGACTGATCAGCTGTAGGCCTAACTTTCTTCTTTTCTCCAGCATCTATTAATAACCTAATCCACAGTTCCTTACAGTCACTTATCAGGTGATACCATGACTTACTGACCTAGAACATCAAGTGAAAAAATTAAAACATATATGCTCATCAGACTTGTGCATATCCCAACATTAGTGATGAGAAGTACCCAACATATATATATATATATACACTGCCATCCATAAATTACTATATTAATATTCCCCATTATAATCATCATGTTAAGTTTCATGCACAGAATTGAAATAAGTGATAGTTTACCTTAATGATCTAATGTATGCCAAAACATTTTATTTTGTTTGTTTTTTTTAAATAAAATCATTTTTTTCATATTTTGAAATTTTGTTGAAAAATATGAAAATGTAGGAAAATTATATTTTTCAAGGTAAAAGCACTGTTCCAGCTGAAAAACAACCAGCTTTAGCAAAATGATATTGTTTTTAATTTAATTTGTAAAGACTTTCAATCTGTAATGATATGACACATTATGTACATGTACTGGGTATAATAATTTATGGATGGCAGTGTATATATATATGGATGGGAACTCACTGGACTGGAAGAATAATAGGAATTATATTTCTTGCTCTAATTAATACCATGCAACATATTTGGAGATCCATCCCTGAATGAAGAGTCTTAAACACTCACCAACATGTCTTGAAAATAAACTAAAAACTGAAAGTATTTCCTTCTAAAAAGTTTTGTTAAAATTCCCTTGTACAATTTGCGTGGATATACGATAGATCTTAATAAAACAAATACTGTTTTGTTACATATAACATTACAACAAAATGGAATTAAAGATATTGCTTTAAGGTAAAATTAAGTGATCATAATAAATAATACTTACCAGGCAGCATTTAAGAATTGTATCGCCATCTAGAAATCGTAATACATTGTAACTACAATCTCTGGGTAGACATCTTATAAAATCTCTGTGATAAACAGAAGGTAAGTACGACTGAACAAGGAAACACAATTGGTCTGAGGCACAGTGGTCCAAAATACTCTCCAGGAATGTATTCTTCTGGATCTGTGTCAAAGTTTCAAACACATTCTCAACTGACTTTAGCCATATCTGGAATTCCACATCCGATAATGATGTATCTGGTTCCATTTTAATACATCTGTTGTAAATAGAACAAAAATAAAGATCATATTAAATTAATAAAATATGGACTCGGGATCTACAGAATTCAAATATCACATAAGTTTTGAAGGAGATTTTTTACAGCTGTATTATTCACTGTTGAGCTACTGTTGGATGGTATGTTGACAACAGGACTAAACTGGAATTGCACTGACCTCTATAAGCTTCTGACAAAGTCTCATTGAAATCTGAACAATAGTTTTCAACTTGAAAATAGTTGTTAACAACACATACACACATACTGCAATAAGCTAGAAAAGCTTTACAGCCAAGTGAGCTAGAGGTATTGAGCAAACTACAGAAATCTTTAAATGTACCCATGGATGTTGTCAGGCTGGTATAACCATTGTTTGCTATTGCTATATATGCATTAATCAAATTTTACTAATGCTTGATTTATTTTTTAGATATCACAGGTACCCGTGGAATGGATTTTAATCATTATCACAGGTACCCGGTGAATAGATTTTAATCATTTTATAAAAAATACTAGTATAGTGTACCATACTTTTTTATGTTTGTGATACAATATATTTTTTTAAGTAAAATGCTTTAAATCCATTCCCAAGACACCTGTGTTGGATATGCATAAATTAAATTGAAATATGTATAAAAAATCACTAATGTCCCCAAGGTGATTAATATTTTGGTAAAAAATATAATTTTCATTTTTCGATTATGGCATATTATTGTGATGGTAGTTCAAAATTAATGGGAAAAACATTCTGTCCCCATACCTGTGAACAACCTCATTTCCCAGATTAGCAGAGTTTATGACCAAGTATCCAAATTATGCCACTTCTAAATTGTTCAAAACTAATGTTTTCATTGATTCAGATTTTATTAGTATAAAAGCATCTATATTAATTAGTACTAACTACATTGATAAACACAGCGACATTTAATACAGACCAGTTTTATTTGGCTATGTTATTAATTATTCCATCTACACTAAGTGATCGAAATTCCCCATACACTTGTGAACAACCACAAGTCCCAGATTAGAAGAGTATGCAAATTATGACACTTCTAAGTTGTCTCTTGTGTTTAACTTTAAATAAATACTTTAAAGGCTATGAATAAATTGCTATTTTAGTCTGTTAGGTGATACACAAAAACAAATCATATCAAATGTTTACAATGTCATCGAGTTCTTAAGGTAACATGGAAGTTAGTGATTCTGTCTAAAACTAAAATAGGTCGACGGTTGTAATCGTGATCCGGGAATGATACTTTGTTTCCGTAGATATTTTTCCTTCTTTTCCCAACACCACCACACAGACACTTGTTTCTGATATAAAAAATAACAACACTGTGTTTAAGTATAGTGCTTTTTAAACATCGACAAGTGCCTGTGTACCACCACCACCATCATCACAACAAAAACAACGGCACCAACAATATAAAATATCATTACCACACCACCACCACCACGACGACGACCACTACCACAAACAACATAGTGACAATACAATAACCACCACCACCCAATTACAGTAGTCACAACACATGACCACTACCACCACCACCATCATCACAACAAAAACAACGGCACCAACAATATAAAATATCATTACCACACGACCACCACGACGACGACCACCACCACAAACAACATAGTGACAATACAATAACCACCACCACCACCAAAATACAGTAGTCACAACACATGACAACCACCACCACAAACAACATAGTGACAATACAATAACCACCACCACCAAAATACAGTAGTCACAACACATGACAACCACCACCACAAACAACATAGTGACAATACAATAACCACCACCACCAAAATACAGTAGTCACAACACATGACAACCACCACCACAAACAACATAGTGACAATACAATAACCACCACCACCAAAATACAGTAGTCACAACACATGACAACCACCACCACAAACAACATAGTGACAATACAATAACCACCACCACCAAAATACAGTAGTCACAACACATGACAACCACCACCACAAACAACATAGTGACAATACAATAACCACCACCACCAAAATACAGTAGTCACAACACATAACAACCACCACCACGAACAACATAGTGACAATACAATAACCACCACCACCAAAATACAGTAGTCACAACACATGACAACCACCACCACAAACAACATAGTGACAATACAATAACCACCACCACCAAAATACAGTAGTCACAACACATGACAACCACCACCACAAACAACATAGTGACAATACAATAACCACCCCCACCACCACCAAAATACAGTAGTCACAACCACCACCACCGCCACCAACAACAATACGGCCACCACCACCGCCGTCATGTTGACCCAAAGCACTCCCATTGCTGTTGTTTTGGTTGTGTTTCAAGTTAACTGCTTCAGTCAGCTAAAGCCAGATTATCATCATGATTCGTTCCCAGTTGTTTTTGGGTCTTTTCTGGTTCCTCATGGTAGTCATCTTCGACAATAACTCTCCATTCTTTCTTAAGGTGCGCAATGTTTCTGGTTCCTCATGGTAGTCATTTTCGGCAATAACTCTCCATTCTTTCTTAAGGTGCGCAATGTTTCTTCATTTTCTAACTCCAAAACCGATGCAATTATGCCACGGTTTTTAATGCTCTAACGTTATCTAGGAGACCGAAACAAGACTGACCAATCAATTTTATTAATTTATCCGGAATGGTACATTTTTAACGAACAAAGCCATAATTTCGGTAATTTTTAATAAGCGATGTTATAATGTTAGTATACATTTTAACATCCGTTTTTACGTAATAAATATCCATCGAAAACGGACAAATCTGTCGAATTGGTCAGTCAGCCTGCCTACAATCTGACAATGCCTTTGTTTGATACGTTCGGTTGTCACATCATGTTCAATATTGACACCAGAGGAAACATATTTTATTATCTATACTGGGTCCTAGTTGGCACACATCTTACACATATATTATTATCTATACTGGGTCCTAGTTGGCACACATCTTACACATATTTTATTATCTATACTGGGTCCTAGTTGGCACACATCTTACACATATATTATCTATACTGGGTCCTAGTTGGCACACATCTTACACATATTTTATTATCTATACTGGGTCCTAGTTGTCACACATCTTACACATATATTATTATCTATACTGGGTCCTAGTTGGCACACATCTTACACATATATTATTATCTATACTGGGTCCTAGTTGGCACACATCTTACACATATATTATTATCTATACTGGGTCCTAGTTGGCACACATCTTACACATATTTTATTATCTATACTGGGTCCTAGTTGGCACACATCTTACACATATATTATCTATACTGGGTCCTAGTTGGCACACATCTTACACATATTTTATTATCTATACTGGGTCCTAGTTGTCACACATCTTACACATATATTATTATCTATACTGGGTCCTAGTTGGCACACATCTTACACATATATTATTATCTATACTGGGTCCTAGTTGGCACACATCTTACACATATATTATTATCTATATTGGGTCCTAGTTGGCACACATCTTACACATATATTATTATCTATACTGGGTCCTAGTTGGCACACATCTTACACATATATTATTATATATACTGGGTCCTAGTTGGCACACATCTTACACATATATTATTATCTATACTGGGTCCTAGTTGGCACACATCTTACACACATATATTATCTATACTGGGTCCTAGTTGGCACACATCTTACACATATATTATTATCTATACTGGGTCCTAGTTGGCACACATCTTACACATATATTATTATCTATACTGGGTCCTAGTTGGCACACATCTTACACATATATTATTATCTATACTGGGTCCTAGTTGGCACACATCTTACACATATATTATTATCTATACTGGGTCCTAGTTGGCACACATCTTACACATATTTTATTATCTATACTGGGTCCTAGTTGTCACACATCTTACACATATATTATTATCTATACTGGGTCCTAGTTGGCACACATCTTACACATATATTATTATCTATACTGGGTCCTAGTTGGCACACATCTTACACATATATTATTATCTATACTGGGTCCTAGTTGGCACACATCTTACACATATTTTATTATCTATACTGGGTCTAGTTTGGCACACATCTTACCATATATTATCTATACTGGGTCCTAGTTGGCACACATCTTACACATATTTTATTATCTATACTGGGTCCTAGTTGTCACACATCTTACACATATATTATTATCTATACTGGGTCCTAGTTGGCACACATCTTACACATATTATTATCTATACTGGGTCCTAGTTGGCACACATCTTACACATATATTATTATCTATATTGGGTCCTAGTTGGCACACATCTTACACATATTATTATCTATACTGGGTCCTAGTTGGCACACATCTTACACATATATTATATATACTGGGTCCTAGTTGGCACACATCTTACACATATATTATTATCTATACTGGGTCCTAGTTGGCACACATCTTACACATATATTATCTATACTGGGTCCTAGTTGGCACACATCTTACACATATATTATTATCTATACTGGGTCCTAGTTGGCACACATCTTACACATATATTATTATCTATACTGGGTCCTAGTTGGCACACATCTTACACATTTATTATTATCTATACTGGGTCCTAGTTGGCACACATCTTACACATATATTATTATCTATACTGGGTCCTAGTTGGTACACATCTTACACATATATTATTATCTATACTGGGTCCTAGTTGGCACACATCTTACACATATATTATTATCTATACTGGGTCCTAGTTGGCACACATCTTACACGTATATTATTATCTATACTGGGTCCTAGTTGGCACACATCTTACACATATATTATTATCTATATTGGGTCCTAGTTGGCACACATCTTACACATATATTATTATCTATACTGGGTCCTAGTTGGCACACATCTTACACATATATTATTATATATACTGGGTCCTAGTTGGCACACATCTTACACATATATTATTATCTATATTGGGTCCTAGTTGGCACACATCTTACACATATATTATTATCTATACTGGGTCCTAGTTGGCACACATCTTACACATATATTATTATCTATACTGGGTCCTAGTTGGCACACATCTTACACATATATTATTATCTATACTGGGTCCTAGTTGGCACACATCTTACACATATATTATTATCTATACTGGGTCCTAGTTGGCACACATCTTACACATATATTATTATCTATACTGGGTCCTAGTTGTCACACATCTTACACATATTTTATCAATATTTGAGCTGCTCCAGCGCCGTTAGCTTTGGTAAATCAATAACAGTGATTAATCAGCGGCGCTCGATACGACCAATTAAAAAATCACCCTAGCTATGTATCGAAACGATAGAGACATAAGATGATTTTTATATTGAACGGATCAAGCGCCTACAGATGTCATTAATTATGAATATGTAAGATTAGCGATATTTGAATACAAATACTAAATTTTAAAATTATATTGTTTAACGCTGGATTCATTTATTACTGAATGGCTTTATTGCAAAAAGAAAAAAACCGTACAATTCTCTGAAGGAAATTACAGCTGGGCTTTTTACGTCTGGACTCACCATGGTGCGTTTTATAAAGAAAAGCATGAAGGAATATGGAAATGTTAGAACAATCCACTTAACCTCTGTCCCGCCTCGATATAAGTGAAAGAAATCTTAACTAGGACGTACCACTGTTAACCTCTGACGTAGGTAAACTATTACAGAGAATCATCGGTAATCTGAGAAAGTTATTACCTGGAAGTCATGAAGTCAAAGAAGAATGGACAACAAGTTTAGATACAATTATGTGTAGTCAGGTGGTTTCAATTCGACAAAGTTGCCTCCAAGAGACTGCTTCACACGATAAAGTTGCCTCCAAGAGACTGCTTCACACGATAAAGTTGCCTCCAAGAGACTGCTTCACACGATAAAGTTGCCTCCAAGAGACTGCTTCACACGATAAAGTTGCCTCCAAGAAACTGCTTCACACGATAAAGTTGCCTCCAAGAGACTGCTTCACACGATAAAGTTGCCTCCAAGAGACTGCTTCACACGATAAAGCTGCCTCCAAGAGACTGCTTCACACGATAAAGCTGCCTCCAAGAGACTGCTTCACACGATAAAGTTGCTTCCAAGAGACTGCTTCACACGATAAAGTTGTCTCCAAGAGACTGCTTCACACGATAAAGTTGCCTCCAAGAGACTGCTTCACACGATAAAGTTGCCTTCAAGAGACTGCTTCACACGATAAAGCGGCATCGTATTATTGGTGTAATTTAATAGAAAACGTCTTTACTAAACCAATAACATGACATGGTGCATACTCCAAGATCAAATACATTACCAGTGGATTTCAACAAGGAAGTGTTCTGGGTCCAATTCTATTATTAATATACGTTGTAAATTATCATGATCTCCCGGAATTAGCAAGTGACACCGCTAATCTATTTGCATACAAAATCTATAGATTGAATTAATAAAATAAAATATAAAAAAACCTGGCTTGTTGTCAATCTCACTTAGAAAATATATGCATATTGGCAAAGATTACTGTAGTTGATGTAATTAAACGAGAAGAAATGCTAACATCTACCACTACGGAGACTTTGTACAACGAAGTAGGCTGCTTGCAAATAAATTGTTGACTCGGGGATATTGCAAGCCTAGGCTTATCAAGGCCCTCAAAAAGTTTTATGGCCGTCATCACAGTATTGTTGATAAGTTTGATGTCTCTGTGTCCAGGATTGCCCTGGATATATTTGACGTCTCATAGTTCCATGTTCCTTTCACACAATTTTGATTACACACGTGGCGGGTGTAGCTAGCTAAACAGGAGGTGCTTACCCTTCCGGAGCACCCGGCCTCACTTCCCTGGTGGAAGTTCACGTGTCTAACCTAACTTGTCAGTTCCAAAGTTTTTACTTTGCTTCTGGGTTGTGATTCGGACATGGATTAGTATGTTTGTTTTTGATCTATACCGTCATTAATAATCAAGGAACAACAATATGGTCAGCTACAACATGACTGGAAAAGATAACGATTACGACGGAAAAGACTTGGGGTTACTTAGGATTAAAGTAGACAGTTCGGTTGTTATATCCCAAAGTAAAGAGTAATTTAGAACATTCACCTACATCGAAAAAATATGTTTACAACACTCCATAAGTCACTAGCTGTATATCCATTATCTAGAGTATTAATCTTGTGTATGTGATCAATGGTCACCAACTGTAAAGTTCTAAAGAAAGATATAGATGTAGTTATAATAATTGAAAATTCGAACGTCGGAGCACCAGACCATCAATACAATAAGCACTCACAAATGTAGTAAATGTATCTAGTATAAGCTAAATCAAAAGTAAGTTACCCTTCCGGGGTACCCGGCCTCACTTCTCGGATGGAAGTTCACGTGTGTTAACCTAACTTGTCAGTTTTAAAGTTTTTCTTTGCTTCTGGATTGTGATAAGGACATGGATTAGAATGTTTGTTTTTGATTAAATGATTTTTGGCACAAAAATTCACAGAAATAGACGGAACAAGAATGTAGCACATATACGATGTGAAACCGTTGTGTTGTCCATATTTTTATGTGCTTTAACAGACAGTAAGACAACACTGAATCGTTAAATGAACATCTTTTCCTCCAGACAGATCATACGCAGTGTTCAATCTAAAAGGGGCCCTTGTGCCGTTGGTCCCCAAATAATTTTGGATTTTGTCCCACAAAAATACTGTCTGTAGGTCAACATAGCCCATATTTTAAGCCCGAGTAAACCCAAATACCTCTTTCTTATTTAATTTGTGTCTGACTGATCTTGTCAAATAAAATGTGCATTAAGTTTTGTTGACTTCATTTTTGAAAAGATCGCCCCTGTTTTTCCAAGGCCTGGGCCAGGATGACCACACCAACTACATTTCTTGATGCCATGTGCAACTTTTGAATTTGTTTCAGCACATGACAGAATGTAATCGTCAAATGGATATACAGTTTAACCTGTCTATAAGGGCCACTCGGGGGAAGTTGCAAAAGTGGCCCTTATGGACAGGTGGCCTTTATATACAAGTTTGTAAATCCAGTTATGACATCAATATAAATATAAGTTGGAAAAATAGTGAGCAGTTCTAATTTATTTATTTTATTTGTTAAAATTTCTGTTACAAAAAAGGCATTAGCCAATTTTAACAGAATAATTTTTTTGAAAACAATCAAAGAAAAATCTTCTGATCACACTATTTATCGATCTTTGAAAAAAAAACCTTAAAAATCACAAAGTATATACACATATCTTAAATAAAGACATGTCTTCTTTAATAGGTAGGAGTAGTGTCTTCTTTAATAGGTAGGAGCCAGTAATGAAAACAATAGAAAATAGTATATGTATCATAATTGATAATGAGTAATAATCTATCCTTAGTGCTTTATGGCTTCATTTGTTGACATGAGGATAAATGACTTAAAATTTGTGTAAGTTTTTAAAAAAGTTTCAAAAATATACTTTTTAAAAATTCTTTTCTTATCAACATACAGATTCGGTTACATGTACTGAGTTTAATGATCAATGGTTTAAAGTTAAATAATCAATGTTTAAAATCTAATTTTAGCTTCAAGATTTTAAAAAAAACTACATGGCTTAACATTTTTGCACAATTTTTTAGAAACTACCGGTATAACAAAACTTGCCCCCAAAATACGAATAAAAAGTGGCCTTTACAGACAGGTTCATGAGCCATTCTGTACAAAAATAGGGTGGCCTCTGGCTCAGTTGAACAGTGGCCCTTATATAGAGGTTAAATAAAGAGTAAAATGGCTCGGGAGGAATTGAAAGTGCCCTTTATAGACAGGTGGCCCTTATATAGAGGTGGCCTTTAGCACAGGTTGGAGTGTATATATTCAAATTCTTGTTAGTATTGTATCGAAAAACGAAAAATAATGTACAATGTATATAATCGATTAGTATACAAAACATAGTTCTTTTTTATCATTGGCCGCAATGGTTTCCTAGGGGATGATCACAAGGCACTGAAAATGAAATGAATACAGTCAACCCTGTCTATAAAGGCAACCCTAAGGAACCAGTAAAAGTGGTCTTTATGGGCAGGTGGCCCTTATATAGAGGTTTAAATATATGGATAAAGAGGAAATGGGATAAAATTTTACTGGCCTTTAGAAGCTGGTGGCTCTTATACAGAGGTGGCCTCAAAGGCAGGTTCTACTGTACTATTTTTTTAAATTTTAAAACAAAATTACTCAATAGACTCATGGTGTATTTATTAAAACCAATTGTATTTTTGTGTTTTTATTGGCCATTTCATTAACAATAACTGAAATCCGAAAGCCGAAATGGGTAAATACAGAAAATACATTGATTTTCTGTTAGGATAACAATAAATTAATAATTACCTCAATATGGAGCTTTTGAAAAGAACTCAGGGGCCCAATTACAGGGAAATACAATTTAAATCTACTGATTTTTATTATTAATATTATTTTTTGTTAGCCTCAGTGTTGCTGAAGACGATCCGTGTACACGTGTGTTAAAACAAAAGAGAAAAGCTGTTAAAATGATCTCAAAAATTCACCCATCGATTTTTCATGCCCCCGTGATCCGGAGATAATCACAAGTACCAGTTAAAATTTAGTTGATTGGTTTCACAATAAACGCATAACATAAATGAAATATTAAAAGACTTTTGAGTATAATTATGACGGGAAGTGCGGGTTATTACCGTAATTTATCGATACACTCAGAACAAATTATTGATAATGATCTAGGTAAATATACAGTACAGACCTGTTGAAAGTTTAACACAAAGCTAACGAATTAGTGCCGAATCTGCAGCTCAGCTCGGTCTCGGGTTAGCTATATCTCGTGAGCCGTGATATCTATCTCTTACAGCTTTACTCCCTCTAGCTATCCATATATCGGCCTATTGGCGATCGAACATCGAGCAGGATTCCTTTTCGTTAGCTCAGTGTTAAACTTTCGACAGGTCTGTACTGTAGGTATTTTTGTGCGTGTGTGGTAGTAATTATATGTACAGGTAAATCATAAAATTAAAAACCGCATCTGATTAATATTGAATTCACGGTCTGAGTTGTATATATACATGTATATATTTTGAAAAATCACAGGTTCGTTATCTATGAATTTCATTTCTCTGTAGTAAAGTGCTGTTTGATTGGAAAACAGAAATTCACAGCAGAATTACTGTTTATTCCTAGTTACAAAAATTAGGTCTAGTAACAAAGAAAACGACACATGCAGCAGAAAGAACAACAATAAAACCAGCGATAAAACACACACTGAACGGATCCAGATACTACAGATTGACAAAACTGCTGATTATAAATACATCGAATCGAACATTTGACATCCGATGGTTTAGTGCAAGAAGATAATATCTGGGTATTAGAATTATATAGTGAAGACATCTGAGTATAATTATGAAATATTCATGTTATGTTTATTCAGAACAGGAATTAGACTGTAAACTAGTGTATGTGTTGTTGGGAGATTGAGACACAAATGTATCATCAACTGAAATGCAACCGATTGAATTGGTACTTTAACTCCAAGGGGTACGTATATCTTCATTTCTTTCTATATAAGTAATAAAAATCATGATTTAATTTACTGTGAATTACATTTTTCGAAACTGAAATACATTTTTCGAATTGAATATAGAAATTGGGGAGGATTATGATAATTTAAATATTATAAATTAATAAACATGATGTTGATTATAAAACCGTTTACTTTAAGCGGACACCTTGCTTATACTTGAAAAACAAAGCGATTTGAAAACTATCTATGTAATGTACTTTAACTGTGATTAAGTATAAACGACTCTCTATATCCATTTCTCTCTTTTAGGAATTTAATATAAACCCAGCATATCGCAACAAAAAATCTGTCATCAACAAATAATAACAAAATACAGGTAATTTTCTATTGGTTATTTTTGTTTTAGGAACCGTGACCAGAGAGGAAAACGGGAACAGCTTTAAGAAAGTGAAAACCGCTTATAAGTCAACCAGGCTAACATGATTACTTCTGTCATAAAACGAGAACAATTTAAAGAAAGTAAAACCCGCTTATAAGACGACTTGGCCAACACTGCACACATGACCACGAGAAGCTTAAAGAAAGTGAAAAGCACTTATAAGACGACCAGGACAACAGTACACACATGACCACTTTTGCGGTAAAACGGTTTAAAGAAAGTAAAACCCGCTTATAAGACGAATTGGCCAACACTGCATACATAATCACTTCTGTGAAAAAAACTATAGTTAAAAGAAAGTAAAAACCGCTTATAAGTCGACCAGGACAGCAGTACACACATAATCACTTCTACAAGTATTGTGAAAATACAAGGAAGACAATTAGCCTGGGCAAAACTCGAACGGACTATAACCTTCCGTACATGGGAAAAGATATGTATGTGATAGACCAAGGAGAGAAACTTTCATGAATGTCCGATTTTCTGCTCTGTCTCGTTTTGTTCGAATGAAAGTCTGTACCTTCATTAATTTTAAATATTCAATTCTAGTGGCATTAGTATTGTATTCATGCATACAGTATGTGTTTAACAACGCCGAAATTAGACACACAGGGTCTGAAACCTACCGAAATCGTTATGTGATCAAACATAAAACACATGATTTTGGTAATTTTGTTACACCTTTTAGCGAGCCTCTGGTTACTTGGGGAAAGAAAATTGCTAAAATGTGTAACGGCAATTTTTGCGGATACAGTAACCTATTTTGTCTTTTGAATGACGTTCTATTAGATCCAACAATGATCGTAGACAATAAAGAATTAGCAGGTAAAGGGAATATTACATACAACGGATTTCTAGAATTAAGAAATGGATTTTTTAGACAGAATTGCAAAAAGAAACCAATGTATGCTTTCCGACCTAACGACAGATTAACTGATTGGTTAGACGCTCTAAATGTATCCAACAGCTATCCAATCAAAACCGAGAACCAAAATTCAAATTTCGGAATCGCTATAACAAGATATGAATATGCAAATTTATATCATACAATGACTGATTGGTTCAACATTTTCCTAGTAGCAACATTTCATAAACAAAATCCTAAAAACTGTACTATTATATTAATAGATGGGCATCCGAAAACCAACATGGACGTTATCTGGAAAACTTTATTCAGACAAGTGATTATTATCAAAGAAATAAAAGAACCCGTGTTGTTTCATAAATTGGTATGGGGTATCACTGGATACCTAAGCCCATTAAATCAACATAAACGGAATCATCTAAATTATCTTGAGGAATTCAGGAATTTTTACTTATATTCATACAGTATTCTGGATAACAAGATTTTGAACTGTAAAAAGCTGTCCATTTTACTCATATTACGGAGAGATTACGTCGCACACCCCCAAAATCCAACTGGACATATAAGCCGGAAAATCTTTAACGAGAAGGAAATAGAAGAAACGTTAAAGAAAAACTTTTATCCGCATACCATAAAAACTATTCAACTTGATAAGTTACCAATGGATCAACAACTACAACTTGTTACAAAAACTGATATATTAATTGGTATGCATGGAGCTGGTCTCACTCACACAATTTTCCTCCCAAAACATGCTGGTGTCATAGAACTGTTCCCAAAGTATCGGTCAGTGTCGAACGCTCATTTTAAAGCAATTTCGAGGTGGCGAGGTCTTCACTATATTGTTTGGCAAAACTTTTTAAAAGAAAACGAAATTATAGGCGACTTTACAAAAATTCCCAAGAGGATAATGGTTAAACTTGTCACCAAGATGAAAAGCAGAATTTGTCCAGAAATATAAAAAAAAATAAATCTACATGTATACTTATGCCAAGCATTTGACGTAAACAAAAAAATACGTGATTTTTATCTAAAAGGAATATTTCGTTTTCAATTTCAGCAATTTTTTCGGGAATATAATTTTCCAAAAGCCTATATTATTTTGTAATGTAATTGGACACGAGTCATTAATTCTTACCGATTATGGAAACATATTAGCATTGCATCCTGCACTAGATTAACGTCAAGTTACGCGGGGATCATTAGGAAAACCTCGGTAGAACTCATATTATTTCTTTCTAACCTGTACTACGATTTTTGTGTTGGCACTGCTCCAAATCCTTACAGGAAGCAACCATTTTATGACACTTCGTCAATAAATTATTTGTAGTTCCTTAAATTGTTGAAGTATGCAACAACAAGCAAAGTTTTGCTCGAGGTGTTGCAGGACGCACTCAGATGTTTCCATAATGCATTTTCATACATACCGACAACGAGATTGGTAACCGACTTACAAAACGGTTCAAATATTATAACATGTTTCATAATTATCGTTTAATATCAAAATAGTATTTTTAAAAAAGAATATGAAATCTAAGTGACTCCAAGAAATATACCTTCTGATTACTTCTTTATATAGCCGCATGTAAAAAAAGTCTTGTGACGTAGTGGTTTTCGTTAATTTTTGCATGAGAATTATATTGCAAAATCCCTAAAGTTAGTATTGCAATGTGTCGTATTATATTAACTTTCACATGGTATAAAAATAATAACATTCGTAAAAACACGCTATATAATTATATACATGCAACAAACACGCGTGGATGACCCTTTTGAACCAAGTCATAGAGCTATCAGCCTGAATACAACCCATACAAATGGTGAAGCAGCTACTACCATTGATAATGAATATGAACACAAAATACATATTATAGCGAGTCCATACACTTCTTCTGAAATTAATTTTTACATGCAGAAATAACTGTTTTATACATGTCGCTTGTTACACAGATGAAATGTTTGAAAATACATGAAATAATTGTGTAAGAACTGAATATACATGTAGATTGATTTAATATTTTATTAATTATGATTTATAAATTATACACCAATAGGTATTAATACCGTGTTATCGTATACGTATATTCAGCATTTATTTATTAGCTCCACCTATATATCCCCTTCCATGTTTATAAACACTCTGCCACAATCGGCGTTGGACATTTCAGCGAAAACACGGACGTTTAATCGACGTGGTTATAGGCATTTGAGCGACACAATTTTACCCATTTGAGCGAAATTCCAAATGTACGGTAGACATTTGAGCGACATTTTTCTTGTCCCCTGATCCCCATTTGGGATGTGAATTGAAGTGTTTAAAAAGCACCAAATTAAAATTTATGAAATTCATTAACAGTCTAGCAAGAATTACTTTTCATAAAACAGTAAATTTTACGGGATAAAACATCTTTTCTAGTACAGGGTACTGTTGCGATCGACTTCACTATTTGCGTACTCGCAAATATTCAGCCTTTTCTCTCTCTCTCTCTCTCTCTCTCTCTCTCTCTCTCTCTCTCTCTACCCTTCATACTGGAACAGAAAGTAGATTTACACGGTCGCTAAAATGTCCATAGTTTAATACAGGCAAACTTTAAATCTATCGCCCAAAAGTCTACTATATCGCTGACAGACTATATTGTGTTTCAAGTTAAACAGTCCGTGCACATGTTGCTATACAATGTGGATAGGGTACTACGAGAAAATATCAACCTACCCTCGTGCATATACTAGCACGTGCACGGATTCGATCTATTGACTCGACCAAAACAAAAAGAGTCGTTTGTGTTGCGTCACGTACATGCATGCAAACGCGCTAGTATAAAGAACTGTGTGGGCGACATCTTCGCAAGTGTAACTTAAACTAAAATTATTTTTCTCTTAATCAATCCCAAGTACAAACAATAAAATATTTTCTAACCATTGTTAACAGTTTAGACAGCACTGTCGTGCTGTTGTCACTGGTTGTACGGCGTAGTTGGGAAAATGGTGTTGTGGCAAGACAGAATATAACCGAAACGGGGGGGGGGGGGGTGGGGGGGGTGGGTGGGTGTCGATCTATGCATAGTCCGACGGATGTTTTTCGGAAAAAGAATGTACCAAACCATGCATTGCTAAATTAAATAAATTAAATGGTAGAAAATAATAATTTCATAAATATAAAAAAGACAATCAGTAATTAAAATTTAAAAAAGTTGTACCCCATCGTTTTTTCATTTCGGATAGAGAGAAAGTAGAGTTTTGCAGACCCTGCCGTCGCTATGAGGGGGTTATAGCGGTTGTATGTAACTGGATCATTTGCTGTTAAATCTGGGTTTTAATTAACTGCTGATTATCACTCACAATATTCCCGTTTCATGTTAATGGTGAAGTATTTAAAATCCACATGTGGTCATTTGCACACAACACTGTACGAATTATCTCCCTTTCACGGAAGTGAAATCTAATCGATAAACAGTTTTAAAATATGAATCGCCTCAACATCAAAATACGTTATTATACCCTTCAAAATAAATTTAAATTACCGTAGATTTCATAAAGAATTAATTAAATCAACCTGCCATTGCTGTTGATTTGATTTTACATCGTAGGATGCAAACTTCTCGGACTACTTTTTATTGTAAACACAAGACCAGTTCGCCAAATTGCAGATATTATTGAATGCATCCCGTCGCAATATTTTACTAGATTCCGAAAAGTATTCAGAAAATTTATTCCAAATGTGCATATGTAACTAAATGCATTACCCGTCTCAGAATACATATCTTACGATAAAACAGATATACTTCTTTCACGCTCATTTACCAGGCGCACTATTTCCATGCGTATTCATATCTTAAACTTTCATAGCAAAGAAGCCCGATATCTTGGAAGAAAGCGATAGCAAAGTACGCGTTCACTATCGTGAAGCGCCGTACAAAAAGCAAATACAACCGTATCCAGAGTACATGTTTCAATCAATATAATTCATACAATCTTTGATGGACATTTCATAATAAGCAAATGGGCGTATCCTTGCGCTGTAAAAGCAATGTTCTCATCACAAAGATAAAAAAAGAACAATAGGCAAAAAACATTAGGACTATAAACATACTACACCCCATCTACTATACATATATGTAGTGTAAGAGTTCGCAGTTTAAACATAAACCATACACGTTTCCATGATGAAGACGATATAAACATCTGTGTCACCTAAACATAAACTGGTCCGTGAAAAATATTTAAAACAAAGGTCAAGCTAACAGGTTAATGTTGACTTCCTATACCAGCAGGTACAGACGCATTTAGAAGTGGTACGCTAAAAAGGACTACCTATGACAATCTCTCCTCAGAGAGCACAAAAACCATATATCAGCATATTATAAATAGACAATTACAATTATTACAGAGCCCATCAAAAGGATACCAACTATGGATCCTGCTGCCAAGAATGCGACATCAAAGTTATTGAATTATTAACATGAATAAAGTTCATGTGTAAAACTGATTTGCCAGTTTTCACGTTGCTTTTAGGACTGTGATTTGGGCATGGACAAAAGATTGTTTTGAATTAGAGTCCATTTTTAAAATATCTAACCTTGATTCCATTTTAAAGATCATTTAAAGAAAATACAATAAATACATTGGTCATTATATCAATACTTATAATGTTCCAAGATACACAACAAAAAGTTTACAGTTAATTAATCATTTCTGCATTCTTCACGTCACCATTCGTAAAGTTTTTTTTATTTTGACAGATAATCACTAAGTTTAATCACATTTGATTCAGTACTTTCAAGGATAATTAAAATGTTAAATCTTAATACATAATGTTTGATAGAAGAAAAATGGTAACATTGCAATGGTTCATTTGAGCACTTCAGGCATAAATGCCTCTTACATTAACCATAATTGTAGAGGGCAATATCTTTAACACGGCTTCTCAAAGATTTAAAAATCTAAGGTCTAGCTTATTTTTAAAATAATTTAGTGACGGTTTACTACAGTTTCACTATTGGAGACCCTTACTCGAAATTTGTGCCATAAAGATGCAAGATACCAAATTCCTCAGATCTGACCATCTGTGGCTATGGTGAGCTATTACAATTAACTTGTGTAATAACTATCACAGTCTGCCGTATTTATCGTTTATTAAGGGTAGACAAGGCAACAGAACAAATATTTTGAACAAAAATAAATAAAAAAGAAACAAACATACCAATCCATGTCCAAATCACAACCCTAAAGCGAAGTAAAATCAAATATACCAATCCATGTTCAAATCACAATCCCAAAGCAAAGTAAAAACAAACATACCAATCCATGTCCAAATCACAATACCAAAGCAAAGTAAAAACAAACATACCAATCCATGTCCAAATCACAATACCAAAGCAAAGTAAAAACAAACATACCAATCCATGTCCAAATCACAATCCCAAAGCAAAGTAAAAACAAACATACCAATCCATGTCCAAATCACAATCCCAAAGCAAAGTAAAAACAAACATACCAATCCATGTCCAAATCACAATCCCAAAGTAAAGTAAAAACAAACATACCAATCCATGTCCACATCACAACCCTAAAGCGAAGAAAAATCAAATATACCAATCCATGTTCAAATCACAATCCCAAAGCAAAGTAAAAACAAACATACCAATCCATGTCCAAATCACAATCCCAAAGTAAAGTAAAAACAAACATACCAATCCATGTCCAAATCACAATCCCAAAGCAAAGTAAAAACAAACATACCAATCCATGTCCAAATCACAATCCCAAAGCAAAGTAAAAACAAACATACCAATCCATGTTCAAATCACAATCCCAAAGTAAAGTAAAAACAAACATACCAATCCATGTCCAAATCACAACCCTAAAGCGAAGTAAAATCAAATATACCAATCCATGTTCAAATCACAATCCCAAAGCAAAGTAAAAACAAACATACCAATCCATGTCCAAATCACAATCCCAAAGTAAAGTAAAGTAAAAACAAACATACCAATCCATGTCCACATCACAACCCTAAAGCGAAGTAAAATCAAATATACCAATCCATGTTCAAATCACAATCCCAAAGCAAAGTAAAAACAAACATACCAATCCATGTACAAATCAAAATCCCAAAGCATAGTTAAAAACAAACATACCAATCCATGTCCAAATCACAATATTAAAGTAAAGTTAAAACAAACATACCAATCCATGTCCACATCACAATCCTAAAGCGAAGTAAAATCAAATATACCAATCCATGTTCAAATCACAATTCCAAAGCAAAGTAAAAACAAACATACCAATCCATGTCCACATCACAACCCTAAAGCGAAGTAAAAACAAACATACCAATCCATGTCCAAATCACAATACCAAAGCAAAGTAAAAACAAACATACCAATCCATGTCCAAATCACAATTCCAAAGCAAAGTAAAAACAAACATACCAATCCATGTCCAAATCACAATACCAAAGCAAAATAAAAACAAACATACTAATCCATGTCCAAATCACAATCCCAAAACAAAGTAAAAACATAGCACTGCCGTGCTGTTGTACAGCGTACTTGGGAAAATGGTGTTGTGGCAAGACAGAATATAACAGAAAATTCGGGAGGGGGGGGGGGTTGGGGGGTCGATCTAAGATTAGTCCGACGGATGTTTTTTTTTTTTGGAAAAAGAAACAATGTACCAAACCATGTATGCTGAATTAAATGGTAGAAAATAATAATTTCATAAATATATGAAAAAGACAATCGGTAATTAAAATTTTAAAAAGTTGTACCCGATCGTTTTGTCATTTCGGATAGAGAGAAAGTAGAGTTTGCAGATCCTACCGTCGCTATGAGGGGGTACATTCTAGCGGTTGTATGTAACTGGATCATTTGCTGTTAATCTGGTGTTTAATTAACTGCTGATTATCACTCACAATATTTCCGTTTCATGTT
Source organism: Anadara kagoshimensis (assembly GCA_021292105.1). Classification (NCBI taxonomy): domain Eukaryota; kingdom Metazoa; phylum Mollusca; class Bivalvia; order Arcoida; family Arcidae; genus Anadara; species Anadara kagoshimensis. The sequence goes on along the minus strand of CM037872.1, from coordinate 33,558,987 downwards.
AATGGTGAAGTATTTAAAATCCACATGTGGTCATTTGCACACAACACTGTACGAATTATCTCCCTTTCACGAAAGTGAAATGTAATCGATATAAACAGTTTTAAAATATGACACAATTGCCTCAACATCAAAATACGTTATCATAACCTTCAAAATAAATTTAAATTTCCGTAGATTTCATAAAGAATTAATTAAATCAACCTGCCATTGCTGTTGATTTGATTTTACATCGTAGGATGCAAACTTCTCGGACTACTTTTATTGTAAACACAAGACCAGTTCGCCAAATTGCAGATATTATTGAATGCATCCCGTCGCAATATTTTACTAGATTCCGAAAAGTATTCAGAAAATTTATTCCAAATGTGCATATGTAACTAAATGCATTACCCGTCTCAGAATACATATCTACGATAAAACAGATATACTTCTTTCACGCTCATTTACCAGGCGCACTATTTCCATGCGTATTCATATCTTAAACTTTCATAGCAAAGAAGCCCGATATCTTGGAAGAAAGCGATAGCAAAGTACGCGTTCACTATCGTGAAGCGCCGTACAAAAAGCAAATACAACCGTATCCAGAGTACATGTTTCAATCAATATAATTCATACAATCTTTGATGGACATTTCATAATAAGCAAATGGGCGTATCCTTGCGCTGTAAAAGCAATGTTCTCATCACAAAGATAAAAAAAGAACAATAGGCAAAAAACATTAGGACTATAAACATACTACACCCCATACTATATACATATAGTAGTGTAAGAGTTCGCAGTTTAAACATAAACCATACACGTTTCCATGATGAAGACGATATAAACATCTGTGTCACCTAAACATAAAACTGGTCCGTGAAAAATATTTAAAACAAAGGTCAAGCTAACAGGTTAATGTTGACTTCCTATACCAGCAGGTACAGACGCATTAGAAGTGGTACGCTAAAAAGGACTACCTATGACAATCTCTCCTCAGAGAGCACAAAAACCATATATCAGCATATTATAAATAGACAATTACAATTATTACAGAGCCCATCAAAAGGATACCAACTATGGATCCTGCTGCCAAGAATGCGACATCAAAGTTATTGAATTATTAACATGAATAAAGTTCATGTGTAAAACTGATTTGCCAGTTTTCACGTTGCTTTTAGGACTGTGATTTGGGCATGGACAAAAGATTGTTTTGAATTAGAGTCCATTTTTAAAATATCTAACCTTGATTCCATTTTAAAGATCATTTAAAGAAAATACAATAAATACATTGGTCATTATATCAATACTTATAATGTTCCAAGATACACAACAAAAAGTTTACAGTTAATTAATCATTTCTGCATTCTTCACGTCACCATTCGTAAAGTTTTTTTTTATTTTGACAGATAATCACTAAGTTTAATCACATTTGATTCAGTACTTTCAAGGATAATTAAAATGTTAAATCTTAATACATAATGTTTGATAGAAGAAAAATGGTAACATTGCAATGGTTCATTGAGCACTTCAGGCATAAATGCCTCTTACATTAACCATAATTGTAGAGGGCAATATCTTTAACACGGCTTCTCAAAGATTTAAAAATCTAAGGTCTAGCTTATTTTTAAAATAATTTAGTGACGGTTTACTACAGTTTCACTATTGGAGACCCTTACTCGAAATTTGTGCCATAAAGATGCAAGATACCAAATTCCTCAGATCTGACCATCTGTGGCTATGGTGAGCTATTACAATTAACTTGTGTAATAACTATCACAGTCTGCCGTATTTATCGTTTATTAAGGGTAGACAAGGCAACAGAACAAATATTTTGAACAAAAATAAATAAAAAAGAAACAAACATACCAATCCATGTCCAAATCACAACCCTAAAGCGAAGTAAAATCAAATATACCAATCCATGTTCAAATCACAATCCCAAAGCAAAGTAAAAACAAACATACCAATCCATGTCCAAATCACAATACCAAAGCAAAGTAAAAACAAACATACCAATCCATGTCCAAATCACAATACCAAAGCAAAGTAAAAACAAACATACCAATCCATGTCCAAATCACAATCCCAAAGCAAAGTAAAAACAAACATACCAATCCATGTCCAAATCACAATCCCAAAGCAAAGTAAAAACAAACATACCAATCCATGTCCAAATCACAATCCCAAAGTAAAGTAAAAACAAACATACCAATCCATGTCCACATCACAACCCTAAAGCGAAGAAAAATCAAATATACCAATCCATGTTCAAATCACAATCCCAAAGCAAAGTAAAAACAAACATACCAATCCATGTCCAAATCACAATCCCAAAGTAAAGTAAAAACAAACATACCAATCCATGTCCAAATCACAATCCCAAAGCAAAGTAAAAACAAACATACCAATCCATGTCCAAATCACAATCCCAAAGCAAAGTAAAAACAAACATACCAATCCATGTTCAAATCACAATCCCAAAGTAAAGTAAAAACAAACATACCAATCCATGTCCAAATCACAACCCTAAAGCGAAGTAAAATCAAATATACCAATCCATGTTCAAATCACAATCCCAAAGCAAAGTAAAAACAAACATACCAATCCATGTCCAAATCACAATCCCAAAGTAAAGTAAAAACAAACATACCAATCCATGTCCACATCACAACCCTAAAGCGAAGTAAAATCAAATATACCAATCCATGTTCAAATCACAATCCCAAAGCAAAGTAAAAACAAACATACCAATCCATGTACAAATCAAAATCCCAAAGCATAGTTAAAAACAAACATACCAATCCATGTCCAAATCACAATATTAAAGTAAAGTTAAAACAAACATACCAATCCATGTCCACATCACAATCCTAAAGCGAAGTAAAATCAAATATACCAATCCATGTTCAAATCACAATTCCAAAGCAAAGTAAAAACAAACATACCAATCCATGTCCAAATCACAATACCAAAGCAAAGTAAAAACAAACATACCAATCCATGTCCAAATCACAATACCAAAGCAAAGTAAAAACAAACATACCAATCCATGTCCAAATCACAATCCCAAAGCAAAGTAAAAACAAACATACCAATCCATGTCCAAATCACAATACCAAAGCAAAATAAAAACAAACATACTAATCCATGTCCAAATCACAATCCCAAAACAAAGTAAAAAACATAGCACTGCCGTGCTGTTGTACAGCGTACTTGGGAAAATGGTGTTGTGGCAAGACAGAATATAACAGAAAATTCGGGAGGGGGGGGGGGGGGGGGGGGTTGGGGGGTCGATCTAAGATTAGTCCGAGGGATGTTTTTTTTTTTTTGGAAAAAGAAACAATGTACCAAACCATGTATTGCTGAATTAAATGGTAGAAAATAATAATTTCATAAATATATGAAAAAGACAATCGGTAATTAAAATTTTAAAAAGTTGTACCCGATCGTTTTGTCATTTCGGATAGAGAGAAAGTAGAGTTTTGCAGATCCTACCGTCGCTATGAGGGGGTACATTCTAGCGGTTGTATGTAACTGGATCATTTGCTGTTAATCTGGGTTTTAATTAACTGCTGATTATCACTCACAATATTTCCGTTTCATGTTAATGGTGAAGTATTTAAAATCCACATGTGGTCATTTGCACACAACACTACGAATTATCTCCCTTTCACGAAAGTGAAATCTAATCGATAAACAGTTTTAAAATATGACACAATTGCCTCAACATCAAAATACGTTATCATAACCTTCAAAATAAATTTAAATTTCCGTAGATTTCACGAAGAATTAATTAAATCAACCTGCCGTTGCTGTTCATTTCATAAAAAGTTATGATTTTACATCGTAGGATGCAAACTTCTCGGACTACTTTTTATTGTAAACATGAGATCAGTTCGCCAAATTGCAGAAATTATAAGATGCATCCCGTCGCAATATTTTACTAGATTCCGAAAATTTATTCCAAATGTGCATATGTAACCAAATGCATTACCCGTCTCAGAATACATATCTCACGATAAAACAGATATACTTCTTTCACGCTCATTTACCAGGCGCACTATTTCCATGTGTACTCATATCTTATAATTTCAGAGCAAAGAAGCCCGATATTTTGGAAGAAAGCGATAGCAAATTACGCGTTCACTTTCGTGAAATGCTGTACAACAAACATACCAATCCATGTCCAAATCACAATCCCAAAAGCAGGTAAAAACAAACATACCATTCCATGTCCAAATCACAATCCCAAAGTAAAGTAAAAACAAACATACCAATTCATGTCCAAATCACAATACCAAAGCAAAGTAAAAAAAAACATACCAATCCATGTCCAAATCACAATCCCAAAGCAAAGTAAAAACAAACATACCATTCATGTCCAAATCACAATCCCAAAGCAAAGTAAAAACAAACATACCAATCCATGTCCAAATCACAATCCCAAAGCAAAGTAAAAACAAACATACCAATCCATGTCCAAATCACAATCCCAAAGCAAAGTAAAAAGAAACATACCAATCCATGTTCAAATCCTAATTCAAAAGCAGAGTAAAAACAAATATACCAATCCATGTTCAAATCCCAGTTCAAAAGCAGAGTAAAAACAAACATACGAGGAGAAGTCAGAAAGTTCATAAAACAGCGTATTCAGCCAAGCCTAACACACATTTTCTTTACTTCCTTAGACAACACAACATTCCGACATTTTAAACATATCAAGTTTATTTGTCACAACATATTTCTGTAATTCTCAAAAGCATTCAAAGTCGGTGAACATCAAGCAATGATGAAAGATCAAATTGTTCAGTTTAGGGCAGTAATAAAGTTCCTCAAAGTAGAGGGATCAAATGCCAAAGAAATTAACCGGCGAATGACCGAGGTGTACGGTGACAGTGGTCCTGCCTATTCTGCAGTGGCAAAATGGTCAAAAGCAAAGTTTTCTTTGGCTTCTGTGCACAAGTAAAGGATTGCACAAGCAGTGATTCGTGAATGCAAGTTCGAACAACTTAATCATCCACCCTACAGTCCCGATTTGGCACCCAGTGATTATTTCCTTATAAAAAAAAATTGAAATCCCATTTACGGGGAATCAGATGTCCTAAAGATGATGGACTTAAGGCTGTCACAGAGGCATGGTTTCAGGACCAATCCGAACTTCTATTTCAAAGGTATAGCCAGTCTGAAAGAAAAGTGGGCTAAGTGCATTGGGGTAAACGGGGACTATATTGAAAAATAAAAAATGGTTTGTTGCGGCAATATATACCCAGTTCTATGATTTGGCTGACCCCCCCCCCCTCGTACTAATCCCTGTCCAAATCACACCCCAAAGCAAATTACAAGATTTAGAACTGGCAAATTAAGTTAAAAACGTGAACGTGTAATTCGTTGTGAATGAGGCCATGGATAAGTATGTTATATTTTTACTTTGCTTTAGAATTGTGGTCTAGACATGGATTAGTATGTTTGTTTTTACTTTGCTTTAGAATTGTGATTTGGACATGGGTTAGTATGTTTGTTTTTACTTTGCTTTAGAATTGTGGTTAAGACATGGATTAGTATGTTTGTTTTTACTTTGCTTTAGAATTGTGGCTTGGACATGGGCTTTAGAATTGCGGTTTGGACATGGGTTAGTATGTTTGTTTTTACTTTGCTTTAGAATTGTGGTTTGGACATGGATTGATATGTTTGTTATTACTTTGCATTGGGATTGTGGTTTGACAACAGAATAAAATATTTTCAGATTTATGTGGTGCAGAAAACATCAATTAAATGAGTAAAAGGAAATAAAATGAGACATGAAAAGTGAATTTATTACAAAATAGTATTATTTACTAACAATATCGATATATCCTATTTAATCCTGCAATTCTTGTTTAATGTTCTCTCTTTCAATTAATGTTTTATCAGGATTATTTACATTAATAGTCATTTTCTGAGCATCAGATATCAAATCCAGGAACTATCAGGTTTACTGTGGCTTTTGATCATTACTTAAATGTTGATTGCAAACATAAGAGTATTCAATGTACACATTTTCTTGCTTAACCTCAGAAATGTCTTCATGTTTGCAACTGGCATTAGACTAACATAATCTGTTGAATCTTCTATTGATAATGGTTCAATTTTAATTTTAGTGTCTTTATATTCACAAGTAAGGGATTCCACTGGATCTACGTCTGGTAACGGTTCCATTTTTGTATGTACAGTTGAAAGTCCAGAATGTTCAAATGACGTGTCCATTTCCATAAGACTGTCTACATCTTTAATTTCAGCATAGTCAATACCTGTCAGTTTTTCTTTTTTAATAATAACCCATGGACACAACTTCTGTATTCCCTTCATCTGTTATTCTTTCAATCCTAAATTCATTAGAAGAATGTTCAAATCTTCTGCAGCTGGTCTGTAACAGTTGTTCAAATGTTCTGTTACTTCATTGGATCGTTGTTCCAGATGTAAAGTTAGATAAGAAGGATCCTCCCAGTCGTTTGTATTTTGATTGGTGGCATGTTTTAAATTTTTTGTAGAAGTAACTAGATCTTCAGTTATATTTGAAACATGTTCTGAATTCTGATTAACCATTTTGATTTGTTGATTAGAAGATGAAGAAACATTATGAGACAATTTCCTTTGTTTGATGAATCTTTTGTCAGAATCTTTTGTCATTTGTCATTGGAACAAATGGGCATTTTTGTTCAGTGCTTTCATTCCTTTTTTCTGTTTTATGCTGCAGTGTATCTTCCTTTGTGTAGTCTGTCACTATATTAGTGGCATTTCTTACACTATCTACCTCATATTTGTTCCTTATTTGAACAATTTTGGAACCAATGAACGTTTTTGTTCATTGCTTCCATTCCTTTTTCCACTTTTAGAATCCGTGCTGTCTGTCACTACTAGTATATCATTTATTGCATTTTTCTTTTCATTTTTAGCATTTATCTGAAATATGACTGGAATAAAAAGACAACCTTGTTCAGATGATTTATTTAAAACAAAACTATTTCTATTCTGTTCAGTGCAAGTTTTGGCAGCATTGATTACAGTTTTTTGTTTTTCGCTTTCTTCACATTTCTCATTTAAATCAGTATTAACTTCACAACATCCTGCAAAATTGTCAGTTTGTGTAATCCCCCTTTCATATTCCTCTTTTCCTGTTTTATATAATCCAAACACTCCCGTTCTAAAGAAACACAAGCATTTTTAATTTCATATTCTTGCAATACGTCCCGAAAACAATCAAAAGATCCATCTTGGAATAGAGAAAATAGAGGCAAATTACAATTATGGAATCCATACACTAAAGACAACATTGGTAGATGTTTTTACGGAAATGTTCAAACACTGATTCCTTTAAAAAATATAATTTACACATACAGCAAATATATTCTGATAATTCAGACTTATATTTGAAACTGAATGGCCAATATTTTTTATATTTGTTTCTGCCAAAACAAGAAAATATTTATCTACAAGATTGATAATTCTCTCTACATTTAATTTTTTGAGAGCATCAAAAAGTTCTGGACAATTCCTTATGAGCAACCCGATAATGTTTATTCCATCTTCTTCATTCTGAATTTGAATCTTGTCTTCTTGTGATAGTTTCAGTTCTTTTGTGATTTTTTCGCTTGTGGAACCTAATTGTGTTACCATGGTTGCACTTTTACTACGAAACAGGCAATGGATAATTTTATCTGTATGTTGTTTATTCTCAGTATGTAGTATTGACTTAGTAAAGCCTTTCTTTCTTTGTTTTTTGATTCTCTTACAAATTCTTTTTTCTGGTCCATTTTCAGTTCCATCTTTTAGTTGAGAATTTGAATTTTTTGTTTGATTTTCTAAAGTTGAATCTGAATATATTTGAACATTGTTCTCCCGACTTTGTTTCATTGCTGATTTGCAATCATCGCCATCATCATCATTCTGTGACAAACTGTTTGGATTTTGTAATCTAGCTTCCACTGACAGTGAATCACAGTCTCCAGATTGAACAACCTTTCCTTTCTTTTGATCTCCATTTGCATTTGACATTTCTTCCCACAATTTACCTTCCAAGGGCAACTTATTCCTGTCTGATGCACATTGCTTTCCTTTCTGTTCCTTGGCAGGAGTTGTATTTGACATTTTTTCATGCAATTTACTTTCCAAGGGCAACTTCCTTTTATTCCTGTCTGATGCACATTGCTTTCCTTTCCGTTCCTTGGCAGGAGTGTTGTGTTTTGTTACCTCTGTAGTCCAGCTTACTTTCCTCTTCTCTTTAGATGAGGGACTGACAGAATTACATTTTCTGTCTGTGTTTCAGTTGTCTGTACAACCCGCAGAATAATCCCATTTAATCCTTTTAAATCAATAACTTTTATCCTGGACACTTCAATTGGTTTTAATTTGATGTAATTGTGAAAACATAGGCTTTCTAAAGATGGAATTTTAAGAATTTGTGACAAACTGTAAATTCATCAATAATGGCTATTTTCATAATTATAATTCCAGTGTATAAATATCGAAGAACTAGATCTAATGCTTCTTTAGAGAATTCCATATAAAAATTTTCTTCATACATGTATTTTGTTAAAAGATTTGCAAAGTATGGACTACCAGCATGCAGTACACACCGGTGAACCTACAGAAATAAAAGAAAATGATTAAGTTAGTACAAAGAACTTATTGGACTAAATGATAAGTATAATAACAATCATCATCACATGACAGTGTTGGTACCACAAAAACTTTATACCACAGTACTTGTACAGTCAAACCTTTCTATAAAGGCAATCAAATGGAACCAGTAAAAGTGGCCTTTAGGTGCAGGTGTGCAGAAGCCCTTTATATACAGTTTCAAATAATAAGAATAAAGAACAATTGACATACAATTCTGTTGATCTATATAAGCAGGTGGTGCTTATATACAGGTGGCTTTTAAGGCAGGTTTTACTGTCATCTGAAAAATGACATGGCATGTTACATGGTATATCACAATTTTTTTGAATTGACAATTCTTATAATATCAGTCCTTCAGATTGTCGGTGCATCCGCGCCAATCCTGCATTATTTTAAAAAATGGCACATAACATTTGCTTTTAATGGGTCCACGTGGCGCAGACAAAGTGAAAAAACTGTCAAAAATTTGAATTCACTCGAGGCGGTAAAACTACATAATATTTATTTCACTGCGAGTTTTTAATACTATTTGTAGTATTTTATCTTTTTTGGAGAACAAAAGTAAGACATTTAAGACAAATTTTATCAAAGTCGGTGAGAATTTAACAATTTAAATCGTGATTGAATGTTAGGCACCGGCAAAAAAATGAAAATTGAAACTTTGAAAAATATCATTCTGTGCAGCACCAAAAATGTTTTAACATGAACGGAAAGAACTTTTTCTCACGGTTATTTTGATGTATAATTTGTCAAATAATTTTCTTTACACAAATCAAAGTACTGAAGGTACTGAAGCATCAGCTAAACTGAGCAATTTGATAAAAAAAAATGTGCACTTGAAACTGAGATTTGTCTAATGAATCAGTAACAAATGAAAATCATGCAAATAATAGATACTGTGATCAGGAAGCTTCTAACAACAAGTCTGCTTTTTATGCAAGTTGTTAGGTTCTAACATATAAATATGTTACAATGGTCAAAATGGACATGCCACAGAATGTTTATCAATTGAGTAAACTAAGTAATTCGCATAAATATAAATTTTCAATTTTTCAAAAACCAAGAGAGGCTACTGAAGACCCGACCCCAAATCTGAGTGAAATATCTCAAGCGTAACTGAAAAAAGTCCAGAGAAACCATCATTTTGATAAAATTCACAGTGAAAGGGGCATAACTCCACTTAACGCAGTTGACTGGAAGAAAACCCAAACTGGATCTGTAATCACCATCATCATCATCATTATCACTCCTCATATCACATTTTGATCATCAACATGAAGATATCATCATCATCATCATCATCATCGTCATTAGCAGCAGCAGTAGAACCCATGCCATGACAATCACCACCACCATTATATTAATCATTTTCAGAAATCCTCATGTTACATCATTAATATGGTCACATCATCATCATAGCTCTTCGTGTCACATAATCATCATCATTATCAGCAGCAGCAGTACTGAATGTCATCATCATCATCAACATCATGTCACATCATCAGCATGAAGACATTGGCTTTGTTATCATCATCATCATCGTGAATTATTATCATCATTGACAGCAGCAGAACTGAATGTCATCACCACCATCTTCATCATCATCATACTATTGGCAGTGCTCAGCAGTACTGAATGTCATCATTGCCACCATCATCATCATCGGTAGCAACAGAACTCATGTCACCATCATAATCATCATCATAGTTTGTCAAGTCACATCGTCATCATCACCATCATCATTCATAGCAGCAGAGCTTATTTTCATCACCACCATCACTATCATCTTCTTCATCACGAGAATCATTATCATAATCGGCATCAACAGAACTCATGTCATCACCATCATCAACATCATTATCATATCTCCTCGTGTCACATCATCATCATGGTGACATCATCATCATATCTCCTCATGTCACATCATCATCATCATCATCATCATCATCATTATATCTCCTCATGTCATATCATCATCATCATGGTGACATCATCATCATCATCGGCAGCAGCAGAACTGAATGTCATCATCATCATTATTATTGTCATCATCTTCACCAGATCATCATGCCACATCATCATCGACATAGTGTCATCATCACAAAAAAAACTTTCACCATGACCAGCTATTTCCCTTGACTTGCAATTGACAGATTAACCATTGTTGAAGTCATTAATTTTATTCATTGAATTCACAATTAATTTGAAAAAAAATAAATATAAAAATAAAACCTTTGTTTTAGAAATAATTTAAATGTATTTAAAATTATTGTTGAATATATATAAATTGTCCAAGTGAGCTTCAAAAGCCTGAATTGGTATAAACCATCCTGACACAATAAGCTAATAATCTGTACCTCCCAATTACAGAAGTTGTCCAGGCAACTGTCTCTTTCAAAAAAAGTTTGTTGACAAGAATTGTGTACAAAAGGGGTAAATATTTCTGAATACGATTAATTGAAAAGTAATTGATTATTATTTAGACAACTAAAATGTTACAATAAAATTACTTTGAATTTAAGAGAAACTGTAAGAGGAGTTGAGTTCACAAAGTAGGTACCCCCATTCTCCATTCTAATACTTGCTAAAAAGTGACTAAGTTTTAAAGTCTGGAAAAATGGAGAAAAAATCTTGACATATTTCCATAAAGTCAGGTGCACATCTTCAATATATATATAAACATTCTGTGAAGTTTCAAGGCTTTTGGTTGAAAACTGTAAGAGGAGTTGAGTTCACAAAGTAGGTACCCCCATTCAAATACTTGCTAAAAAGTGACTAAGTTTTAAAGTCTGGAAAAATGGGGAAAAAATCTTGAAATATTTCCATAAAGTCAGGTGCACATCTTCAATATATATATAAACATTCTGTGAAGTTTCAAGGCTTTTGGTTAAAACTGTAAGAGGGGTTGAGTTCACAAAGTAGGTACCCCCATTCAAATACTTGCTAAAAAGTGACTAAGTTTTAAAGTCTGGAAAAATGGGGAAAAAAATCTTGAAATATTTCCATAAAGTCAGGTGCACATCTTCAATATATATATAAACATTCTGTGAAGTTTCAAGGTTTTTGGTTGAAAACTGTAAGAGGAGTTGAGTTCACAAGATTGGTACCATACTTCACCAACAGTGCTCTAGAAATCGGAAGAACTTAAGAAAGCACAATTGTTTTCCTGCATGTCCAGTGGCCACATTTTATGTGAAATAAAGTAATATGGCTTCATGAAAAGAAATTAAAGGTTGTAAAAACCATGGATTAAACTACTGACAACAACTTTAATCGGATATCCACTGTAAAAACGATCTAATAAGGACCTGTAACAAGGTAAATAATTTTTATCTGAAAATTTTAAAACATCGTTTTTTTTTCAGTTTTGTTTAGATTTTGATTTCAAGTTGTTCTTTCTTGCGATTTATTTTGTTGATTCAAAATAAACAACTGGAAAAGGTATTTAAATGAACATTTATGATGAAATTGTCTGTCTTCGGAGACATGGTGAGAAGTGGAGTGTGTGCGGAAGATCGGAAGTATGTAGCAGAGATTCGAGAATAAAGCATGTCGTTTTTATATTAAACTGATAACTGAAAAGGACAGGGTGTCATGGTCATTTTAAAAGGGGCAAGGGTGTACTGGACTAAAAAGGTCAGTCACTACGCTATGTGAATACATTTGAGCAGGGGCAACGGGTGTCAATTAAATGCAGGCATGCCCCCAAACACATGGCTAATTTGCATACGAACTACGGTATCGATATCCTACACAAAACTTCACGAGTCACAAACGATTTATCAACATAGCCAATAACTTGTAAATAAACTTCTTCTTTCAGTTTCGTATCACATTTTTGGGAATAATCTTTGATTTCTACTTTTTTGTTATGCATAATTTCGCTACCGGCAAACTGACATACCCAATGAAAGCGGGAAAATCCTCGTGACGTTATGATGAATATTAATGAACCAGGTCGGGATAGCCCATACACGAAATATTATTGACAATCAATTTTTTAAAAAATATATAAAATTTATCATCAAATGTGATCCATGTTTAAAGTTATTTAACTTAAAAACTGTTTAATGAGCATACTTTGTGTTTATTTATCGATGTCACTTTGCGTAAATTAAAAAAATTCAATATGGCGGCGACTGTAAAACAACCACATGTACAGCACTGTAGGTCAAAAAGAAGAACGTCGGCGCGAACTGACAAGATCGTCATTTTTGTTGGGTTTTCCGAGGGGCGTATACTTAATGGATTTTTGTGGTTTTTATCTAAAATTATCATACAAAAGTGAAGAATTAAAATATATATCCAGCAAAAACAATAACGGACTAATACGCGTATGAATACATTTCAGATCGGCACATGTGTACATGATGAAAACATTGCTTTCGTAACTTTCCGGGAGACCCAATCACTCAGATTAGAGTTTATACATACCTGGGATACCGTATATGGAAATTCCCGTAATTTCAGTCGGAACGAAGGATTTGATTGGCTGTCAAGGTGAAATGAGATCGGCGCTAAATACGAAAAAATCCAACGATCGCTATAAAGCATTCAGCATGGCTGATGCTTTAAAAACATACCAGTTTTAAATGTCGAAAAAATTGATGACACTGCCGGATTCTCGATCATGGGCCGCGCCCTTTCCGGCTAATTTGACACAGAAAAAATGCTAAGAGAGCTTCCTTATTGTATGCAATGTATAAATTTGATAGTAGAGAGACGCTGTGGAGATATTTTTGTTGAAATAAAGTAAGTTTTTCCTTAAAAATATTATATTTTCACTCCATTTCCCGTCTAATCTGCCGATTTTTTGGAACTACTTCCAGTCGGACATATTTGATTAGCATTCGTCCCGCTTAGATCACAATTTTAGCATTCAGAAATGCCATTGTGTATTTTGGACAAAATATTCAAACTTTTTTTTACTTATTTGTCATGTATGATTGATCTGCATGCCTGTTGAACATATTAGATAAGCATATGTTCTAATTTTACCCATATGGACTCAGGATCTGTACCAATACAGTGTACAGTGCAACCTGCTGATATAGGGCTAGTTAGGAACTTAGAATTACTGAAAATTACCAACTGATTTTGCTTTGCTGGCAAAATATAAACAGGACCTGTCTGTCATATCAGTACATATCATTGGATAAATCCAGGAATTTTCTGGCCTTTTTGGGAAAAGGACCTTGGGATGAAATTGGGAAAAAATGCTCGACAAACACATGATTTTGGGAAAATCACGGCAACATATTAGAAATTCTAGACCACTTTAATACTGTTAATTGAACAAATTATCAAATTATATCAGTGTTCACAGCAAAATATCTCTGTCTTTTTTGTCTCTGTACAAATTCACCATTTGCTCTAGCATTTCGTTTTTAAGTTCCAGGGGTCCTTCCATGCAAATCCTCATGATTGAGTCTAAAGTACCTCAAGTTAAACGGTTTTTCAATGGCGTACACAATCTATTCATCTTGGTTCTATTTCAGCAGTTGCAGTACTACTGCTAACTGCGGTAGGACATTCGTCCACGTGTTTATGTTCACTCGTGATTTTTTCAGTCACGGAAGTGGTAACAGCTGCCGTAGAATCACTAGAGGATTTGGTCTTGGCAGTGTAGTATTGTAATATTTTTTTACTCCCTGTTACATCAGCAGATCGGATTTTTTAGTGTAGTACTTGCTATTGTGTGACATGACTTCCTTGACTTCCGTAAACAACAAACAAGATCGTATATATCGCGGAGATGTTTGTAACTTCGTCATCTATAATCGGCCTCAATAAAAACATCTAAATGGCGAAGTTGATTATTCTTCGAGTTGCTTCCCTTTCACCATGAAGCAGAGAGTAACATAAAATGCGGGTTAATATTGAGCGACATCATTATTAGAATAGGATAACTGTCATCCGATTATCAGCCTAATGTTGACGATCTTGTGATTTTTTTTTTATTAAATTGATATTCATAGCCAATTGGGAAATTTCTACTACAGAATTGGGAAAAATGCATGCTTTTTTGCATTGGGAATGGGTCCGTTTACCGGACCCTGTGGATACCCAGAAAAATCCCTGAAATCAGCTGACATCATTAAAGAGGTTAGACTGAAGTTTTCTGTATGAAATATTCCCCAAAAATGAGGAAACCTCTCCCATATTAGTTTAGCCAGAGTCATGTCACCTATTTTAGTTTATATCTATTCTATTTTAATCTATTTTAATTTATAACTTTTATTTTTCCTATACTTTGGTTGGTTAGTTGAATGTTGCTTAACGTCGCATCAGCAATTTTTCAGCTATTCGCGACGAGAACTATTTAATCAATATCTATGGATTAATCTATGAACAATTTTGTGTATGCATGTGAAGTGCCAGTGTGTTGTATGGTCTGCCTTGTACTAGCGCGCACTCAGGGCGACTTTACCGTGCTAGCTCACAGAGTCAGTACACCGTAGACAATCGTACCACTCCCCCAGTCCATTATACTGATACCAGGTGAATCAGTAAAGGCCAACGGCAAGGAAAATTCACTTTCCCACATGTGGTCCGAGCGGGACTCGAACTTTCCTATATTTTGGACATTGATTTTAATATTCAAAGAATTTTGTTAAATATTTCATTCACTGGAAAATTATTGACATTACATTCTCATTTCATTTGGACACTTATCTCAATATATGACATTTATTAACTCAATTAACTTAATTTTACCTGTAGTTTAATGAATTATTCTCAAGTAGGATAATCTTATTACAAGACTGATTAGGACAGGTGAATTCCTGTTGCCACTTGACCATTAATTGTCATTGAGTAATTAAGAAAATCCATGTCAATTTATGTTCACTTATATATAGAGATATGTAGAAATTGAGATACAACATATGTAGATCATATACACAGATATTAGACCATTAGGTATAGGACTGTAATAGGTAGTGTGGTTTTGGATAAACCAGAATCCACCTGCCTACCATAGAGAAATTGAATTATTTTAAAAGAAGTTAAATCTTCATTTTATAAATATTTATATCTTTTTGTAGCCAGCTTCCTCGTCTGGTTGCAGTCAACACAACACTGGTCTTTAATTATTATTAAAATTCTAGTATCTGTTCTGATGCCAATAACCCCGGAATTATTATTTTAGTACATGAAAAGTTGATTATTTTGCTTCATTAAAACTTTTAATTCAACTTGACTTAGCACAAATAACATTTAAAATAGACTATGTGGAAGTAGGAAATAGGAAAAGTGAATACCAATCATCTGGATTTCATTTGACTTGGTTAAAAATTTAATATAATTTAATGATAAATACAGATCTGTAAAATATTTAGGAATTTCAGTTATTTCTGTAAAATTGTAAAATTCTGATAAATAAATATCACCTACTTTCAGAAAAATTCATGGAAACTGGTTTGATAATAACATTAAGAAACCAGAGGCTCAGTGTTGCTGAGCCTGTATCACTCACCTGACTAAAATGCTTTTAAAGCAAATTTGTATTCCATTCGAAAAAAATTTGTCAATCTAAGTAAAGGACCTTCCATACATCATTCCCATAAAGTTTGGTTCAATTTGCTTAAGTAGCTTTAGAGGAGATAGCAAATATATGCTATTCCCATAGGGTTTATGTTCTGTGCTGGCAGCCATCTTTTTTGGTGGATCAAAAAAATGTCCACAATCTAAGTAAAGGACCTTTCATACATCATTCCTGTAAAGTTTGGTTCAATTTGCTTCAGTAGCTTCAGAGGAAATAGCAAATATATGCTTTTCCCATAGGGTCCAATGTGAAACAATGTTCTCCGCTGGCAGCCATGTTTTTTGGCGGATCAGAAAAATTTTGGCAATCTAAGTAAAAGACCTTCTATACATCATTCCTGTAAAGTTTGGTTCAATTTGCTTCACTAGCTTCAGAGGAGATAGCATATATATATATAGGGTCCAATGTTAAACTATCTTCTGCGCTGGCGGCCATGTTTTTTGGCGGATCTGAAAAATTTTGGCAATCTATGTAAAGGACCTTCTATACATCATTCCTGTAAAGTTTGGTTAAAACTGGTTCAGGGGTTTCAGAGGAGGTTTCAGGCCAAAATGTGAAAAGTTTATGGACGGACGGACTGACGGACGCCAAGTGATGGCAAAAGCTCACATGGCCTTTAGGCCAGGTGAGCTAAAAAACCGCATAACAGACCTGCCATACACTTTTGGTTACTTTTTGAACAGATTTTTCAGAAATTATTAGCCAATGGTGATTCTTGCTACCAGGAATTGAAACATACGGTTTTGAAAACATTACAACTTACAGTGATTTTATTACATTTTTGAACATAGCACTGCTGTGCTGCTGTACGGCGTAGTCGGAAAAAGGGTGGGGGTGTCGATCGATCTATAGTCCGACGGATGATGTTTTTGAAAAAGAAACAATGTACCAAATCATGTATTGCTAAGTAGAAGTCGACAGAAAATAGTAATTCCTTAAATATATGAAAAAAAACGATCAGTAACTAAAATTTAATAAAGTTTTATAAATGTGTACCCGATCGTTGTTTGTCATTTTGGACAGAGAGAAAGCAGACGGACAGCTGCTATGAGGGGTTCATTCTAGCGTTTGTATGTAACTGGATCATTTGATGTTAAGTCTGGCTTATAATAAACTGCTGATTATCACTCACAATGTTCCCGTTTAATGTTAATTTTACTTCCAAATCGGTAAAGTATTTCAAATCCACATTGTATTCCATGCGTGCCAGTTAGCTCACAACACTGTACGATTTATCTCCCTTTCACGGAAGTATAAACTAATCGATAAATCAGTTTTAAAATGTCACAGGATGCCTCAACACCAAAAAACGTTATTATAACCTTCAACATAAATTTAAATTATCGCCGATTTTATAAAGAATTATGTAAATTCACCCGCCATCGTTGTTTTATTTCATAAAAAGTTATGATTTTACATCGTAGGACGCAAACTTCCCGGACTACTTTTTATTGTACTTACCAGATCAGTTCGCCAGATTGCACAAATTTTTGGTTGCATCCCGTCGCAATATATTACTAGATTCCGAAATATATTCCGGAAATTTATTCCAAATGTGCATATGTAGCAAAATGGATTACCCGTTTCAGAATACATATCTCACGGTAAAACAGATACATTTCCTTCATGTTCATTTACCAGGCGCACTATTTCCATGCGCACTTATCTCATAGAAAAGAAGCCCGATCTTGGCAGAGAAAGCGATAGCAAAGTACGTGTTTACTATCGTGAAACGCCGTACAAAAACTACCTTCTGCCTTTTATGTTGGGAAAATTTGAAGTTCTGAAATCCAGCAAACGGCATTATGGCATGCTGACAATAGTAATAATCCTCATTGTAAAGATGCAATATTGTTACAATATCTGAAATTTTGTGGGTAAGGACATCTAGATTTAATTTGCTAGTGTATTATGGTCATATTGGGATATTTTAATCATATTATGGTCATATTGGGATATTTTAATCATATTATGGTCATATTGGGATATTTTAATCATATTATGGTCATATTGGGATATTTTAATCATATTATGGTCATATTGGGATATTTTAATCATATTATGGTCATATTGGGATATTTTAATCATATTATGGTCATATTGGGATATTTTAATCATATTATGGTCATATTGGGAAATTTTAATCATATTATGGTCATATTGGGATATTTTAATCATATTATGGTCATATTGGGAAATTTTAATCATATTATGGTCATATTGGGAAATTTTAATCATATTATAGTCATATTGGGATATTTTAATCATATTATGGTCATATTGGGATATTTTAATCATATTATGGTCATATTGGGATATTTTAATCATATTATGGTCATATTGGGAAATTTTAATCATATTATGGTCATATTGGGAAATTTTAATCATTTTTCCCCGGGGGAAACTACCTTTATTCGGTAGTAATTTTAGGCAAACAAAATGACTGTACTTACCCTAAACTTTTCTCCATCAGCAGCATGTACTGTCACATCACAGTATTTAGATGTTACCCATAACTTTGTAAGTTGTTTCACTAATTCAGTGCTATGGTTATTCATCATGTAAATATTATTGCTTGTTATATTTACCCCATAAAATTCTGGAGGTTCTAAAATATCTAAAATTAAATTAATTATATAAAATATATTGAAAATCAAAGTACTGAAGGTACTGAAGCATCAGCTAAACTGAGCAATTGGATAAAAAAAACTGTGCACTTGAAACTGAGATTTGTCTAATGAATCAGTAACAAATGAAAATCATGCAAATAATAGATACTGTGATCGGGAAGCTTCTAACAACAAGTCTGCTTTTTATGCAAGTTGTTAGGTTCTAACATATAAATATGTTACAATGGTCAAAATGGACATGCCACGCAATGTTTATCAATTGAGTAAACTAAGTAATTCGCATAAATATAAATTTTCAATTTTTCAAAAACCAAGAGAGGCTACTAAAGACCCGACCCCAAATCTGAGTGAAATATCTCAAGCGTAACGGAAAAAAAGTCCAGAGAAACCATCATTTTGATAAAATTCACAAAGTGAAAGGGGCATAACTCCACTAAAATGCAGTTGACTGGAAGAAAACCCAAACTGGATCTGTAATCACCACCATCATCATCATTATCACTCCTCATATCACATTTTGATCATCAACATGAAGATATCATCATCATCATCATCATCATCATCATCATCATCATCATCATCATCATCATCGTTGTCATTAGCAGCAGCAGTAGAACCCATGCCATGACAATCATCACCACCATTATATTAATCATTTTCAGAAATCCTTATGTTACATCATTAATATGGTCACATCATCATCATAGCTCTTCGTGTCACATAATCATCATCATTATCAGCAGCAGCAGTACTGAATGTCATCATCATCATCATCATGTCACATCATCAGCATGAAGACATTGGCTTTGTCATCATCATCATCATCATCATCATCGTGAATTCTTATCATCATCGACAGCAGCAGAACTGAATGTCATCACCATCATCATCACCACCATCTTCATCATCATCATCATCATACTATCGGCAGTGCTCAGCAGTACTGAATGTCATCATTACCACCATCATCATCATCCGTAGCAACAGAACTCATGTCACCATCATAATCATCATCATAGTTTGTCAAGTCACATCCTCATCATCACCATCATCATTCATAGCAGCAGAGCTTATTTTCATCACCACCATCACTATCATCTTCTTCATCACGATAATCATTATTATCATCGGCATCAACAGAACTCATGTCATCACCATCATCAACATCATTATCATATCTCCTCGTGTCACATCATCATCATATCTTCTCATGTCACATCATCATCATCATCATTATATCTCCTCATGTCATATCATCATCATCATGGTGACATTATCATCATCATCGGCAGCAGCAGAACTGAATGTCATCATCATCATTATTATTGTCATCATCTTCACCAGATCATCATGCCACATCATCATCGACATAGTGTCATCATCACAAAAAAAACTTTCACCATGACCAGCTATTTCCCTTGACTTGCAATTGACAGATTAACCATTGTTGAAGTCATTAATTTTATTCATTGAATTCACAATTAATTTGAAAAAAAATAAAAATAAAACCTTTGTTTTAGAAATAATTTAAATGTATTTAAAATTATTGTTGAATATATATAAATTGTCCAAGTGAGCTTCAAAAGCCTGAATTGGTATAAACCATCCTGACACAATAAACTAATAATCTGTACCTCCCAATTACAGAAGTTGTCCAGGCAACTGTCTCTTTCAAAAAAGTTTGTTGACAAGAATTGTGTACAAAAGGGGGAAATATTTCTGAATAGGATTAATTGAAATTAATTGATTATTATTTAGACAACTAAAATGTTACAATAAAATTACTTTGAATTTAAGAGAAACTGTAAGAGGAGTTGAGTTCACAAAGTAGGTACCCCCATTCTAATACTTGCTAAAAAGTTTCAAAGTCTGGAAAAATGGAGAAAAAATCTTGAAATATTTCCATAAAGTCAGGTGCACATCTTCAATATATATATAAACATTCTGTGAAGTTTCAAGGCTTTTGGTTGAAAACTGTAAGAGGAGTTGAGTTCACAAAGTAGGTTAGTTAAAGTTAAAGTCTGTCCCGAGCCATTAGGCCCATCAGGCCGGAGCTTATCCCGGTTTCTGTGGCGTTAAGCGACTGAGAGTACAAGACTCTCCCCTGAATGGGACGCCGGTCCATCGCAGGGTTAACCCCCAGCATTTTGCTGGTACTCATTTATTTTTCAGCTGAGTGAACTGGAACAACGTGAAATTAAGTGTCTTGCTCAAGGACACAACATATGTCCCGGTCCAGGGATCGAACCCACGACCTTCGAATCATGAGTCCAACGCCTTAACCACTAGGCCACGCGCTTCCACAAAGTAGGTACCCCCATTCAAATACTTGCTAAAAAGTGACTAAGTTTTAAAGTCTGGAAAAATGGGGAAAAAATCTTGAAATATTTCCATCAAATCAGGTCACATCCTCAATATATATATTACAGGGGAAACGCCAAGAGCAAATTGTGTTTCGGTTTTGTTTTTTGAAACCTTCCGCGGTCGAAAAAACGGGATTATTTTTTGTCAAGTGTCCGACACCGGAAAACAATCGGTCACATTCAGTTTCGTATTTTAACGGTAAAATTTGCATGTATGGGTGAAAACGCAATATAAGCACATGTATCATAAACTTAAAATTTCGTATGTATTATAAAATTTTAGATGACATATCATACTTATAAAAAATTCGCGATTTTCTGACGGCACCCGATTTCTCTTAAAAAACAGCACGGAATTCAACTCGATTTTTAAAACTTGTACGTTTTTTGTACCATGAATATTTCTCTTTGAAATTTTGACATAACATTACAATACTATTGTTATTTATTTCCAAAATATTATACCTGGTGCATAAAGTGTAGATATCTGAAAAAAGCAAAAAACCAAGAGCCTCATTCGTCGTCAATGAAAACAAAATGGCCGCGAGCTTCAGTGTACAGTAAATTCAGTGTCGTGTTTGAACGGTAAAGTTTGCATTTATGGGTGTGAACGCATTATAAACAGATTTGTCATGAACTTAGAAGTTCGCAGTATGAAAAAATCCGAGATAACATGCATACTTACAAAAAATTCGCGATTTTTTGACGGCACCTGGTTTCTCTTGAAAATCACTGTTAATCAGCATGACTCAATTTTTAAAACTTGTACGTTTTTTGTTTCATGAATATTTCTCTTTGAAATTTTGACATAACATTACAATACTATTGTTATTTATTTTCGCAAAATATTATACCTGGTGCATACGGTGTGGATATCTGAAAAAAGCAAAAAACCAAGAGCCTTCATTTGTCGTCAATGAAAACAAATATGGCCGTGACCTTCAATGTACTCATACATTGTACATACATCTGACGTAGTGACGTCAATATCGTGTTTCGCTTCATCACACAGTCATGACTGTTGCATGCATTATCGATTTTCTACCTACATGCACTGTCAGCTGCCCAGCATGTTTACATATCGTGCTGACTTCTAATCGTTACATGTTGCAGGGATCCTACCATTTTGAGGTCAAAAATATAGGAAAAATAGGAATGTGGCATCAAAATTATAGGAGTTTTATAGAAAATTATAGGAGTTTCCACTAAAATTATAGGATTATTTTTAAATTATTTGCACAAAAATATACATCCATGGTCTCTCCTACAGCCATTTCTGTTCCCCCTTTTACTAACAAACACTGCAATATATACTTACTGGTTTAAAAATACATAAACGTGAATGTTGTTTCATATATGTACTAAATGCAAGAAAATGTTCCCATTCTGAATTCCAGTAACAAAAATCATGATAGGAAAATATAAGAAAAGGGTAAAAAAAAATATAGGAAATACAGCCCAACCTGCCCTCAAGGCCACATCTATATAATGGTCACCTGCCTATAAAGGCCAGTATAATTGTATCCTATTTTGTTCTTTATTCATATTATTTGAACCTGAATACAAAGGCCACCTGTCCATATAGGCCACTTTTACTGGTTCTTTTGGGTGGCCTTGATAGACAGGTTTAACTGTGTAGGAAAACATAGAAATGGTAGGATCTCTGATGTTGACCTCCACTCAAAGCAATATGTCTTGCTGGTCCAAATAATCAGCATTAATGTGTGTGTGTGTGTGTGTGTGTGTGTGTGTGTATGAGGAGAGAGAGAGAGAGAGAGAGAGAGAGAGCATATGTGTGATGGGAGGGTAGGATTTGAGGAATTTTAAAACTGCATGATTATGTACAACATATTTACCCATTACAAGCCATATGTGTACATGAGTAGTCTACTACAATATTTGACTCATTTCAAACCAACACCAGAATATGCCTGTGTGCAATAAAGTATTTATAAATTGAAAATGAAATGCATACATTAAATAATTAGAATGCTGCATCAAAACTAACCAAAGATAAATCTCATTTTTTTTTAAATTTTAAAATTAATTGTACATGTGAAGTAGTCATGGACTTGACATTTTAATGAGGGAAAAAGCATAAACTATATTATGTTGAGGCAGTGCTTGTGAGAACAATATTCATTAACTTGGGTTTGAGCTTAGCTGTGGATTAACATCTTTAGACATTGCTTCAATATTTCTATCACAAAATTGCATACACATACATGTATATATATATATATATATATATATATTATATATATATATATATATATATATATATATATATATGTATTTTTGTTTTTAATGTGTAATTTCAGTGTTCAATCATGAATTTTATTCTTTCCTGATCATTTTCAGCTTATGAGGGTTAATTTGAGGTTGAATGTTACACAAATGAAAGTGTAAATAAGATTTACATCAAATACTGATTATAATTCCACATCAATTTAGTTTATTTTATATAGTTTTAATTTTAATACTAATTTTACCAGTCTAAAAAATGGGTTTTATCATAATTATAAATGAAAAAATGCACAGGTCATGAGTTATCAGTGAAAACTTGTTAAATCCATGGACTGAAACAAAATCAGCAAGGAATAATATAACTACCAGATGTGAAATAAGGTGTTTGTTGCCGAATAAGAGAAAGTTTATAAGTGCCTTACATTGCATGTCCAAATTTCACAAAAAGTGAAATCATTTTTTATATTGAAATAATCAGTATGGGGTGTCTTTCTCTGGTTCCATACTTGTTCATCATCTGAATTAAATGACAACTTATGATGGGCCATGTAAGCTAAATTTGAATTACTCTGGCTTTTAAGTCAACATCAGATGATGGACACATGTATTGTTGTAGGTATGGTATGTCTATGTGTTTGTAACTCACATCTAAACACATCTGTCAAACTAAATTAAGCAAAGTGACTTTAATGACTTGGCTCAGTTGTGGGTGTTTAATCAAGATTATAATCGACAATTGGCAATGTTTTAGACCTATCTGTTTATGGTTTAAGTTAAATTATAATTTCATTTCATTATTTAGCAATTTCAATTATTACATTAGCAAAAAGATGCTGTCTCCTCTAAAGTTTTAGAGCAAAAACAGTAGAGCTGTCATGTGCTACTGAAATAATATACATGTAATTCAAATGTTCTGACTTTGAATGCATTATTTTAATAAAAATTCAAAATCACTTCAATCAGCACATGACAATTTCATAAAAATTCAATAGTAGCACATGCCAGTGCCAGAGCTAATTACAATAAAATAACTTAGTAGCTTAGATCATAGATGTATACACACTGTATGAGTCCAGTTTTTATGCAAATTTTCAATTTGTATAGGATTTCAAATGAATTTTTTTCTGTTAAAATTTGATTAAACAATTAAATGGGACTGTATAATAAACCATGAGTTCATGCTTTGTACCAAAGTAAGGAAGGCGGGGTTTTTATTACATTAGAATTTGAAAAAATATATAATTAAGACCAGTGCCAATCTTGTGATGAAATTCAAAATGTACATATTTATGAATTGAGAGCTAAATTTAAGTTGAAAGATGTTCCTCATCTAAGGAATATTTTATGTAGAAATCCACACTCCTGGTCAAATATTAATGGTAAATATTTTGAGTAAACCCATTCCCCATGTATTTAAAATAAAATAAAATAAAATAAGACAGTTGAATGTTATTTAGCAGCCAAATAAATTGAAGGCCTACAAAGCATACAGGCCAATGTGTCCTGAGTACATGCAGGCCAGTGTATTGGTATCCATGCAAACTTCATATATTCAGTGGTACCACAAATCAATCCTGCATGTTATATGGTGTAAAAACCATGACTACCATGTACAAAATACAAAAGGATCATTCGGGAATGCAAAAAATAACTTTGAGGCGGTGATGGCACTTTTCTAAGATGGCTGCCTGAAAGTAGACCCAAATTTCCGGCAAAATCGGCTTGAAGTGTGAAGAAAATTACTATTTAAATGGTAAAACTTACTTTATTTCAGCAAATAAATCCAAACAGCGTCTCTGGACTATCAAATTTACACATGGTGTACCATGAGGAAGCTGCCGTTGCATTATTTATGGGTCAAATGAGCCGGAACAGGGACCGACCCATGATCACATATCCGATATTTTCATCGATTTTTTTCGACTTTAAAACTTGTACGTTTTTTGTACCAGAAAATTTAACTGTCGAATTATACATCAAAATAAACACGGGGAAAAAATTCTTTCCATTCATATTAAAACATCTTTGGTGCATGAGCAAATGATTGAAAGAGATCACATTTTTCAAATCAAAGTACTGAAGGTACTGAAGCATCAGCTAAACTGAGCCATTTGATAAAAAAAATATGTGCACTTGAAACTGAGATTTGTCTAATGAATCAGTAACAAATGAAAATCATGCAAATAACAGATACTGTGATTGGGAAGCTTCTAACAACAAGTCTGCTTTTTATGCAAGTTGTTAGGTTCTAACATATAAATATGTTACAATGGTCAAAATGGACATGCCACCCAATGTTTATCAATTGAGTAAACTAAGTAATTCGCATGAATATAAATTTTCAATTTTTCAAAAACCAAGAGAGGCTACTAAAGACCCCACCCCAAATCTGAGTGAAATATCTCAAGCGTAACGGAAAAAGTCCAGAGAAACCATCATTTTGATAAAATTCACAAAGTGAAAGGGGCATAACTCCACTAAAACGCAGTTGACTGGAAGAAAACCCAAACTGGATCTGTAATCACAACCATCATCATCATTATCACTCCTCATATCACATTTTGATCATCAACATGAAGATATCATCATCATCATCAACATCATCATCATCATCATCATCATCATCATCATCATCGTCGTCATTAGCAGCAGCAGTAGAACCCATGCCATGACAATCACCACAACCATTATATTAATCATTTTCAAAAATCCTCATGTTACATCATTAATATAGTCACATCATCATCATAGCTCTTCGTGTCACATAATCATCATCATTATCAGCAGCAGTACTGAATGTCATCATCATCATCATCATCATGTCACATCATCAGCATGAAGACATTGGCTTTGTCATCATCATCATTATCGTGAATTATTATCATCATCGACAGCAGCAGAACTGAATGTCATCACCACAATCATCATCATCATCACCACCATCATCATCATCATCATCATCATCATCATCATCATCATCATCATCATCATCATACTATCGGCAGTGCTCAGCAGTACTGAATGTCATCATTGCCACCATCAGCATCATCGGTAGCAACAGAACTCATGTCACCATCATAATCATCATCATAGTTCGTCAAGTCACATCGTCATCATCACCATCATCATTCATAGCAGCAGAGCTTATTTTCATCACCACCATCACTATCATCTTCTTCATCACGATAATCATTATCATCATCGGCATCAACAGAACTCATGTCATCATAATCATCAACATCATTATCATATCTCCTCGTGTCACATCATCATCATGGTGACATCATCATCATATCTCCTTATGTCACATCATCATCATCATCATCATTATATCTCCTCATGTCATATCATCATCATCATGGTGACATCATCATCATCATCGGCAGCAGCAGAACTGAATGTCATCATCATCATTATTATTGTCATCATCTTCACCAGATCATCATGCCACATCATCATCGACATAGTGTCATCATCAAAAAAAAACTTTCACCATGACCAGCTATTTCCCTTGACTTGCAATTGACAGATTAACCATTGTTGAAGTCATTAATTTTATTCATTAAATTCACAATTAATTTGAAAATAAAAATAAAAATAAAAATAAAAATAAAACCTTTGTTTTAGAAATAATTTAAATGTATTTAAAATTATTGTTGAATATATATAAATTGTCCAAGTGAGCTTCAAAAGCCTGAATTGGTATAAACCATCCTGACACAATAAGCTAATAATCTGTACCTCCCAATTACAGAAGTTGTCCATGCAACTTTCTCTTTCAAAAAAAGTTTGTTGACAAGAATTGTGTACAAAAGGGGGAAATGTTTCTGAATATGATTAATTGAAAATTAATTGATTATTATTTAGACAACTAAAATGTTACAATAAAATTACTTTGAATTTAAGAGAAACTGTAAGAGGAGTTGAGTTCACAAAGTAGGTACCCCCATTCTAATACTTGCTAAAAAGTGACTAAGTTTTAAAGTCTGGAAAAATGGGGAAAAAATCTTGAAATATTTCCATAAAGTCAGGTGCACATCTTCAATATATATATAAACATTCTGTGAAGTTTCAAGGCTTTTTGGTTGAAAACTGTAAGAGGAGTTGAGTTCACAAAGTAGGTACCCCCATTCAAATACTTGCTAAAAAGTGACTAAGTTTTAAAGTCTGGAAAAATGGGGGAAAAAAATCTTGAAATATTTCCATAAAGTCAGGTCACATCCTCAATATATATATTAACATTCTGTGAAGTGTCAAGGTTTTTGGTTGAAATCTGTAAGAGGAGTTGAGTTCACAAAGTAGGTACCCCCATTCAAATACTTGCTAAAAAGTGACTAAGTTTCAAAGTCTTGAAAAATGGGGGAAAAATCTTGAAATATTTCCATAAAGTCAGGTGCACATCCTCAATATATAGAGAAACATTCTGTGAAGTTTCAAGGTTTTTGGTTGAAAACTGTAAGAGGAGTTGAGTTCACAAGATTGGTACCATATTTTCCCCGCCCTTAGTTTCTGTTCTACTTCACCAACGGTGCTCTAGAAATCGGAAGAACTTAAGAAAGCACAATAACAGTTTTCAGTTTCCCCTATGTCCAGTGGCCACATTTTATGTGAAATAAAAATATAGGCTTCATGAAAAGAAATTAAAGGTTGTAAAAACCATGGATTAAACTACTGACAACAACTTTAATCGGATATCCACTGTAAAAACGATCTAATAAGGACTTGTAACAAGGTAAATAAATTTTATCTGAAAATTTTAAAACATCGTTTTTTTTCAGTTTTGTTTAGATTTTGATTTCAAGTTGTTCTTTCTTGTGATTTATTTTGTTGATTCAAAATAAACAACTGGAAAAGGTATTTAAATGAACATTGATGATGAAATTGTCTGTCTTCGGAGACATATGGTGAGAAGTGGAGTGTGTGCGGAAGATCGGAAGTATTTGCAGATATTCGAGAATAAAGCATGTCGTTTTTATATTAAACTAATAACTGAAAAGGACAGGGTGTCATGATCATTTTAAAAGGGACAAGGGTGTACTGGACTAAAAAGGTCAGTCACTACGCTATGTGAATACATTTGAGCAGGGGCATCGGGTGCCAAATGCCATGCCCCCAAACACATGGCTAATTTGCATACGAACTACGGTATCGATATCCTACACAACTTCACGAGTCACAAACGATTTACCATCACAGCCAATAACTTGTAAATACACTTCTTTTTTCAGTTTCGTATCACATTTTTGGGAATAATCTTTGATTTCTACTTTTTAGTATGCATAATTTCGCTACCGGCAAACTGACAGTGAATGAATTTTAATACCCAATGAAAGCGGGAAAATCCTCGTGACGTTATGATGAATATTAATGAACCAGGTCGGGATATCCCAAACACGAAATATTATTGACAATCAATTTTTAAAAAATATATATAATTTATCATCAAATGTGATCCATGTTTAAAGTTATTTAACTTAAATAACTGTTTAATGAGCATACTTTGTGTTTATTTATCGATGTCACTTTGCGTAAATTAAAAAAATCCAATATGGCGGCGACTGTAAAACAACCACATGTACAGCACCGTAGGTCAAAAAAGAAGAACGTCGGTGCGAACTGACAAGATCGTCATTTTTGTTGGGTTTTCCGAGGGGCGTATACTTAATGGATTTTTATGGTTTTTATCTTAAAATTATCATACAAAAGTGAAGAATTAAAATATATATCCAGCAAAAACGGACTAATACGCGTATAAATACATTTCAGATCGGCAATGTGTACATGATGAAAACATTGCTTTCGTAACTTTCCGGGAGACCCAATCACTCAGATTAGAGTTTATACATACCTGGGATACCCTATATGGAAATTCCCGTAATTTCAGTCGAAACGAAGGATGTGATTTGCTGTCAAGGTGAAATGAGAGCGGCGCTAAATACGAAAAAATCCAACGATCGCTATAAAGCATTCAGCATGGCTGATGCTTTAAAAAAGGAAATAATCATTTATAAGTTTTATTTAAATAAACAAAAAGAAAGTTTATTCTTTTTAATAAATAAAAACGACAAGTGTATTTTTACATTAAAATTCATTAAAAAATTATATCTTAATTTGCACTGTCCAGTTTATAGCGCTTGATTTAAGTATTTTGTCCATTTAGGACCTAAAAGGGTGTCCAGACTCCAGAAAAGAGAATGTATGAATTATAGAGGTTGAGTTTAGCATAAATAAAGAATGAAACAAGAGACTCATGGGCCTTAATGCTCACCTGAGGATGAGTACATATCTCATGCAGAGGTTCAATGATTAATGACATTAATTAAAGAGAATGTCCAAATTTTCACCAGTAAGGGCCAATTATATGCAAGGATTTTTGCAAATTAATTATAACACTACATATAACATCTAAAGTCTAGCTAAAATATATTATTTATAAACAGCTAAAACATCTATTTATCAAAATGGCTGTTAGGCCAATACCTACAATATTACAATATATATGCCTATACAAAAAGTTTACAGTTTTTGGGATAATTAATCATTTCAGTATTCATTTGCTTCTGTGACCTTGACCTTTGAACTCATGACCTTCATTCTTATATCAAAATGATCATTGTGTAAATACCTACAATATTCTAATATACATGCCTATATACAAAGTTTATAGTTTTTGAGATAATTTACCATTTCAATATTTGTTTGCATGTGACCTTGACCTTTGAACTTATGACCTTCATTCATATATCAAAATGATCGTTGTGCAAATGCCTACAATATTCTAATATACATGCCTATACAAAAAGTTAATAGTTTTTGAGATAATTAACCATTTCAGTATTCATTGACATATATGACCTTGACATTTAAACTAATGACCTTCGTTTATATATCAAAATGACTGTTAGGCCAATACCTACAATATTCTAATATATAAGCCTATACTAAAAGTTTAGAGTTTTTGAGATAATTAACCATTTCAGTATTCGTATGCATGTGACCTTGACCTTTGAACTTATGATCTTCGTTTATATATCAAAATGATTGTTGTGCAAATGCCTACAATATTCTAATATACATGCCTATTCAAAAGATAATTAACCATTTCAGTATTCGTTGACATCTACGACCTTCATTCATACATCAAAATGATCCCCTCCACAAAAGTTAATAGTTTTTGAGATAATAAACCATTTCAATATTTGTTGGCATCTATCAGCTTGACCTTTGAACCTATGACCTTCATTCATGTATCAAAATGATCGTTAGGCCAATACCTACAATATTCCAATACACATGCCTATACAAAAAGTTGATAGTTTTCAAGATATATTGACAAAAACATTAATTTTAGCAATTTCCCCCTTAAGTACCTTGCCATTTCCCCATTTTCGCCCCTACATTTACAATTTGTGCAAATCTGAAACCAGGTGTCCTAAGTATGTTTTACATGAAATATCTAAGCCATATCTCTTGTAAGTTCAGAGGAGATGATTTTTAAATATTTTCCCAATTTTCACCTTTATGGGGCCCCAAGGGGACATAATTAATCTGAAAGCCCCTCACCTAGACATCATTACTGCCAAATATCATCCAATTTAGCTTTGTAGTTTTGGAGAATTTGATTAAAATGTGAAAAGTTTACATACGACGCACGATAGACGAAGATAGATGGAAATAGCTCATCTGAGCCTATGGCTCAGGTGAGCTAAAAATGTTGACCAAAGAAACTGCCATTACAGAGAGGTTTCACTGTATAATGTCAAAAGTTAATAGCCTAAAATCTTAAAATTCTTGAATAGATTATAATTAACATACCAATAGACGAGTTTTACATTCATGTTTTAATTTTGAAATATCACTAAAATTTCATATAAAAGATATTACGATTAGTCCCATTGACCAGGGAGTAGAGTCAAGTTATGGTGTTTTACACCCACAACAAAATTCTTTAATTTACATGTACATTGAATGCTGTACATACTAATTGGTTACAAGTCTCTATGTGATCAGTTTGTACAATCTTGGTCAAGCAGTTTTGCAAAACTCTTCCAAAGGTCAATTTTATATGTTTAAACGGGATGTGAAGATTATTTTACTAAGCTTAATACCTCTTCTGTCTTTTGAAACCACTGCAGTAGCTCAGTTGGTAGAGTGCTCACTCTGTAAGTGGTAGATTGTGGGTTCAAACCCCGGCCGGGTCTGACCCAAGACTTGAAAGTGGGAAGTGACTGTTCTTTTGCCAAACACTCGGCATTACAAAATGAAAGTCACAGTTCTTTTGGATGGGAAGGTCCCGTGTCATGGTGGGCTTAGCACCCTATAGAACCCTGTTGTTTAACGCCACCAGTGCAAGGCACAGGCAAAATTTCTGCGATTTCGTCTATAGCTGGCGACATCTCGATATAAGTGAAATATTCTTGACCGGAACGTTAAACACCATTACTCTTACTCTTCTGTGTTATGAATTTGTAAATTTAGGACTAGCAATATCAACTTTCTGGTTGAAGCTGGAAGATGGTCTGGGTTAACAGAAATGAAAAAACTTGTCTTCTATGTACCTCTGGAATTGGAGATGAAATGCATTATCTGTTTCAATGTGATTTTTTTTCAAACTGTATACCAATGTATTATATAAAGTACCCTAACATAGAAAAACTGCAGAGTTTTTTTTTAACATATTGTAACAATAGAGTATTAGAAAATGATTCAGTATTTTTGAAAATCATATGTAAAACTTAAATGACCATAGATAACTTAATATTATATAGAAACTTAATATGTAATCTTTGTCATGTTCAGTTTGTTAGTTTGTCATTGTCACATTAATTTTATGTATGTTGTAGTATCACCTGATGTACCACATATGTGGCTCAGTGAATGAAGAATTGAATTGAATTGAGAAGTTGTCAGTTTTTGAATGGTACCATAGTGCCCAGACTGAACTTTGGTGAGCAAACTGACAAACTGTCTTTTACTAGGATCTGCCCTGAGTGAGTTTAACACCTAGGTAGTGAAAGACAATGTGATCCTGAATCTGCCCTGAGTGAGTTTAACACCTAGGTGGTGAAAGACAATGTGATCCTGAATCTGCCCCGAGTGAGTTTAACACCTAGGTAGTGAAAGACAATGTGATCCTGAATCTGACCCTGAGTGAGTTTAACACCTAGGTAGTAAAGGACAATGTGATCCTGAATCTGTCCTGAGTGAGTTTAACACCTAGGTAGTGAAAGACAATGTGATCCTGAATCTGTCCTGAGTGAGTTTAACACCTAGGTAGTGAAAGACAATGTGATCCTGAATCTGCCCTGAATGAGTTTAACACCTAGGTAGTGAAAGACAATGTGATCCTGAATCTGACGCTTCTCTGTTAAGAGCTTTTTCAATGTATGATTAAGTGCAAAAATTATGCCACATTTCCAATAGCAAAACACAAAACATTCACATTCTACTTTTACAGTTTAGCTCACAGAAAATACTAGTAGTAAAAGTTCATCTTTATTTAAAATGTATCTAATTGGTCTTTTAAATTAAATCACATTTTTATTTACAAAATGTACACTTATTGAAATTAAAAATAATTATATTATAAAAACATTCATGTTTTAAAGGTAAAATGGCTTAATTTCATCATTTTCATGATTTTGGAAACTTCAAAATGCTCTAAATATCCAAAGTTATGGGTCAGTGTTCAATCAGGTAATTTGTCATATTGGCCTAGGACTTCAAAAAATAGGGGCCATGTTTTTTCAAACTTGAGTGAACATTATAACATCATAACCCAATAAGTTTTATTTGAAGAGATCAATAATTTACTCAAAAGATAAAAAACCAGAGGCTCAGTGTGGCTGAGCCTGTATAGCTCACCTGACTAAAATGCTTTTAAAGCAAATTTGTATATATGCTTTTCCCATTGGGTCCAATGTGAAACAATGTTTTCCGCTGGCAGCCATGTTTTATGGCAGATCAGAAAAACTTTGGCAATTTATGTAAAGGACCTTCTATACATCATTCCTGTAAAGTTGTCATTTCTGAGGACATAGTCTAAAATGCGTTTTTCCCATAGGGTCCAATGTTAAATTATCTTATACATCATTCCTGTAAAGTTTGGTTGAATTTGTTTCACTAGCTTCAGAGGAGATAGGGTCCAATGTGAAACTATGTTCTCCGCTGGCAGCCATGTTTTTTGGCAGATCAGAAAAATTTTGGAAATCTATGTAAAGGACCTCCAATACATCATTCCTCTAAAGTTTGGTTAAGTTTGCTTCAGTAGTTTCAGAGTAAAGTAAAGTTTCTAAGTAAAGGACTTTCCTTACACCATTCCTGTAAAGTTTAGTTAAATATGCTTTAGTCATTTCTGAGGAAAGTCAAAAATGCATTTTTCCCATAGGGTCCAATGTAAAACAATCTTCTGCACTGGCAGCCATGTTTTTTTGGCGGATCAAAAAAATTTCAGCAATCTAAGTAAAGAACCTTCTATACATCATTCCTGTAAAGTTTGGTTAAGTTTGCTTCAGTAGTTTCAGAGGAGATAGCCAAAATGTGTTTTTCCCATAGGGTCCAATGTTAAACTATGTTCCCCGCTGGCAGCCATGTTTTTAGGCGGATCAGAAAAATTTCGGCAATCTTTGCAAAAGACCTTCCATAAATCATTCCTGTAAAGTTTTATTGAATTCGCTTCAGTCACTTCTGAGGAGATAGCCAAAATGTGCGTTTTCCCATAGGGCCCAATGTTAAACTTTGTTTGGCCCTGGCGGCCATTTTTTTTGGCGGATCAGAAAAATTTGGGCAATCTTAGTAAATGACCTTACATACATTATTAGTGTAAAGTTTGGTTTAAATAGGCTCAGTGGTTTCAAAGAAGATAGCAAATATATGCTTTTCCCATAGGGTCTAATGTTAAACTATCTTCTGTGCTGGCGGCCATGTTTTTTGACGGATCAGAAAAATTTTAGCAATCTAAGTTAAGGACCTTCCTTACACCATTCCTGTAAAGTTTGGTTAAATTTGCTTCAGTCACTTCTGAGAAAATAGTCAAAAATGCATTTTTCCCATAGGGTCCCATGTTAAACTATCTTCTGCGCTGGCAGCCATGTTTTTTGGCGGATCAAAACAATTTCGGCAATCTAAGTAAAGGACCTTCTATACATCATTCCTCTAAAGTTTGGTTTAAATTGGCTCAGTGGTTTCAAAGAAGATAGCAAATATATGCTTTTCCTATAGGGTCTAATGTTAAACTATCTTCTGTGCTGGCGGCCATGTTTTTTGACGGATCAGAAAAATTTTGGCAATCTAAGTAAAGGACCTTCCTTACACCATTCCTGTAAAGTTTGGTTAAATTTGCTTCAGTCACTTCTGAGGAAATAGTCAAAAATGCATTTTTCCCATAGGGTCCCATGTTAAACTATCTTCTGCGCTGGCAGCCATGTTTTTTGGCGGATCAAAACAATTTCGGCAATCTAAGTAAAGGACCTTCTATACATCATTCCTGTAAAGTTTGGTTTAAATTGGCTCAGTGGTTTCAAAGAAGATAGCAAATATATGCTTTTCCTATAGGGTCTAATGTTAAACTATCTTCTGTGCTGGCGGCCATGTTTTTTGACGGATCAGAAAAATTTTGGCAATCTAAGTAAAGGACCTTCCTTACACCATTCCTGTAAAGTTTGGTTAAATTTGCTTCAGTCACTTCTGAGGAAATAGTCAAAAATGCATTTTTCCCATAGGGTCCCATGTTAAACTATCTTCTGCGCTGGCAGCCATGTTTTTTGGCGGATCAAAACAATTTCGGCAATCTAAGTAAAGGACCTTCTATACATCATTCCTGTAAAGTTTGGTTAAGTTTGCTTCAGTAGTTTCAGAGGAGATAGCCAAAATGTGTTTTTCCCATAGGGTCCAATGTTAAACTATATTCCCCGCTGGCAGCCATGTTTTTAGGCGGATTAAAAAAATTTTGGCAATCTTTGCAAAAGACCTTTCATACATCATTCCTGTAAAGTTTGGTTAAATTTGCTTCAGTCATTTCTGAGGAAATAGTCAAAAATGCATTTTTCCCATAGGGTCTAATGTTAAATTATCTTCTGCGCTGGCGGCCATGTTTTTTGGCGGATCAAAATAATTTCGGCAATCTAAGTAAAGGACCTTCTATACATCATTCCTGTAAAGTTTGGTTAAAATTGGTTCAGGGGTTTCAGAGGAGATAGTTAAAATGTGAAAAGTTTACGGACGGACTGACTGACTGACTGACTGACAGACTGACTGACGGACTGACGGACGACGGACGCCGAGTGATGGCAAAAGCTCACATGGCCTTTAGGCCAGGTGAGCTAATAAATGAAAAAGAGGTAGAACTAGATCTATTCCAAATGATGGGTCAAGGTTAGCCCAAAGACTATTTGTGTGGACAGTGTTCAATCTAGAAAGGACCTTTGCACCATTGACCTCAAAATAATAATTTTGTCCTCCAAAAATACTACCTGTAGGCCAACAGTGGCCCATCTTTTCAGTCTCAGTTGAGTCTTGAGTAAATCTGGTTCTACCTCTTATTCATTATATATCATTTCTTTGACTTAAAACAACAGGTTATGGGGTGAAAAAAATGACATAATATGAGATACATTAATAAAATGGTGTGGATGTTTCAATACTGATCTTTTAAAATGAAATGGTTCAAGTTATTATGTCGATCCTAGTTTTGTAAAAATGAGGTCCGAGTCAGGATGGCCTCTCAAACTACAGTTCTATATTGAATACTGTGTGGAACAAAAAGTTTATATCATTGCATTTTTAGGCAGGAATATTGAAATAAAAATGAATGCTAGAAAAATCTTGAACAAGGGACCTGTCAAGATTTCTTCACTGGATCTGTTCTAATTAGGATTCCAACTAAGATGCTAAGGCAGACTATCCATAAGTAAGTGTCTAAGACAAGCCATTAGAGGTTTTTTATTTTGTTTTTGTTTGTTTGTTTGGTTGGTTTTTTTTTTGTTGAGAAATGAAGAAAGGGAACCTTTTAACATTGGTATAATTAATGGACAAGTATGTGTTACTGTGGTCTTTATAAATTGATGGTTGCTATTGCAGGTTTTACTGTGTACTTGTAAAACGTACAATTATTTCCCATGTAAATATGTAGAATCATTCATGTTCTTGGGGTTAAAATTTTTAATTCAAAAACAAAAATTATTGGGTAAAAATTTTGTTAAATTGTGTTTTGTGAAAAGAAATTTCATTGGGACCTTAGTACACGAAAACATTTATATTGACATTAACTTTTGTGGTATTTACTAACCCTCAAACAAGCGAATCTAATTCCTGTCTAATTTTGTGACTTAACAGTATATCTATTTTACCTTCTCCGTCTGTTGAAGTAAATGGTGCTGTACATGTAAACATGGTTATATCATAACTGATTTGATATAACAGTATATTTATTTTACCTTCTACGTCTGTTGAAGTAAATGGTGCTGTACATGTAAACATGGTTATATCATAACTGATTTGATATAACAGTATATTTATTTTACCTTCTCCGTCTGTTGAAGTAAATGGTGCTGTACATGTAAACATGGTTATATCATAACTGATTTGATATAACAGTATATTTATTTTACCTTCTCTGTCTGTTGAAGTAAATGGTGCTGTACATGTAAACATGGTTATATCATAACTGATTTGATATAACAGTATATTTATTTTACCTTCTCCGTCTGTTGAAGTAAATGGTGATGTACATGTAAACATGGTTATATCATAACTGATTTGATATAACAGTATATTTATTTTACCTTCTCCGTATGTTGAAGTAAATGGTGCTGTACATGTAAACGTGGTTATATCATAAATGATTTGATATAACAGTATATTTATTTTACCTTCTCCGTATGTTGAAGTAAATGGTGCTGTACATGTAAACTGGTTATATCATAACTGATTTGATATAACAGTATATTTATTTTACCTTCTCCGTATGTTGAAGTAAATGGTGCTGTACATGTAAACATGGTTATATCATAACTGATTTGATATAACAGTATATTTATTTTACCTTCTCCGTATGTTGAAGTAAATGGTGCTGTACATGTAAACATGGTTATATCATAACTGATTTGATATAACAGTATATTTATTTTACCTTCTCTGTCTGTTGAAGTAAATGGTGCTGTACATGTAAACATGGTTATATCATAACTGATTTGATATAACAGTATATTTATTTTACCTTCTCCGTCTGTTGAAGTAAATGGTGATGTACATGTAAACATGGTTATATCATAACTGATTTGATATAACAGTATATTTATTTTACCTTCTCTGTCTGTTGAAGTAAATGGTGCTGTACATGTAAACATGGTTATATCATAACTGATTTGATATAACAGTATATTTATTTTACCTTCTCCGTATGTTGAAGTAAATGGTGATGTACATGTAAACATGGTTATATCATAACTGATTTGATATAACAGTATATTTATTTTACCTTCTCTGTCTGTTGAAGTAAATGGTGCTGTACATGTAAACATGGTTATATCATAACTGATTTGATATAACAGTATATTTATTTTACCTTCTCCGTATGTTGAAGTAAATGGTGCTGTACATGTAAACATGGTTATATCATAACTGATTTGATATAACAGTATATTTATTTTACCTTCTCCGTCTGTTGAAGTAAATGGTGATGTACATGTAAACATGGTTATATCATAACTGATTTGATATAACAGTATATTTATTTTACCTTCTCCGTCTGTTGAAGTAAATGGTGCTGTACATGTAAACATGGTTATATCATAACTGATTTGATATAACAGTATATTTATTTTACCTTCTCTGTCTGTTGAAGTAAATGGTGCTGTACATGTAAACATGGTTATATCATAACTGATTTGATATAACAGTATATTTATTTTACCTTCTCCGTATGTTGAAGTAAATGGTGCTGTACATGTAAACATGGTTATATCATAACTGATTTGATATAACAGTATATTTATTTTACCTTCTCTGTCTGTTGAAGTAAATGGTGCTGTACATGTAAACATGGTTATATCATAACTGATTTGATATAACAGTATATTTATTTTACCTTCTCCGTATGTTGAAGTAAATGGTGCTGTACATGTAAACATGGTTATATCATAACTGATTTGATATAACAGTATATTTATTTTACCTTCTCCGTATGTTGAAGTAAATGGTGCTGTACATGTAAACATGGTTATATCATAACTGATTTGTACTTCGTAACTTCAGCCATTTACAGTTGTACTGACAAAAGAAAGTCTGAAATCATAAATTCATGGTCTGTAGCTACAGCAAGATATGACATGATGTACATTTAATAATAATAATAATAATAAACCCACACTCACGACATGTCTAATATCTCGGGCAGTAGTTTAATATGAAAGTTTAATGAATTAAAGGTCCTTCAAAAAAATCACCTGTTGGAGGCCTATACATTCAAAATTAGTGCATGTTAATACTTCTCTCTTAAGAGTGCAATGTCTCTAGAATCTAACATAATTCTTAAACAATTTCTTGGAGCCTGTCTACAGGTTTTCCTATCTGGAGCCCCACAGCAAAGGTTTGTTTAAATTAACACTACCAGCCCCGGTTTCACAATCATTTCTTAACTTAAGATTTTCCTTAACTTAAAACTGGCAAATTAAAAACCTTTATAATTTTGTTAATTGTTAAGATGTTAGGGACTTTAAGGTGTCATTTTAAAGATGATATCAAGCTTATGACATCTACATTAAGTTTTGACAAAAATATTTGTTCGTAATTCCAACAAGAGGCCCATGGGCCTTAACGCTCACCTGTGACCTTTGAACCCATGAGCTTCATTCAAATATCAAAATGATAATTCGGCCAATATTCTAATATACATCCCTATACAAAAAGTTTATAGTTTTTGAGATAAATAATCATCTCAGTACTTGTTTGTATCTGTGATCTTGACATTTGAACCCATGCTCTTCATTCATCTATCAAAATGACCACTGTGCCCGTACTAACAATATTCTAATATACATGCCTATACAAAAAGTTAATAGTTTTTAAGATAATTAACCATTTAGGTATTCATTCGCATCTGTGACCTTGACCTTTAAACCCATGAGCTTCATTCATATATCAAAATGATCATTAGGATAATACCTAAATAGTCTAATATACATGCCTATACAAAAAGTTCATAGTTTTTGAGATAATTAACCATTTAGGTATTCATTCGCATCTGTGACCTTGACCTTTAAACCCATGAGCTTCATTCATATATCAAAATGATCATTAGGATAATACCTAAATAGTCTAATATACATGCCTATACAAAAAGTTCATAGTTTTTGAGATAAATAATCATTTCAGATCTTGTTCACATCTGTGACCTTGACCTTTGAACCCATAACCTTCATTCATATATCAAAATGGTTGTTAGGCTAATACCTACAATATTCTAATATACATGCATATCCAAAAAGTTAACAGTTTTCAAGATAAATAACCATTCAGGTATTCATTCACATCTGTGACCTTGACCTTTGAACCTATGACCTTCATTCATATATCAAAATGATCGTTAGGATAATACCTAAAATATTCTAATATACATGCATATCCAAAAAGTTAACAGTTTTCAAGATAAATAACCATTCAGGTATTCATTCACATCTGTGACCTTGACCTTTGAACCTATGACCTTCATTCATATATCAAAATGATCGTTAGGATAATACCTAAAATATTCTAATATACATGCCTATACAAAAAGTTAATAGTTTTCAAGATATATTGACAAATACATAATTTTTAGCAATTTCCCCACTCAGCACCTTACCATTTCCCCATTTTGAGCCCCATGGCTACCATTTGTGCAAATCTGAAACTAGATGACCTAAGGATGTTATATATGAAATAAATAAGGTATATGTCTTGTAGATTCAGAGGAGAAGATTTTTAAAGTTTTTCACTATTTCCCCCCTTATGGGGCCCCAAGGGGACATAACTCCTTCATTTGTGCAAATCTGAGAGGGCTTCACCCAGGCATGATGGTTACCAAGTTTCATTAAATTTGGCCCAGTGGTTTTGGAGGAGAAGATTAAAATGTAAAAAGTTTACGCACGACGGACGACGGACGACGCACGACGGACGAAGATGGATAGCAATAGCTCATCTGAGCTTTCAGCTCAGGTGAGCTAAAAAAGCTTGCCAAAATTTGCTAAATTTAAGTTAAGGAAAATCTTAGTTAAGGAATGATTGTGAAACCAGGGCCAGTACTTATCCTGTGGATGAGACAGGTCTAGTTGTTGTATATATTCACAAGATATGTAAGCTTTTTAAAGCAGTTTATTAAACTTTGTCTACAATTTTCAAAATTTGAAACTATCATATTATATGATTTTTGCAAATTTCAATAC
Organism: Anadara kagoshimensis; assembly: GCA_021292105.1. Taxonomy (NCBI): domain Eukaryota; kingdom Metazoa; phylum Mollusca; class Bivalvia; order Arcoida; family Arcidae; genus Anadara; species Anadara kagoshimensis. The sequence goes on along the minus strand of CM037872.1, from coordinate 33,518,144 downwards.
TAATATTTGTCTTAAATGCTAAATCCAAAATATCTATGTTCTAGCTATTGTATGCTGATCAGAAACGATTTATAACAATTTATAAAGACCCATTATACAGCGTCCCCATTTGGGACCCCTATGCCAAAGTATGTATTCCTTGACTATTACTTGTCCTGAAGATGCTCTTACATGTTCACCAGAGATAATTTTGAAATGTATAGGGACCCACTATGTACAGTTTCGCAATTTGGACCCCGATCCAAAATATGTGGAAATAAGAAACTACATACCATAAGAATGCTAGATATGAAACATATAAGGTCTACCATTTATACTGTTTAACACATTTCCCTGCTTAGATCTGCTTCCTTGTCTGATGATTGACAAGGCTAGAAGAACGACTGACTTATCTGTTTCCAGAATAATGGACTGGGTGGAATATGAGCAACATGTAGATCCCTTGCCCGACAGTGGCCATCGGGTCATAGGAATTAAGGTCAACTGTGTTTCACCTATAATAATTTTAAGATGTTATATGCCCTGCCGTGGTAATCACTCAAATGAGGACTACCAACATATACTGGATGAACTGTCAGAAATCATGTCGAAATATCGCAATACAGCCAGAATCGTGATTGGGGGAGACATGAATGCCTCTCTAAATAGGTCCTCAACACAAGATAAACTATTCAAAAACTTTATTGCTGAGCACGGCTTGTTAGTACCTGATGAATGTAAATCTGCTTTTACCTTTTATCATTACAACGGCAATGATGCCTCTCAAATTGACTATGTCCTACAGTCCGCTAAAATGATAGATACGTATATTACATTTGACAGAGAGCCATTGAATTCTTCAACACACAATCTGATTTTAGTAAAAATACCTTGCAAATTCCAGGACGTTTTAAAAGATCAGACCATACAGGAGATAAAACCTAGAATAGACTGGGATAGAATCGACAAATTAGAATATCAAGACAAAGTTGAAGAAGGCATCATAAGCTCCAATTTGTGTACAAACTCTCTAAATAATAATAATATAACAGAACATATAACTAGTATCTGTAGTGTATTATCAGAGACAGCGGCTGACCTTATTCCGAAGAGACGTAATCTTAGACCAAAATCCTGTAAGCGTAAGAAAACACCATGGACACCCGAAATTGTTGACGCTGTCAGAAAAAGCAAAGATGCTCATGTAATATGGAGAGACGCAGGAAAACCAAAAGACAGTGATTTATATCTGGAAAAGATTAAAACGAAAAAAGACCTAAGAGTACTACAACGTCAACTAGAGGCCTCGAAACGAAATGAACGATTCATAAAAATAATGGAACTGCATGAAGCAAATGACAAAGAATTCTTCAGTCTTATTCGCAAACAAAGAGATATAAAGGATTCTACAGTCATTCCCATGATATTCAAAAACAAAACTGTATCTCTTGAAGAAGATATCAAGGAAGGCTGGGCAGGATACTTCGAACAACTAGCTTCACCATTAGCATTTGATTTCTTTGATCAAAGCCATTTTGATAACACCAATAGAGACATTTCAAATATTCACGGTAATGCTACTGAAAGCCCGTCAGATACTATACCAATATTTTCAATAAGTGATGTACGTAAAACCATCTTATCTTTTAAGAACAGAAAATCCCCAGATGAATGGACAATCACTGCTGAACATGTAAAATATGCAGGGGACAAACTTATTTCTATGATAACTGACATTGTCAACTATATTTTTCAAAACCTTGAAATACCAGATTTTCTGAAGAGTGGAATTGCTCACCCGATATTGAAGAAAGGAAAGCCCAAACCTGATCCAAATTCATACCGCAAAATAACAGTTACCAACTTTATTGGAAAGATAGTTGAGAAACTTCATCTCCAACATAACGAACATCTCGTGAAAACCCAACAATCAAAACTTCAAAAAGGATTCACTAAAGGCCAAATGCCGCTTATAGCCGCCCTTATATTAACTGAACTCATAACTGAAGCAAACAGAACCAAGTCTCCACTATATGTTGCTCTGATGGATGCTCGTAAAGCCTTTGATATTCTCTGGCATACTGGACTCCTACGTCAAATGTTCAATCTTGGAATACAAGGAGACAACTGGCTCTTCTTTCATAACTGGTATAGCAATGTTACATCAAAAATTAAATGGAATGGTTCTCTGTCTCGGCCAATACAGGAACAGCAGGGTGTACGCCAGGGTGGTGTCTGGTCGCCAACCGCTTATAAAATATTTATAAACAAGTTACTTCAAACATTTGATAAGAACCAACTCTATGCATATATAGGAACTACTTATTGTGGAACTCTAACGGTAGCTGATGATTTGACCTTAATTGCCAACAGTCCTTACGAACTTCAGACAATGTTGGATGTACAAACTGCATATGCAAACAAGCAAAGATATCTCATCAGTGAACAAAAGTCAACCGTCCTTGTATTTAATGATAAAGAAAATAGTAAATGGACACTGAACGATAAAGAAATCAATGTTTCTAACTCGTCTGTTCATCTCGGCATCATAAGAGACACTTCTTGCAAATCAGGAAATAAAGAGACATCTGCTGAGCGCATTATCACAGCAAGAAGAACAGTATATGCTTATGGGTGCAGGGCTACATGGCCTCAACGGGATAAGTCCAACAGTCTCATCGCATTTGATCAGAGTTTTCGTTATACCTCGTCTTCTCTATGGACTCGATGTTATCAGGTTGTCTTGCTTAGACGTCAAAAATCTGGACTCTTTCTATGTTAAACTTTTAAAACAAATACAGCACCTCCCTATAAGGACTGCAAACTGTGCTTCTTTGTTACTTTTAGGAAGAATACCAATATCTGCAGAAATAGATAAAAGATACTAAAAACGTTTGGCAATATCATTTGGAATGATGACTCTATTGAAAAGGAAATAGCCTTCAGACAACTTGCTATGACCAGCAATAGTCATGACAGCTGGTTCGCTAAAGTAGTTGAAATTGCAAATAAATTACCTTGTCCACATGAACTTTTATCTATCCCACCTCCTAAAGAATCATGGAACGCATTGGTCAATAGAACAGTCGACAACTTTCACATCACAATTCTTCAAAAAGAAGCTGAGAATAAATCTACACTGAAATTCCTAAACCTGAACGACACAGTATCTGGTAAACCTTACAATATCTGGAGTAGCTCTGGCACTCAACCCTTTGCAGTCACTATGGCCGCGATGAAAGCAAAAATTGCCGTTGGAACTTTATAACTTCAATTTCATAGATCGAAATTTTCAAAATCGCCTATTGAACCAACCTGCAAACTCTGCTTGAAAGAACCAGAGGATATTGTGCACTTCCTAGTCACCTGCAGCTCGCTTGACTCAATCCGGAACAAGTACATTACTGAACTGAAAACCTATTTACAATTTGAGCGAAATTATTCTCAATCTGTATTGCGTGAACTATTCTGTGATGTTGCTAGAATTGCGACCCTGATAATTGACTGTACCGCCTTTCATATCTTCAATAAAGAAGAAACTAACAGAATAGAAACAATTACAAGAGGACTCTGCTATAGCTTAGTTCAAAGACGTACAAAATTATTGATGTAGTGTTGAACTAATAACAGTAATCTTAATTGGGCAGGAGTGATTATAAACAGCGAAATGATGGACATTAAGAGACTATGAACAGTGTATATTAACCCAAGTGTAAATATTCCTGGTGGAGGACTGCATGCCGATATATATAACCAATTTGACATGTTTGAGTGATAATTGTCTGTTTATCTATAATACTAATACGCCATTTCAACAGAAATAGCGATGCTCCTGCTAGAGGAGGAAACAACGCCATAGAAGAAGAATATGTGAACATAGTATTTGCTGAATTTATGATACACTGTTATAGAATACGGCAGTGATTTCATTGATTTTATCAGACACTTCATGTATAAATCTAAAGTGCACCTATCAATATAAACAACGGGCAAGTTTCAATGAAATCTGTCCTGCAGTTTAAGAAAAGTTAACTTAAATTTAAATGGTTGTTATTGTTAACAACACACACACATACAGTACACACGTCACGCCAAGTCATTAACTCACCTGAAATTTGAACAGGTGAACTAAAATGCACACAAATTTCTGTCAAACGGCAAATTGTGGGTCTTCCCAACCTGCCGTTTACTATCCTAGATTATAGGTGTATCTTTGATAAGTTTCGCGCAAGACTTAGCTTCCCCTCAATGCTTAATAACTAGAGTTATTTCCCTTTATCCACTAAAATATTTTCGGCTTGACTTTTAAAAATTATACTTTAAATAGTGTTGTATACCGTCACTGTATCTTAATCATTAAGTCTAAATAGACATGCCGGTAAACATCTCAGGCAGAACTGGATCGGTGAAGTCTCATGTGATTGGTTTTAGAAACAATCTTTTAAGGTGGCGGTTCCGGTAACCCGAAATACCGGATCGGCCCTGATTTACCGGATCGACCGTACGATTTACCGGATCGGCGCCAGATCGATCCTTATATTGACACATCGAGTCAAAATGAGGGCAACATTATATTTATATGATATCAATGATAAAAAATATATAATATTTTTAATTGTTTTAATCATGGATGCTCGAAAATATCATTATTATTTAATGATATTTTCGAGCATCCCTGATTTACCGGATCGACCGTACGATTATTATTTTTAGTTAAGGTTCAACCATTATCGACTTTGCGTTTGATCAATAGTTGCGCATGCGCCAATTTTTCCGGTTACTTTCGACCTGAAGCTAACAAAGAATTATGAAGGATTGAAACTTATTTCTTAAATAAAATATTGAAAGATCAAAGCTATCAAATTATTCCTGTTATCATTAAAAAGTAGAAAATGAGAGGAATTTTATGGTATTTTTTAATCTGAAATATTTTAAGAAATTTTTGGGGCTTTTTTAGTTTGAAATTTAAGAACTTTACAATATAGATAAAGAAGGAAATATGTTGACGTGGTTGCTTAAAACAGTCATATCAATAATTTTACTTTCATTTTCGAAAAAGTTCCTGTTATAGCTAAAAAAAGACATTTTGACGATTCCAATGGTGTATAACACGAGAAAATAAATAAATAAACAATTGGGTCTTTTTTAACTTTAATATAAAAATAGGCACTATTTTTGACCAACTATAGCAGTCATCTTATCCCGTCACCGTATATATACAGGTGATGTATAATGGTTTATATAGGAAAAACATGCACCTGGTTTAATAATTTACTTATTTTGACTTTAATGTGGATATTTCTTAAAACCTTCAAATTATTTCATATTCTACAATTTTTTCTGCATCTTACTTTATTTTTTTCATAATTTTATGATAATGGCAAATTACTTCAAAATTACCTTGAAAATAACCCTTAAAGTAAATAACACATATATTCGTATGGTCTTATATAGAGTGATATAGTAAAAAGGTGATAATTTACATAAATAGGCTTACTTTGAGTGACAAAAACTCTAAAAATTTAAGGAAAAGTCTAACACTTTCAAATCGTTCCACATTCTACAATTTTTTCTGCATCTTAAGACATGTTTTTTGAAATTGTACGGTAATGGCAAATTACTTCAAAATTACTTTAAAAATTTGTATGATTTTACGGATAACGATATTTTTCGCATAGATTTACATGGTAAATATGTGAAAATTTGCACAGGGATGCTTGTTTTAATCTTCAAATACATTTTTTAATATAGAAAATGTATCACTTTCACATCGTTTCATATATTTTACATTTTTCTCAAATTAAGATTTTTTTAAAATAATTTTCCGACAATGGCAAATAACTTCCACATTCTTTTGAAAATTATTAAAGCGGTATATATTTGTTTCATACCTCAGTTTAATGTCAACTATTAAATAAATAAATAAATAAATAAATAAATAAATAAATAAATGTTTCGAAAGGTCTTTTTGTCTGCATCTCTGGTGACTGCGAGACTATTTCTTTTTCCTTTTTCCCACGCGGACTGTCATTGGTTTTTTTCAGTAATTTTTGTTAGAAAAGGACCAGTTACGGATTTATCGTTAACCAGTGATATTTCTGAATTTAACTTATGCCTCGTTTGTATATTCAGATGCGGGACATTCCCCATTAATGAAAAATCACCTTCATACTAATCCCTTTGCATATTCGAAGCGTATCCCGCTACCGATTCTGTCTCAAAGAGGATAGATTTTGTGCATCTTATCTATGTCAATTAATCACCTATAAACCGGATATCGCTAATTAACTCTACCCATTAATTAATGTAGCTGTCCAGTACTCTATCTGAAAAACAGCTTACAGATTAAAATTTGTGTCGGTCATGATACATAATATCACAGATGCACTCTCTCTATCTCTCTCTCTCATATATTTAAACATCTCATTATCACATAAAAGTACAAAAAAAAAATAAAAATAATAAAAAATAAATTAAATAAATAAATAATAATAATAGTCAAACAGACCAACGAAAATTATTTGGAAAATAATAAACCTATAAATGAGGAAATAGAAAACTTGAATGAATATGCAATAAAAGAAAAACTATCGCAATTGGGAATAAAATCAAGAGCGAGGGAAAAGGACAAACTAGTTGAAGTATTAAGAGATGCGTTGAGAAGTACTGAATAATGAATAATTTTTTGCAACTGTGAATACTCTATATGGTAGTAACATTTTGCGGTGACTGGTAACTGTGTGCACATATTTTAAGAAAATTTTAGATGATGAAATATGTATAATTAATGAGGAACTGATAAGCCCATGTCATACGATTTATTTATTTATTTATTTATTTATTTATTTATTTATTTATTTATTTATTTATTTATTTATTTATGAATGTTTGATGATCAATAAACCATGTGGATGAAGTTTTGCCTTCACGTGTCTTGTGTGCAAATGTCTGTTGGGGGTGATTGATTGATTGATTGATTGATTGATTGATTGATTGATTGATTGATTGATTGATTGATTGATTGATTGATTGATTGATTGATTGATTGATTGATTGATTGATTGATTGATTGATTGATTGATTGATTGATTGATTGATTGATTGATTGATTGATTGATTGATTGATTGATTGATTGATTGATTGATTGATTGATTGATTGATTGATTGATTGATTGATTGATTGATTGATTGATTGATTGATTGATTGATTCCAGTCGGAATAGTGAGCAATCACTTCTATCGGGTCGACGAATAAGCTATCACGATATTTTTCTAGGTCCAAGTTGAATCAAGTCCCGGATTCAATATGAAATTCATTCATCAATTTAACTGAACAGCAAAACCAACGATTGACAGCTGAGTTATGCTTGCCGCAAAATGTACGCGAAACATACAGAATAAAAAAAACTAACTTATTGGAATGAATATATGTTATCTGATTAATTCAATTTATCTTGAAACCGGAGAAAAATACTATCCATACGATATAAATAATCTTTTTTTTAATCTTACACATATGCATGTATGACTCAAGTTGGTCAATTTTTATCAGTTATGGTTGAACTTTTGATAATTATGAAACAATATTTAATTTAAAAAAATTAACAAACAGTTAAAAAAATAATCAAATAAAATCGGAAATATTTTGATAATTATGAAACAATTTTTAATTTAAAAAAATTAACAGTTAAAAAAAATAATCAAATAAAATCGGAAATATTTTAATATAAGTTAAAATAAAAGTTTTACATGTACATATAATGTATAGGAAAAAAGAAAATTATCTTTATCTTGTGAACAGCTCTAGTGAATATCTATCCTCTCGATTAAGACACGGTCTTACCTATAAAGTACGAGTTAAGTCCCTTGATTTACCGAACGATAAGTTCATAACGACTATGCAAATCGCCATGTTGTAATAATAAATGGCATGCCAAAGCAAAAGGACCGCCTTCCTTTAACACTTTGGACCAATCAAATCTTGAAGTCGATCCGTTACGAGACGCAACAGGTAAGTCCATTTAATGTCTTTAATTGACTCAGCAGGGCTTCGCTATATCAGTGGTAATAAGAGGAGCCGTTAATTAGTTGATTGACGGCACGCGGCAGCCTTTTGTCCATGAAGTCCGTAAAAAGATGTTGCTCGGATAAAATAATGGCCCGACGTCATAAAAATATTTAGACACAAAAGTAACTTTTTAAAAATTTTGGTTATTTAAAATTATTATAATGTTTTAATTCTTTCTTTTAAAAATGCGTGAAACTTTGTTCATTTTTAATTTGAAATTAAATGAGAGAGATAGAGTGTAATTTATATTTAATTACATTACACAGATAAATAACGTTTTTCATTTAATTTTTATTAATTGGAACTAATTTATATTGAGTCATGATTCTTTCACTGTTTTAATGATTTATTTTTCAAACTGAAATAACAGAGAAAGAAACAATGGGAATCTGAAATAAGAAACCCTTTCTTTTGAATCAAATTTCTTGACAACATATAACATAGAAATTCCGATTTGCCAAGCAATTCCCCCGGTCGTTGGACCATGTTTCCAAAGAAATTTTGTCATTATACCACTCCATTATCCTTTTAACTGGTTTAACATTATAAAGGTCTGATACATGTACAATATAATCAAATTGAGATCCCTTTTGACGACCTAGTAAAAAAAACCAGGAAAACTGACAAATTTGCAATCACGATGGATTTAAATTATGCCTTGACTGCTGCACATCCTATCAGATCATATATCCCCAACTTTCCGTTGAGTTTTTTTTCCGAACACCACCCCAGAAAATTTGTAGGTAAATAAGTCAGCTCCACCAATACCCACGGTTATACATGTATGTGGACACAAATGGTCTTTAAAAAGATATAGTGATGAGTTCGTACCCAATCACTTTGTTCCCTTGATGAAACTGCGTTCTGAGACCAGATTGATTGAGACTATTATTATTGACTCAACATGTGATGAAAATACGTCCAATATCACGCATATGAACGAAAGTTTGTATGGTGGCATCGCAGGTTTATTTATTTGTCCAGATCGGTACATTTTTAGTGCACAAGATTGCCATTTAGGTACTTTTTATCGTTCACGAAGTGTTTTCACGCTGTTTCCATTTTGCATAGACACGCGCGTTTATAAAACTCTGGAAAAACTACTAAATACGACCTAGTTTTATGTTTGTTGAATTACGTTTTGTATGTATTGATTTTATTGGGGTGTGGTAATTTGATATTGTTTTACGTTGTTTTGTATATATTCCTCGTTTTATTAAATGTAGATATATGTCCCAGTCAATGTTTTTTTCTTAAACTTATATCAATAAGTCCAGTCGTTAATTATATTTTGTCTGATTATCTTTTGTGTCTGATTATATTTCATCTTTAAATTATGTATTTTATTTGTTTCCCGGCGATGTATATAATCACGGTTACGTTTGTTTCCATAATTTTATATTTATACTTGCTACTTTAATTAATGTTGTCTAAATAAATGAATTTATGTGTCAATTTGTATTTCAATTAATACTTTTATTTTTTATAGTCCTGAAGTGCTATTTCCTTTGCATTTAACGAATGATTGGTACTTCCTCGTCAAGATTATACTTATTCCCAGTCAGTAATATACTTATTGGAAAAGAGTGTACATGTAAGAAAAGTGACGTATTGATTATAATTTATCAATATATAATATATACGCAAAACCACACATAAGTGGTTTTCTGACGTAGCTGATCGCACGAGTTTATTGTGCGGACGGATACATTACACGAGTGCGCTCTGCGCACGAGTGTAATGTATGCGTTCGCACAATAAACGAGTGCGATCAAGCTACGTCAGAAAACCACTTATGTGTGGTTTTGTATTTATCACATACCCTACCAAACTAAATGAAAAGCTTTCTTTGGCTTAATCTGTCAAAGAGTTCACAATCAACTCAGTATTTCATATTGATTTTTTATCCGATTCGAAAAATCTCGGTGATACCTGCCTGGAAAAACTGCTAAAGAAGTAATTAAAAACAACAGATAACTCTTCGTTTACGCATCATTGGTTAACATTTTACTAATACCATCGTAAACACTGGAAAAAATTAAAAAACATTGATTTTACAAAATTATTTATTATCGTCCGCGATTCTCCCAACGCGAGTAAATTCTCCCAACTTACCATGACGTATGTAACACATATTGACGTCATATTATTTTTGTCATTACGTATCACATAATGACGTCATATTATTGTTGTCGGAAAAGGGAATTCCCCTAAAAGGAGTTCCGGCTACTATGGTGATACGGAATGTTGTATCACACACGCGTGTGATACAGACTTCCATATCACATAGCTGGAAAAAACAGTGCATTACTATAGTAAGATTAAATGGATATGTGATAAAAATCAAAATAGTATAACATTAATACTATTTTAGGTTATTTTATTTATTGATACGCACTTAAAAGTGTGCCAATCAATTTAATAATCATCATAAGATTTACCTCCCCTTGACTATAATAAGATTTTTTTAATGATTGTGTGTCAATACACCATAAATAAAATCAAAATAAGATTGATTACATCTTCTATTAAAGATATCAACATTATAATTCAATCTATGTGGCCATATAACCACATATAAGGGTCGATCCGGCGCTGATCCGGTAAATCACATGGTCGATCCGGTAAATTAGGGCCGATCCGGTTCATAAACAACAGCGCCGTCTATGAGTAATCCTCGTAAAGCACACTCGTTGGCGAGTAAAACCGAGTTATGTCATCGACAGCACGTTTTATTTCTAAATGCATTTGATCTATTTGTGTTAATTTTTTAAATTTTATAGATATATGTAGACGACAGACTCAGATTATGCGGCGTGATAGAGACAACAAAATTATATTTGAATTTTGTCACTCTACCTGTCTGCTGATGAAACACCTATTTTTTTTTTTTTTTTTTTTTTTAGTAAAGCAGCTACTGTAGTAATAAAAGTCATCAAATGGCAAAGGTTATTTGTTGAGTGTTAATCCACCATGTCAAATTTATTTTAAGTCAATTTGTGTAATATCAAGATTCCTTATTTTTATTTATTTATTTGCTTTATTTCATTTTAATTAATTAAAACGGCTTTTCTTGTTTTGTTGTATCGATAAAGGACAAAGAACGAAGCTTGACTTGGCGGAAAACTGCGTGTTTTCCTATGACTTTTGGACATCTTTTTCTCGCCATGTATAAGAGAAAGCATAACAATTTCATTATCAAAATGTAAAGGGGTAAAAACTTTATAATATTTTAAGGAAAATTGCTAAAATAATCCCAGTTTGGAATGAATTTAAGAAAGGCTCATCACGGTCAAGTTGTATATCGTCGATATGAAATATTGCTACTTTAACGTGTCAAATTGCGTATAAAAAGTTATCGGACCATAAAAAACCAACAATATTCGTGCAGACTTGGCGACAAACATATACGTTTGATTGGCTAACAACAAACATTTTTTCGGAAAATCTACTGACACTTTATTAAATTTTTATGCAAAAGTCAAAATCATCATGAAACACAACAGGTACGTCATGCGCTTGCTTAGTTGCGATGCAACGTGTCTTCAATCACGTCCGTACTGGCGCCTTGTAAAGAGGGTGTGCCGCATTTTCGAGCCATTCTTGTTTTTTTGTGAACCAGTGAATCGTATCTCGGTGAAGGAAAAAAAAAAATTAAAATGGTAAAATCTTGTAAAGTTTGGCCGGTGACCAATGACAATGTTCTCCTGTACACAAAATGCCCAGTCGAGTTGTTTCAAGTAACTACAAAAAGAACAACAGAAAAATGCACCAAGTTGGTTAAAATTTATATTCTGAACCCTTTAACTATCGTTTTATTTTCTACAGTAGCTTCGTATATTTTATATGTTGAAAAGTTCATGTGGGAAAGAAGGAATTGCTGCCCGGGTGACATCTTGTGTCTACGTGACTTTTTTAAACAAAGCAAGAGTTTTAAAGCGAGCGTGTCTGATAGTTTTTGATGTTTTTAACCCTCTGGCTGCCACGATACCATATATGTCATCCCCCAGCCCGCTGCCAAGAGGACATATATGTCCTTTTTTTTCTATGATTCCAACCACAATACTTTAAACCCTATTTCTTATTAATCCACTTTATATCTTATTTTCATAATAACAAAGTAAGATGGTAATTAACTGACATAACGGTTGCATGACGTCATCACAAAAATTATGACGTAAATATAGCGTAATTATGACGTAATCAAATGCTGCTGTCGTACATCATTGCTACTGTAGAAAATGCAGTCGTAAATGCCATGACCACTGACTGAACAGCCATGCGTAATGTTATATTTTCCTTTAAACTAATGGACCGATCTCATTTGATAAAATAATTCAATTAATAATTATTTTCAGGACAAATTAACAATTAATTAAACCTTCGGCAACGCGAAAATCACTGATCTATTAAAAACTTATTTTCTTACAAATGCATTGGGTCATATATAGAAGAGCAAATAAGTGTTAAATGGTTATCTTTTCGGAAAAATGAAAATCGATGAATGGCCACTCGACAGCTTGAGTTGAGATGAAATATGCTTGAAATTAAAGAAATTAAATGTCGCTTATAATAATATGAAAATAGGCATTGCCTATCCCGGGAAATGTCCAAATTTATATCGGGTTATTGTGCACACACACACACACCCCAAAAAAGGGTGGCACACATTGTTTTTTGTCTCACCAAATACTAGTTAAAGTTAAAGTCTGTCCCGAGCCATTAGGCCCATCAGGCCGAGCTTATCCCGGTTTCCGTGGCGTTAAGCGACTGAGAGTACAAGACTCTCCCCTGAATGGGACGCCGGTCCATCGCAGGGTTAACCCCCAGCATTTTGCTGGTACTCATTTATTTTTCAGCTGAGTGAACTGGACAACGTGAAATTAAGTGTCTTGCTCAAGGACACAACACATCGCCCGGCCAGGGATCGAACCCACGACCTTGAATCATGAGTCCAACGCCTTAACCACTAGGCCATGCGCTTCCACACCAAATACTAGTGGGACTGACTATAGTTAACTACCGCCGAGTTCTTTCAATCATGTTCTGTCACACAGAACTGAGTTTGGTATGATCTTTCCAGGGACACAAAGGCTATTCAATTACCCAATATAGTGAATATACTAATCCATACACGACAACATTCTCACGTTGTAATGTCTTCTCATCTTAAATCACCTTTTACCATACCATGTGAATAATTTAATCTACTGAAATAACTACTCCTGTTTCTTAAAACAAGATGTGTATCATATCACAGTTCAAGATTGCCCCATTCAATTAATGAAGACGTGAGTTATACCAATGAAAAACAAACATACTTATCCATGTCCAAATCACAATCCGGGAGTAAAGTAAAAAAAAACTTTGAAACTGACAAGTTAGGTTAAACACGCGAACTTCCACCAGGGAAGTGAGACCGAGTTTTCTGGAAGGGTTAGCACCTTCTGTTAGCTAGCTACACCGGTATAGCATCCTCTTGGAGAGTGGAAGGTTTTTGTTCCAACCTGACTTGTGTTATACATGACAATACTTCAAAATTTGAGTTACTGCTTCCTCATTTTGCAAGCCACATTTGGCTTAAAGGATAGATTATCGACTGGTTATAGAATTATATTAATTGGGAGTGGAATGCTTGTCTGTGACTCTGTTAGGCAGCACCTTTAACCCACAACCCGATATTAATACAGTGGTATGAGGGTAAGCTCCTCTTGCACCTTCAACATTCACAGGCATATAGTACCATGATGAGAATTTTCTAAAGCACAGACCATTGCAATTGACAAATGATATGATTAAAACTTGACAGGCTTGTACCGAAATAATGTTAATTTTAGCCCAGCCCCTTTAAGTTTCACTGCATGAAGAGCCCCAGCCCCGGAGAGTTGAAAATGCTTTTTCACTTATATCGAACGGTTAATTCTAGGATGGTGGGTTGGAGTTTTTTTTTACCCCAGTCAAGATTATTCATTATTCACCTAAATTGAAATGAAACATTCTGGGATGATATACTACAAAGATGGTGCTTTAAGATTTATATTGAAATGGTCGCTTATGTGGATGGTGGAGTGGAAATTGGCATTTATTCACTTATACCAACTTTTTTTCGAGAACCAAGTCTGGGATATTGAAGAAGGTAATGTTGATTTTACCCTAGTTAAAATTTTTATATTCATTCCGAGAACTAAATTATTGGAATCCCCTGCCAGCATCAGTAGTCCAGTCGCCATCCCTGGAGGTTTTCAAGGAGTCAATTCAGACCTTACCTAAGTGGATCTCAACTACAGTCAGCTGCTAAACTCAACATGAATGTTTTATTATTGTTATTTTCATCACAACTTTTTGGGACAGCGGTCCATCTCATTGCACAACATGTACAGTTTCCTCATCAGTTATGTCCAAGTTAGATTTTTGATGAGTGCAGTCATTGTAGTTGAAGTCAGTTTAGTCAGCACCTTAAGTCAAACTGGTCCAGCTCGATCAGCTGATCATGATATCCACGTCACATGTAAACAAACAAGAGGATTTGTCAATATTTACATTAAATTCGGAATAAATTCAATAAATTTTATCTGTATTTTCATAAAAATGATTATTGGGACGAACTGTTAATTAATTCTTTCGAAAAACGCATTTTATTATTTTTCTTAAAAATCGATCGTTTGTGAAAACGTCTTTCCCGTCCTGACGAACGCCATTTTTGTTTACACTGCATTCAGCGAGGGTCACAGATGCACTCAAAATTTGATTCAATTAAGTAATATATGTGAAAAAGAGTTACCGTAGAAGTCGTATACTGTGGTTATGCTAACCTCGTGAATAGTTTTGTGTCAGGTATGGTTATCGATTTATCTAACTTGAAATCGGCAAATTTTGTATCTTCCCGCATTGTATACTGTGTGATCATGGTTGATGCACGTGGGAAAGTCGGTCGCTGATTGGCTTACAGTGGTTATCGATCTGAATTGAACTTTGACCCAATCAAAAGAAATCACGTCATCGCGAATCTTGAAACGCTACACTTGGAGATCAGCCAGAATGGCGAAAGAAACGTAAATATTTGGTATTCGATCAACCTATTTAAATTATTACTTGTTTCAATGAATTAATTTTCACGATAATCGTTTCTTGGTTTCATTTCTGATGTACGAGACGGGCGAGATTTCCCCCATATGGAGCTCACTTCCTGTCGATTTGACCCCTTCAATGGCCTTGAGAAAAGTGGTGCACGCGCGGCGTCAAATGATTTGGACGTACGGTCTATAGAATTTTTCCACATTTTTCTATGACGTCATAATACATACGTGTTACCTATAGACGGGAAATTCCCGGCGCTTCGCGCCGGGACATTTCCCGTAATAATATGAAAATAGGCATTGCCTATCCCGGGGAAATGTCCAAATTTATTATCGGGTTATTGTGCACACACACACACACCCCAAAAAGGGATGGCACACATTGTTTTGTCTCACCAAATACTAGTGGGACTGACTATAGTTAACTACCGCCGAGTTCTTGCGTCATCTTTCAATCATGTAACTGAGTTTTGGTATGATCTTTCCAGGGACACAAAAGGCTATTCAATTACCCAATATAGTGAATATACTAATCCATACCACGACAACATTCTCACGTTGTAATGTCTTTCATCTTGAGTCACCTTTTACCATACCATGTGAATAATTTAATCTACTGATTTATGGATTGCATAAATAACTACTCCTGTTTCTTAAAACAAGATGTGTATCATATCACAGTTCAAGATTGCCCCATTCAATTAATGAAGCAGTTATACCAATGAAAAACAAACATACTAATCCATGTCCAAATCACAATCCAGGAGTAAAGTAAAAAAAAACTTTGAAACTGACAAGTTACTAAAACGCGAACTTCCACCAGGGAAGTGAGACCGAGTTTTCTGGAAGGGTAAGCACCTTCTGTTAGCTAGCTACACCGGCCACGTGTGTAATCAATATTAAGTGAAGGAACATGGAACTAAAACATCCAGGTCAATATTGGACACAGAGACATCAAACTTGTCAACAATACAGTGATGATGGTCATAAAACTTTTTGCCGAAGGCCCTGATAAGCCTAGGCTTGCAATATCCCTTGGTCAACAATCTATTCTGTTTGTGACCGCCTTGGTTGCTCAATGGTATAGCATCCTCTGGAGAGTGGAAGGTTTTTGGTTCCAACCTGACTTGTGTTATACATGACAATACTTTAAAATTTGAGTTACTGCTTCCTCATTTTGCAAGCCACATTTGGCTTAGAGGATAGATTATCGACTGGTTATAGAATTATATTAAGTGGGAGTGGAATGCTTGTCTGTGACTCTGTTAGGCAGCACCTTTAACCCACAACCCGATATTAATACAGTGGTATGAGGGTAAGCTCCTCTTACACCTTCAACATTCACAGGCATATAGTACCATGATGAGAATTTTCTAAAGCACATACCATTGCAAGTAACAAATGATATGATTAAAACTTGACAGGCTTGTACCGAAATAATGTTAATTTTAGCCCAGCCCCTTTAAGTTTCACTGCATGAAGAGCCCCAGCCCCGGAGAGTTGAAAATGCTTTTTCACTTATATCGAGACGTTAATTCTAGGATGGTGGGTTGGAGTTTTTTTTACCCCAGTCAAGATTATTCATTATTCACCTAAATTGAAATGAAACATTCTGGGATGATATACTAGAAAGATGGTGTTTAAGATTTATATTGAAATGGTCGCTTATGTGGATGGTGGAGTGGAAATTGGCATTTATTCCTTATACCAACTTTTTTTTCGAGAACCAAGTCTGGGATATTGAAGAAGGTAATGTTGATTTTATCCTAGTTAAAATTTTTACTGATATTCATTCCAAGAACTAAATTATTGAAATCCCCTGCCAGCATCAGTAGTCCAGTCGCCATCCCTGGAGGTTTTCAAGGAGTCAATTCAGACCTTACCTAAGTGGATCTCAACTACAGTCAGCTGCTAAACTCAACATGAATGTTTTATTATTGTTATTTTCATCACAACTTTTGGGACTGCGGTCCATCTCATTGCACAACATGTACAGTTTCCTCATCAGTTATGTCCAAGTTAGATTTTTGATGAGTGCAGCCATTGTAGTTGAAGTCAGTTCTAGTCAGCTCCTTAAAGTCAAACTGGTCCAGCTCGATCAGCTGATCATGATATCCACGTCACATGTATGATGTAAACAAACAAGAGGATTTGTCAATATTTACATTAAATTCGGAATAAATTCAATAAATTTTATCTGTATTTTCATAAAAATGATTATTGGGACGAACTGTTAATTAATTCTTTTGAAAAACGCATTTTATTATTTTTCTTAAAAATCGATCGTTTGTGAAAACGTCTTTCCCGTCCTGACGAACGCCATTTTTGTTTAAACTGCATTCAGCGAGGGTCACAGATGCACTCAAAATTTGGATTCAATTAAGTAATAATATGTGAAAAAGAGTTACCGTAGAAGTCGTATACTGTGGTTATGCTAACCTCGTGAATAGTTTTGTGTCAGTATGGTTATCGATTTATCTAACTTGAAATCGGCAAATTTTGTATCTTCCCGCATTGTATACTGTGTGATCATGGTTGATGCACGTGGGAAAGTCGGTCGCTGATTGGCTTACAGTGGTTATCGATCTGAATTGAACTTTGACCCAATCAAAAGAAATCACGTCATCGCGAATCTTGAAACGCTACACTTGGAGATCAGCCAGAATGGCGAAAGAAACGTAAATATTTGGTACTCGATCAACCTATTTAAATTATTACTTGTTTCAATGAATAATTTTCACGATAATCGTTTCTTGGTTTCATTTCTGATGTACGAGACGGGCGAGATTTCCCTCCATATGGAGCTCACTTCCTGTCGATTTGACCCCTTCAATGGCCTTGAGAAAAAAAGTGAAAAGTGGTGCACGCGCGGCGTCAAATGATTTTGACGTACGGTCTATAGAATTTTTACACAATTTTCTATGACGTCATAATACATACGTGTTACCTATAGACGGGAAATTCCCGGCGCTTCGCGCCGGGACATTTCCCGTAATAATAATAATAATAACAGTTTATGTCAGTACGTAATGATATGATTTTTTTTCATCAAATATTTTTTCGATGTAGTACTTTTCAGACCTCCAAATGAGTTGAGCTTTCTCTGATTTTCATTAATACATAGCAAACAATATGTAAAGAAAAGATAACATTGTATACGATTATCACCACTATTTACAAGTGTATACACTGTTTCACCGCAAACGTGTATCACTAACTTTTTTCAAAACATACAGTTTAATATTTGAACTCTGTACGTCATACACAAAGTTAGTTCTAAAATATTCAGAAAATTCATTTTAATTATTGGAAAGTGTGGTATAAGCACAAAGTATACGTATTACAGTCACCTATACCTTAACCACCCCCTTATAATTTGAAGTCCTCGCATATAATTTTTAACTTTTACGAATCATTTAATCGACTTTTAGATTTGATTATGAATATTACAACATTAAAGGCTTCGTCACACATTGTGCAAATGTACCTGACTAAATGTTTGGATTGATAGTGAAAAGTAATTTGTCTCTTCATATGACTACAGGTACCCGGGGAATGGATTTTAAGCATTTTATGAAAAAAAATACAGCGTATCACATATATATATGAAATGCTTAAAATCCATTCCCCGTGTACCTGTACATATGACACGTAAAACGGTAAAGAAAGCTTCTGGAAGGAACTCTCCATTGGTTGTCATATGAAATGGTTTATAGTACGTTTGGAATGTATTTGATGAAAAAACCTACATAAATATTAACTAACATTTAAATTGTATATCAGTAATGTATCGCTTAATTCACGTCTGGAATAAAAGAATGAAGTTGTTTTTGGATATAATTTAGGTGGCAATATATTTTATTTATTTTATTTAGCATTTACACCAAAAACAAGGTCAAGCTGATTACAATATACAACTGCGTTCCTGGGTCATTAGCAAAAAGGACCCTTATAACATCCCAATTGCCATGCAGAAAACACATTTTGAATGCAATAAATACAGTACCGGGTATGTTACAAAAACATGACTGTGATTTTGCATTTTTTCCACAACTATTGGGGTTAATTCACTTTTATTTCTATTTCATATAACCTTTTGTTAGTTTCCAAAGATTTTTCATCTGGATGCCTTTTTTCATATGAACGGTCAAATATAAAATACGGAATATAGTAGACACAAACATTTGAAGAATACATGCACACATTATTGTATAGATGTATACATATTATACAGTTCATAACTGTTTAAAGTTTAACACTGAGTTAATATAAAGTAGTCTTAGTTTGGCTGCTAAGTGGCAGAGATATGGATGGCTTAGTGACCATAAAAGTGGCCGAGAAATGAAGAAAAGTTTGCGAAAATTATCGCTAAAAATGAACTAAGATGAGCTGCACATTGGCACTAATTCGTTTTTTTTAGTGTTAAACTTTCGACAGGCCTGTATTGTATATGGGCATGCTATCAAAAGGAAAAAGGGGCTCGTTAGAGATCAGGGAGGGATCCGCTGCGCTATAGAAAATGCCCATTGTTGGTTTTCCTGTGCATCATCATCCAAAAATGCATTTTCACGGATTATGCTACCTCCTTATCGATCTACGCTGTAGCCATAACTAACAATGAGTTATGTTTTTACTTGATTTGTGTTAGCTATATTTCGCAATCAGGATCCTTTTAGCATCTATTTATGTTGCAGTTCCCAACGGTCAGCGACAGTGTGAATAAAAGTTATATATGTCTAAGGGTCAGATAATGTTCCCCAAATATCATGTATGTTGAGGTATGGCTATTGTCACTTTTGCAATTGTGTTTTTTTTAATTACCGTTTCCTTTACTTGAAAATAATTAACCACGGCTTTCATATTCAATAACTTAAAACATAAAACGTGTATACATGACCTCTACTCTGTAGATAGTTAATCGGATACTTTGGGGAAACTCGTCAACGATAAAGAAACCTTGCTAAATAGTGCACTGTACATTTCTAAATTTGTGCATCTTTCATACCTGTTACGGTAAGACTTCAATAATGTTAGAAATATCACGTTATACGCAACATTATCAGTTAATTTAGAACATATACCAAAAAGAAAACAAGCTTTGTACGAACGGCCCTGACTGCCACTATCGTCGTTTCAAGACTGCTGCTTGGTGTTTTCTTCAACAGTTGTTTGAACTTGATATCAAATTAAACAAACTTGAATCTTGCATGTAAATAAATAAACATCCATATAAATCTATCTGTGTACCTGTTCTATAAACGCTTAATATTTCATATCAAAATCATTGCATAACCTCTTTGTATTTAAGAAACTATTAGATGCGATTTTGGCGTTTATTTTATCATTTTTTTCCAACCCATCTTTAAAACTCCCTTTAATTAACTGACGGATTGTGAACAGCATTTCTTGTTTAATTATTTATTTCTTTTACAGCAGGATCTATTACTAACTCTCCTCCACTAATAGCATACACAATAGAAATAAAATACTGCCTATCATGTGCAGATTTTATTTCGCCGGTATTCTTGACTTTCATCAGGCGGCATAGGTGTCGGTAATGCTCCTTGTATAATGCGCATTTCAATATTGCATCATGGCCAACTTAATTTCTTATAGTGAATTTTTAAATTAATTAAAACGGTTAACTCAAAATTTGAGGATTCGATAGTGTTTCAACATTCATGTTGCGTGAACATTAATAAGCATCTCATTTAAATCACCTGGTTATTATCATTATACAATTTTGATAAAAATAAATTTTACGAGGTCAAAAAAAATTCGGGATAGATCTACTTGCCCAATAGAAATTCAACTCTATATTCAACTTGGTTTTATGCTGGAGTTATACTTTTTGAAGATATATGAACTTAATGAGAAAAATCTGCGAATAATGATGCGTAAAATATTGAAAATTTCATCAAAATCGGACAAATAATAACCTTGGAATGAATGTTTTACTACGAATGAAATCAGGTGAATGAAGACAGGTTCTCCTTTTCTCTGAACGTCGTCATTTTTGATGACGCAATCATGATGACGTTTTAACCTTGGCACAGCGCTGACGTAATTTCAACTGTTCCGTGGCAGCGAGAGGGTTAAGTAATAAGAAATTATTATTATTATTATAATTATTATTGTTGAATATGTGTTTACACAGGACATTTGTGGTATTTAATTCTTCGTCAATTTTATATTTTGCAGAAATCAAGCCAGAAGTTGCAGAACAAAGACAGAAAAATCAGGAAAAATTGGATGGTTCAAGAGCATGAAAAACAGAATAATAAAAAAAAAACGTGCGAATCGAACGTTTTGGAAAACGCTAACGTTACAAATTCCCGGAATGACGTCGTTTTCGCGGGAAAACGTCGTCTCATGTTATTCCACAATAAGCGTTCCGCATGTAAACGTTATAGGGTATCACGTGGTGCAGCGGCGAACCCCATTGGAGTTGCCTGAATGACAATTCAATACCTATGTTATATAATGGTCAAGACTGGACCTTTGTTATTGTTATTTATTTAATGTTAATAATAGTTATAATACTAGTAATAGTAATAATAATAGAATAAATGATTAAAGAAATTAATTTTAAAATTTGAACATTTGTTTGTCTTTGTTTTACGTCTTAGTCAAGATTTTCACTTTTATCGAATTGTCCTGTTCTCAGATATTGGAGGATTCCGGAGTGCCCGGAGAAAACAACCGATGTTTTGCAAGCGAAATGGCTGGAATTAAAAAAAATTGAAATGACGAAAAATCAAAATGCGAAAAAGTCGCCCATTAATATTGACTTTTCGTGTAGAATCTTTCGTCTTTTCGTCCTTATAATTTCCGTCTTTTCGTATGACCATTGGCAAGTACACAGTATGTTAACTCCAGTGTACGTCTTCCGGAAGTAACAAAAAGAAAGTAGACCTAGCCCTGGAACATAAACAAAAAAGTAGCTGAGTAGGTAGAATTTCACCCGGCGAGAACTTAGTGTGAGAAATTATGTCACTTTGCTTGTCGAAATAGGTTGCTTTCTCTAGGTTCCATTACCATCTACGAGTCATGAGTTCATTAAGATTATACTTGTTGTTTATTAACCAGGGCTGTGTCAGGGAAAGCAGACACAAAACTACAAATATTTTACATATTTTCAATGGGACTGGTACAAATCAACAATTCATTTACTTACATGGGAATAGTATTTCTTAAAAATCGTGTTTTTGTTACAACGAATCTTTGCTTAGCTTATATATCCACTTCTACAGAACAAAATAGTCATGCTTTTACAATGTAATCTTAAAGGTTTTTCACATCATTAGTTTATTAACTCAATTTAGGCCAATACAATTACACGAAAACCAATCTGCTAATCTACGTAAATAGTCGACTGTTCCGTCGTCTTTACGTCACATAAAACACCGCAATTTAGTCACAAACTTACCATTGTACAAACATCCACCCAAAATGTATAGAATGAGATATAAAGCAAGGATGGAGTCAAGAACGGGAATGTTATCAAGAATTCGCCTCATGTAAGTAAATGAAGTATATAGCTCTGTACCCGTTCCATTGAAAATCAGTAAAAATGTTTGGTTTTTTCGGCGACGTAAATGCTAAATAAAACGTTGACTGTGTAACAACTCATTAGGCGTTGACAATTTTGACACTAATGAAGTCCAAAGATTGGAGCTCCAGACAAGAAGGGTTTTGATATTACAACATAGAATTATTCTCAAAACTAAACGACTGTATTTGACTTTTTGTCTGAAGCCTCGATCTTTGAACTTCATTCTAGGACAATTTAGGCGTCGGAATTGTCAACGCCTAATGACATGTAGACTTCATTACTGATATTAGGCAATGGCGTATCCAGCAAAGAATGGATGTGCAAGTCTGAGTGATGTCAAAGGCACCGCATGCGCCGTAGACACGTCGGCGCTAAGGGGTCCGGGTACATGCCCCCTGATTTTTTTAATCCTCTTTTTAAATGGAGCATTTTGATGCATGTTTCTGCTTTTTAAATTAATATTTACATATTAAAAATAGGATTTTGTTCGTATTGGACGGTATTCATTGAGACAAAAGCCCCATTTATACGGCGAGAATTGCATACCTAAGTATTTTTACTCATATGTAAATTTACTCACGTAAGCAAAAGTATATTTTGCTTTGCGTTCATACATAATTTATGTACCATAAGTAAATTTGAAGTTTTCAACCAATCTTGGATAATTTTCATTCTGAACATTGAACAGTTTAGACTTTATTATCAAATAAGAACGTTTCTTTACTATTTAAGCACTGATTTGATACTGGGCTATTATAATGACAAATGGGCAGTTCTACTTGGTAATCCAGCATATCTGTCATATACCATTTTTGAATTAATCATAAAATACATTAAAAAATGGTATATGACATATTCTTAAAAGACTTGTTTTTTTCAAGATTTATACAAACAAACAAAATTTTAGACCAGCGCAGACCACATTTAAATATCGTCTAGTTAGGGTAGAACGACACTTGATCTTCGATCTCTTTGAGTTGCTTGAAATGTCCATTGTGATGTTTGCAAAAAAGGATTGACGTCCATGTCGTATTTGCTTGTTCTGTAAAAGGAGCTTGCGTTGTTCATCGTGACATATATACGATATTTAGATTAGCCCATGTCTCCTAAAACCCAGTCTGGCCCCCAAAATGTTTACACATTTTAGCTATTTATTACATTAAAACTTCTTTTTTGAATGAGCTGGACCCCTTACTCAAATTAGTTAAGCTTCATCTCTGTATATGGAGCTGCAAATTGATTCTTTAGTGATCGGTGGAATGTTTTTATTGAACTAGATGGTGAAAATCATTTCAGTGATGTTGAAGATGATGATGTTTGTAATATTTGTTCTCCCAAAACACTTCATGACGACATGGCATCTCCTTTTATGGACAATTCGTTGTCAAATTTGTAAAAGTAAATTTTCTTTACATTCTGTGGTTGGCTTTTGTTGCTCAAGCACTTTCTCTTTGAAAACTCAAAACGTCAAATTTTTGTGACAGTTTGTCACTAGTTTTGTGCTTTTGTCAAATAAATCTGTTTCAATTACAACTTTTGATCTATTCTTTACTGGATAGTTATTACAAATCAATGAGGGCCACGGTTGTTTATAGTGGTTGGCTTCTTTAACCGCGATAATTTCGATCCCCGAATGTAACACCATATGTGGTGGGTGGGTTTCCCTTACAAAGGCACCTGTTGGTTAGCTCAATGTCAATACACTCGGATGTGTGTAATGTTAATTTGCGACATTGTATATCATTAGACAACACTATTAAACAATTTTTTTCTGGAACAAGGCAGATTACAAACACACATATTCACTCCTGCACCACATGGACCTGAATGAACATTAACCCATAGAGATAAATAACCTGGCATTTATAAGTCCATGTGTTTAAAATTATGTGAGTAAATGTTACTGTGCGTTCATACGACACTGTAGCAAAATTTGCATACCTAAGTATAAAAACTCACATGCTATAGCAAATTTGCACTTGGTCCCTACTAGGTGCAAATTTACTTACATGAGTCAAATTTGCGTATATGCAAAGTTGTTCATACGACACAATTTGCATATGTGAGTAAATTTACATATGAGTAAAAAATACTTAGGTATGCAATTCTCGCCGTATAAATGGGGCTTAAGTAAATTTGCACCTAGACAGATATGCTGGATTACCAAGTAGAACTGCCCATTTGTCATTATAATAGCCCAGTATCAAATCAGTGCTTAAATAGTAAAGAAACGTTCTTATTTGATAATAAAGTCTAAACTGTTCAATGTTCAGAATGAAAATTATCCAAGATTGGTTGAAAACTTCAAATTTACTTATGGTACATAAATTATGTATGAACGCAAAGCAAAATATACTTTTGCTTACGTGAGTAAATTTACATATGAGTAAAAATACTTAGGTATGCAATTCTCGCCGTATAAATGGGGCTTTACATGAGTCAAATTTGCGTATATGCAAAGTTGTTCATACGACACAATTTGCATATGTGAGTAAATTTACATATGAGTAAAAAATACTTAGGTATGCAATTCTCGCCGTATAAATGGGGCTAAAGTCGTAGCTGCAGCCACCGAATTCATACAATAATATCACAAATTGTCATTTGTTATTTTGAATTTTCTTATTTCATTGCACATGCAAATAGATAGAATAAGACTAAACAGATAGTAAACAGTACCAAGTGTAATGAAACAACTCAAGACGTGATGGTTATAAATACATGTACCAGCTTTATCAGTATCTGGAGCAGATGTGTTTAGTGCCATGGTTTATATATGGTACTTGTTTACCAGCAACCTGGAGATGACAACATTTATCCTGTTTTTGTT
Organism: Anadara kagoshimensis; assembly: GCA_021292105.1. NCBI lineage: Eukaryota > Metazoa > Mollusca > Bivalvia > Arcoida > Arcidae > Anadara > Anadara kagoshimensis. The sequence goes on along the minus strand of CM037872.1, from coordinate 33,492,635 downwards.
TATCACAAATGTTTACAAGATTTGACAATGAGAAGTCATTTTGTTAATCGGAAATTGACAGTAAAATGACAAAGCTTTAGAATTAACAATATAACAATCCATTATGAATATACATGAAGGATAGGGAAATCTCAACCGATACGGTTTTGATAAAATGAATGGGGAGGGCATTTTTCACATGTTATATAATTCGCATCGCATCATATATGTATAAAAATCCCTATTTTCATTATTCCATAACATAAAAAATGGTTTTACTTCTATGATTATATTTCCAGAAAATCATCGTTTTCGAATTCTGTCGTTCTGTTTGACTTGGTGACCATTACTGTATCTATCAGTGTTGTTCAGTGCCGTATGATCTGTGTTTGGTGACACCTATGAAAAAAAAAATCTCCAAACTAGCTCCAAAAAACCCTTTAAATCCATCTTTGTCGGCACATAAAAACCACTGTCAAAAGATTAGAACGAAAGAATGTCAAAAGATTTCAAAATTCATCAAATCATTAGCTAGATATTCAAGGCAAGGGATGCTTGAGGGACGAAACAGTTTATATTTTGTTTTACACATTGTGCAAATCTAATATATGCGACATAAGTCATCATTTCTTTTCCCCCTCTACTAGTAGATTTTCCCTGTACACGTCATTTTTAACTTTTTGATACAATGTATCAACACAAGACTGAATTTAATCAAACCGGAGAAACAATTTATTGTGCAATTAAATGAGAATTGAGCTTAGGCATTGAGAGGCATTGTGATTCTTAAGTGCTTAAAGAGTACCTGTAACGATTTTTGATTTTTACCTTGATTTTAATGACACTTTAAGCAAACTGAGGGAAATTAGAACCAGGCCGGTGAGAGACACCGTAAGCACAGAGTTTACACATGACACCTTAAGCAAACTGAGGGGAATTGGAACCAGACCGGTGAGAGACACCGTAAGCACAGAGTTTACACATGACACCTTAAGCAAACTGAGGGAATTGAAACCCAGGCCGGTGAGAGACACCGTAAGCACAGAGTTTACACATGGCACCTTAAGCAAATTGAAGGGAATTAGAACCAGGCCGGTGAGAGACACCGTAAGCACAGAGCTTACACATGACACCTTAAGCAAATTGAGGGAATTGGAACCAGGCCGATGAGAGACACCGTAAGCACAGAGTTTACACATGACACCTTAAGCAAACTGAGGGGAATTGAAACCCAGGCCGGTGAGAGACACCGTAAGCACAGAGTTTACACATGGCACCTTAAGCAAATTGAAGGGAATTAGAACCAGGCCGGTGAGAGACACCGTAAGCACAGAGCTTACACATGACACCTTAAGCAAATTGAGGGGAATTGAAACCAGGCCGGTGAGAGACACCGTAAGCACAGAGTTTACACATGACACCTTAAGCAAACTGAGGGGAATAGGAACCAGACCGGTGAGAGACACCGTAAGCACAGAGTTTACACATGGCACCTTAAGCAAACTGAGGGGAATTGAAACCAGGCCGGTGAGAGACACCGTAAGCACAGAGTTTACACATGGCACCTTAAGCAAACTGAGGGGAATTGGAACCAGACCGGTGAGAGACACCGTAAGCACAGAGTTTACACATGACACCTTAAGCAGATTTGAGGGGAATTGGAACCAGACCGGTGAGAGACACCGTAAGCACAGAGTTTACACATGGCACCTTAAGGAAACTGAGGGGAATTGGAACCAGACCAGTGAGAGACACCGTAAGCACAGAGTTTACACATGACACCTTAAGCAAGTTGAGGGGAATTAGAACCAGACCGGTGAGAGACACCGTAAGCACAGAGCTTACAAATGACACCTTAAGCAAACTAAGGGGAATTGGAACCAGCCGGTGAGAGACACCGTAAGCACAGAGTTTACACATGCACCTTAAGCAAACTGAGGGGAATTGGAACCAGACCGGTGAGAGACACCGTAAGCACAGAGTTTACACATGACACCTTAAGCAAACTAAGGGGAATTAGAACCAGGCCGGTGAGAGACACCGTAAGCACAGAGCTTACAAATGACACCTTAAGCAAATTGAGGGGAATTAGAACCAGGCCGGTGAGAGACACCGTAAGCACAGAGCTTACAAATGACACCTTAAGCAAACTAAGGGGAATTGGAACCAGGCCGGTGAGAGACACCGTAAGCACAGAGCTTACAATGACACCTTAAGCAAACTAAGGGGAATTGGAACCAGGCCGGTGAGAGACACCGTAAGCACAGAGTTTACACATGGCACCTTAAGCAAACTGAGGGGAATTGGAACCAGACCGGTGAGAGACACCGTAAGCACAGAGTTTACACATGGCACCTTAAGCAAACTGGGGAATTGGAACCAGACCGGTGAGAGACACCGTAAGCACAGAGTTTACAATGACACCTTAAGCAAACTAAGGGGAATTAGAACCAGGCCGGTGAGAGACACCGTAAGCACAGAGTTTACACATGACACCTTAAGCAAACTAAGGGGAATTGGAACCAGGCCGGTGAGAGACACCGTAAGCACAGAGTTTACACATGACACCTTAAGCAAACTAAGGGGAATTAGAACCAGGCCGGTGAGAGACACCGTAAGCACAGAGCTTACAAATGACACCTTAAGCAAACTAAGGGGAATTGGAACCAGGCCGGTGAGAGACACCGTAAGAACAGAGTTTACAAATGACACCTTAAGCAAACTAAGGGGAATTAGAACCAGGCCGGTGAGATACACCGTAAGCACAGAGCTTACAAATGACACCTTAAGCAAACTAAGGGGAATTAGAACCAGACCGGTGAGAGACACCGTAAGCACAGAGTTTACACATGGCACCTTAAGCAAACTGAGGAGAATTGGAACCAGACCGGTGAGAGACACCGGAAGCACAGAGTTTACAGATGACACCTTAAGCAAACTAAGGGGAATTGGAACCAGGCCGGTGAGAGACACCGTAAGCACAGAGTTTACACATGGCACCTTAAGCAAACTGAGGGGAATTGGAACCAGACCGGTGAGAGACACCGTAAGCACAGAGTTTACACATGGCACCTTAAGCAAACTGAGGAGAATTGGAACCAGACCGGTGAGAGACACCGGAAGCACAGAGTTTACAGATGACACCTTAAGCAAACTGAGGAAAGTTGGAACCAGGCCGGTGAGAGGCACTGTTATGTCATCGCTTCTTCTTGCATCGCACTATTATATCATCGCTTCTTCTTGCTTCGCACATTGAAGCCATTCCCGTGACCCAAAAGAGACGATGCGCAGCTGGTCTGGGCAGGAAGGGATTTCAAGAGCCAGGCAAAAGTCTACTCTACATCATGTGGCTACAATCTATAAAAACAGACTTTTAGTAATAATGTCATGTGCTACTTTTGAATTTTTATGAATTAATACATTCAAAGGTAGCGCATGACAACAATGACTATAGTTTAGTAAATGCCAAGGATGCAGTTGCCCTAGGTTACGCGCTTGCATGCTTTGACATTTCCGCGACATTATCAAGTTTATAAACTTATATTTACTCATTATGTTAGTTGAATTACGCTTCAACTCAGTATTTTTTGTGTTAGTGTTTAATTAGTGAAATACTATACAAATATTTAAACGCCACGTAAGAAGGGAAGATACAAAGCATGTAATCCAGAACTTATTATTTACAGCTAAATTCAATATATGTTGTCCTTATTTACCTTTAAATTAGAACTTTTTTGTGTTTCCAGAGTTTAATTAGTGAAATTACATTTAATTTAGTACCTAAGACAATATTAGTTAAGTTATGAATGAATGCAACTAAAACATATTTATCAGGATCGAAGTCTTCAGTTTATGTAAATAAAATTACTTTTTTTGTCAGAGGTAGAACTTAATTAATAAGACTGACAACAGTAAGGAAAAGATGAGTAAATATCTATATAGATTATATCTTATTTAAGTCGAAAAATAATTGAAAAAGGGGGGGGGGGTTAATTATGCAGATTTGCAGTACAGATCGTAGATAAACACTAGCTTAACAAATTATAGTACAGGCGTCGAAAGTTTAACACTAAGTTAGCGAATTACAGTACAGACCCGTCATAGATAACACTAGCCTAACAAATTATAATACAGGCGTGTCGAAAGTTTAACACTAAGTTAGCGAATTACAGTACAGACCCGTCGATAGATAAACACTAGCCTAACAAATTATAATACAGGCATGTCGAAAGTTTAACACTAAGTTAGCGAATTACAGTACAGACCCGTCGATAGATAAACACTAGCCTAACAAATTATAATACAGGCATGTCGAAAGTTTAACACTAAGTTAGCGAATTACAGTACAGACCCGTCGATAGATAAACACTAGCCTAACAAATTATAATACAGGCATGTCGAAAGTTTAACACTAAGTTAGCGAATTACAGTACAGACCCGTCGATAGATAAACACTAGCCTAACAAATTATAATACAGGCGTGTCGAAAGTTTAACACTAAGTTAGCGAATTACAGTACAGACCCGTCGATAGATAAACACTAGCCTAACAAATTATAATACAGGCATGTCGAAAGTTTAACACTAAGTTAGCGAATTACAGTACAGACCCGTCGATAGATAAACACTAGCCTAACAAATTATAATACAGGCATGTCGAAAGTTTAACACTAAGTTAGCGAATTACAGTACAGACCCGTCGATAGATAAACACTAGCCTAACAAATTATAATACAGGCATGTCGAAAGTTTAACACTAAGTTAGCGAATTACAGTACAGACCCGTCGATAGATAAACACTAGCCTAACAAATTATAATACAGGCATGTCGAAAGTTTAACACTAAGTTAGCGAATTACAGTACAGACCCGTCGATAGATAAACACTAGCCTAACAAATTATAATACAGGCATGTCGAAAGTTTAACACTAAGTTAGCGAATTACAGTACAGACCCGTCGATAGATAAACACTAGCTAACAAATTATAATACAGGCGTGTCGAAAGTTTAACACTAAGTTAACGAATTACAGTACAGACCCGTCGATAGATAAACACTAGCCTAACAAATTATAATACAGGCGTGTCGAAAGTTTAACACTAAGTTACGAATTACAGTACAGACCCGTCGATAGATAAACACTAGCCTAACAAATTATAATACAGGCATGTCGAAAGTTTAACACTAAGTTAACGAATTACAGTACAGACCCGTCGATAGATAAACACTAGCCTAACAAATTATAATACAGGCATGTCGAAAGTTTAACACTAAGTTAGCGAATTACAGTACAGACCCGTCGATAGATAAACACTAGCCTAACAAATTATAATACAGGCATGTCGAAAGTTTAACACTAAGTTAGCGAATTACAGTACAGACCCGTCGATAGATAAACACTAGTTAACAAATTATAATACAGGCATGTCGAAAGTTTAACACTAAGTTAGCGAATTACAGTACAGACCCGTCGATAGATAAACGATAGCCTAACAAATTATAATACAGGCATGTCGAAAGTTTAACACTAAGTTAGCGAATTACAGTACAGACCCGTCGATAGATAAACACTAGCCTAACAAATTATAATACAGGCATGTCGAAAGTTTAACACTAAGTTACGAATTACAGTACAGACCCGCCGATAGATAAACACTAGCCTAACAAATTATAATACAGGCATGTCGAAAGTTTAACACTAAGTTACGAATTACAGTACAGACCCGCCGATAGATAAACACTAGCCTAACAAATTATAATACAGGCATGTCGAAAGTTTAACACTAAGTTAGCGAATTACAGTACAGACCCGTCGATAGATAAACACTAGCCTAACAAATTATAATACAGGCATGTCGAAAGTTTAACACTAAGTTAGCGAATTACAGTACAGACCCGTCGATAGATAAACACTAGTTAACAAATTATAATACAGGCATGTCGAAAGTTTAACACTAAGTTAGCGAATTACAGTACAGACCCGCCGATAGATAAACACTAGCCTAACAAATTATAATACAGGCATGTCGAAAGTTTAACACTAAGTTAGCGAATTACAGTACAGACCCGTCGATAGATAAACACTAGCCTAACAAATTATAATACAGGCATGTCGAAAGTTTAACACTAAGTTAGCGAATTACAGTACAGACCCGTCGATAGATAAACACTAGCCTAACAAATTATAATACAGGCATGTCGAAAGTTTAACACTAAGTTAGCGAATTACAGTACAGACCCGTCGATAGATAAACACTAGCCTAACAAATTATAATACAGGCATGTCGAAAGTTTAACACTAAGTTAGCGAATTACAGTACAGACCCGTCGATAGATAAACACTAGCCTAACAAATTATAATACAGGCATGTCGAAAGTTTAACACTAAGTTACGAATTACAGTACAGACCCGTCGATAGATAAACACTAGGCCTAACAAATTATAATACAGGCATGTCGAAAGTTTAACACTAAGTTAGCGAATTACAGTACAGACCCGTCGATAGATAAACACTAGTTAACAAATTATAATACAGGCATGTCGAAAGTTTAACACTAAGTTAGCGAATTACAGTACAGACCCGTCGATAGATAAACACTAGGTTAACAAATTATAATACAGGCATGTCGAAAGTTTAACACTAAGTTAGCGAATTACAGTACAGACCCGTCGATAGATAAACACTAGCCTAACAAATTATAATACAGGCATGTCGAAAGTTAACACTAAGTTAGCGAATTACAGTACAGACCCGTCGATAGATAAACACTAGCCTAACAAATTATAATACAGGCATGTCGAAAGTTAACACTAAGTTAGCGAATTACAGTACAGACCCGTCGATAGATAAACGATAGCTAACAAATTATAATACAGGCATGTCGAAAGTTTAACACTAAGTTAGCGAATTACAGTACAGACCCGTCGATAGATAAACACTAGCTTAACAAATTATAATACAGGCATGTCGAAAGTTTAACACTAAGTTAGCGAATTACAGTACAGACCCGTCGATAGATAAACACTAGTTAACAAATTATAATACAGGCATGTCGAAAGTTTAACACTAAGTTAGCGAATTACAGTACAGACCCGTCGATAGATAAACACTAGCCTAACAAATTATAGTACAGGCATGTCGATAGATAAATACTAGCTTAACACTAAGTTAGCGAATTACAGTACAGACCCGTCGATAGATAAACACTAGCCTAACAAATTATAATACAGGCGTGTCGAAAGTTTAACACTAAGTTAACGAATTACAGTACAGACCCGTCGATAGATAAACACTAGGTTAACAAATTATAATACAGGCATGTCGAAAGTTTAACACTAAGTTAACGAATTACAGTACAGACCCGTCGATAGATAAACACTAGCCTAACAAATTATAATACAGGCATGTCGAAAGTTTAACACTAAGTTAACGAATTACAGTACAGACCCGTCGATAGATAAACACTAGCCTAACAAATTATAATACAGGCATGTCGAAAGTTTAACACTAAGTTAGCGAATTACAGTACAGACCCGTCGATAGATAAACACTAGCCTAACAAATTATAATACAGGCGTGTCGAAAGTTTAACACTAAGTTACGAATTACAGTACAGACCCGTCGATAGATAAACACTAGCCTAACAAATTATAATACAGGCATGTCGAAAGTTTAACACTAAGTTACGAATTACAGTACAGACCCGTCGATAGATAAACACTAGCCTAACAAATTATAATACAGGCATGTCGAAAGTTTAACACTAAGTTAGCGAATTACAGTACAGACCCGTCGATAGATAAACACTAGCCTAACAAATTATAATACAGGCATGTCGAAAGTTTAACACTAAGTTAACGAATTACAGTACAGACCCGTCGATAGATAAACACTAGCCTAACAAATTATAATACAGGCGTGTCGAAAGTTTAACACTAAGTTAACGAATTACAGTACAGACCCGTCGATAGATAAACACTAGCCTAACAAATTATAATACAGGCGTGTCGAAAGTTAACACTAAGTTACGAATTACAGTACAGACCCGTCGATAGATAAACACTAGCCTAACAAATTATAATACAGGCGTGTCGAAAGTTTAACACTAAGTTAACGAATTACAGTACAGACCCGTCGATAGATAAACACTAGCCTAACAAATTATAATACAGGCATGTCGAAAGTTTAACACTAAGTTAGCGAATTACAGTACAGACCCGTCGATAGATAAACACTAGCCTAACAAATTATAATACAGGCGTGTCGAAAGTTTAACACTAAGTTACGAATTACAGTACAGACCCGTCGATAGATAAACACTAGCCTAACAAATTATAATACAGGCATGTCGAAAGTTTAACACTAAGTTAGCGAATTACAGTACAGACCCGTCGATAGATAAACACTAGCCTAACAAATTATAATACAGGCATGTCGAAAGTTTAACACTAAGTTAGCGAATTACAGTACAGACCCGTCGATAGATAAACACTAGCCTAACAAATTATAATACAGGCATGTCGAAAGTTTAACACTAAGTTAGCGAATTACAGTACAGACCCGTCACTAGATAAACACTAGCCTAACAAATTATAATACAGGCATGTCGAAAGTTTAACACTAAGTTAACGAATTACAGTACAGACCCGTCGATAGATAAACACTAGTTAACAAATTATAATACAGGCGTGTCGAAAGTTTAACACTAAGTTAACGAATTACAGTACAGACCCGTCGATAGATAAACACTACCATTAACAATTATAATACAGGCATGTCGAAAGTTTAACACTAAGTTAGCGAATTACAGTACAGACCCGTCGATAGATAAACACTAGCCTAACAATTATAATACAGGCATGTCGAAAGTTTAACACTAAGTTAGCGAATTACAGTACAGACCGTCACTAGATAAACACTAGCCTAACAAATTATAATACAGCATGTCGAAAGTTTAACACTAAGTTAGCGAATTACAGTACAGACCCGTCACTAGATAAACACTAGCCTAACAAATTAATACAGGCGTGTCGAAAGTTTAACACTAAGTTAACGAATTACAGTACAGACCCGTCGATAGATAAACACTAGCTTAACAAATTATAATACAGGCGTGTCGAAAGTTTAACACTAAGTTAACGAATTACAGTACAGACCCGTCGATAGATAAACACTAGCCTAACAAATTATAGTACAGGCGTGTCGAAAGTTTAACACTAAGTTAGCGAATTACAGTACAGACCCGTCGATAGATAAACACTAGCCTAACAAATTATAGTACAGGCATGTCGAAAGTTTAACACTAAGTTAGCGAATTACAGTACAGACCCGTCGATAGATAAACACTAGCCTAACAAATTATAGTACAGGCATGTCGAAAGTTTAACACTAAGTTAACGAATTACAGTACAGACCCGTCGATAGATAAACACTAGCCTAACAAATTATAGTACAGGCATGTCGAAAGTTTAACACTAAGTTAGCGAATTACAGTACAGACCCGTCGATAGATAAACACTAGCCTAACAAATTATAGTACAGGCATGTCGAAAGTTTAACACTAAGTTAACGAATTACAGTACAGACCCGTCGATAGATAAACACTAGCCTAACAAATTATAGTACAGGCATGTCGAAAGTTAATATGTCTCGACAGCTTTTCGACAGATGATATCTATCTCTCGAGAGCTTTTTTGGTCACTAGCTATTCAATTTTCGGCCACTCGACAGCCGTGCTTCGCCTAAATTTCGTTAGGTCAGTGTTAAACTACGACAGCAGGACCCAGTTTCCAATTACTCCTTAGCTAAGAATTTCCTTAACTTAAATTTAGCAAATATTGGTAATCTCTTTTCGGTAACACTAATGAATATTTTTTATCAAAACTAAATGCAAATGTTTTAAACTAGAAGTAATCTTAATAAAAGCACCCTAAATTCACGAATATCTTAAAAATTAACAAAGTCATAAAGTCTTTAAAATTTGTCAGATTTAAGTTAAGGAAATTATTAGCTAAGGAATGATTGTGAAACCGTGGCTTTGTACTGTAGTTACTGACGGCCCCTCGTTATCTGTATTTCTTAACAGGTTTTTTGACGTTTAGTTATCTACATGGGGGCGGAGATTTGATTTCTCTCCACTACAGCAATGCTTCACTTTCGACAGGTTTATACTGCTAACCGTTTGATAATCAATTTCAACTGGTGTGAAGCTAGCCCGCAATTCTAGCCCGCAATTTTTTTATATATCATCAAGCGGGCAATTCAATTTTATTTAAATACGGTTAGTCCTAATATCATTCGATTTATTAAAATTTGATATTTAGGGCGACCTGGTATTGCACAAAACTTTTTATAAAGACCACCTGTATATTAAGACCACAGGAACCGTGATTCTAAGTGTGATTACGAAATTACGCGTAGGGCGTAAAATGAGTTTCCCCATCTAGGCCTTTTAACCACGGGTAGATCTATCCAATTGCAACATTTGGTGAAAATTTCAAGAACCCTAGAGGGGTAGAACGGGTCTTACGAGAGCTCAGAAGGACCATACCCCCTTTTGATATGTGATTTCGTAAGAACCTGCTACGTTTGAAGTGGCGTACACAGAGAAAATGCGTTTCCCCATCTAGGCCTTTTAACCACGGGTAGATCTATCCAATTGCAACATTTGGTGAAAATTTCAAGAACCCTAGAGGGGTAGAACGGGTCTTACGAGAGCTCAGAAGGACCATACCCCCCTTTTGATATGTGATTTCGTAAGAACCTGCTACGTTTGAAGTGGCGTACACAGAGAAAATGCGTTTCCCCATCTAGGCCTTTTAACCACGGGTAGATCTATCCAATTGCAACATTTGGTGAAAATTTCAAGAACCCTAGAGGGGTAGAACGGGTCTTACGAGAGCTCAGAAGGACCATACCCCCCTTTTGATATGTGATTTCGTAAGAACCTGCTACGTTTGAAGTGGCGTACACAGAGAAAATGCGTTTCCCCATCTAGGCCTTTTAACCACGGGTAGATCTATCCAATTGCAACATTTGGTGAAAATTTCAAGAACCCTAGAGGGGTAGAACGGGTCTTACGAGAGCTCAGAAGGACCATACCCCCTTTTGATATGTGATTTCGTAAGAACCTGCTATATTTTGGAACCCTACATATAAATAAGGTCTAATTTTTTGGTGTTTAAAAAGCTCGTTTAAAATACTATAAAATATGGGGAAAAATAACAACCCTTAACAGCTCGTTTTCGAGATAAATGACGTTCCGTCAAAGGTACAAAATAGCACTATTAACATGTCGCATGAGACCATCATGAGCTGTCCGTAGATTCGTACTAACACACAACACAATTTACCGCTAGTTATATGTTCAAGTACGTTTCGCTGCATCTTCCTTTCTAATGTTTTTGATTTAATCATCATTTTCTGGTTGTTAGGGCAACAAATCGTTGCTATGGCAATTTTCTTGATTATATTTAAAGTTTAGACCGTGGACGAAAATACGAAACTGTTGTATGATACCTGAAGTGGCGTACATGGAGTAAAATAAACCCTCGGTCTTTAGGCTTGTTAGGTAATCATATTACTACGCGAATATCATATCACAGTATTCCAAACGTAATTGCCTTTCTAAATGAAAATATCATGCCTCTGTTTCCATTCATTTGTAACTTTATTTTTTTATTATTAAAAAATCTTTGTACGAAGCACATGGCCGCATATTGTGTTACGCACTATTTGGGTCCCTTGCACGGAATTACCTAAAACTGGAGCTCACGGAAATATAATCATATTAAAAACCCAACGTTGGTTTGTCAATATTCTTAGCCTACACTTTTTGAGGACTCTCTATGGGGTCTTTGTATGCAGTAAACTTCAAAGCTATTCATGAGAAATAAGCAACTTATGCAAAGAATGTACTAGTGAAATATTCCCTTGAAATAGTATTCCAAGGAATACTAATTCACTGAATTTTCTTGTTACGTTTCCTTTTCATCTTTTTTCACAAAAAATCATATGACCTTTGGTTATTCAGATGATGCGATATTTGACGTTTTAAGGATCTGAAACGTGTAATTTGTTCAGAGTGAAGGGTCAAGATCATGACTTAATTCATTAACTCCGTGTTTTGTTTGATTTTACATATTTGATATACATTTGTCTATAACTTTTTTATGTTTAGAAGCAGTTTCCATGTTTTCATAGCATGGCATTCAAAACGGAGTAAATGTTAAAGCTCTGGATTTGTTTTGAAATTGTGAGCTTTTTCCTCTATATTTGTTACATTTCAATTTTGAGTTTTTACTTACATTGCTCTTTTATTATTGATCAAGTTTAAAAGCCAAGTACTGACCTTATTTGAAAATTAATCCTGAAAATGCTAAATCTGGACTATATTTTTTGCAATGGTCTTCATAATCATAATAGAGTTTTATATCTTTATGAGTTATAATTATGAATATATTTGAAACCGATTTAAATTTAATTTTAATTTTTGTAATTTTAAATAGACATTTTTGGTCATGTGTAATTCCATGACTAAGATAATGATTTCGTTTGTATAGTATTTATTTATTTATTTATTTTGGAAAAGCCGAGATTTCGAAGCTTTTTGGTAAATTCTAAAGAAGTAAGCTAATGGAATTTAGTCGAGTTTGCAAATAAGCATATGATAGACGCCAGGGTGGATGACGCATTGCAAAAAATGAGGTTAAAGGTCACTGAATGGAAAAAAAATAATTATATCCTGGACATAATGTGCCCTTATCTTGCAAAAAACATGTAACTTTTATTTGCAATAATTTTGAGATAAATAGAACATATTGTATAGTGATGATTGTTTTTAAAACTGCGTGACGTTAAATAAACAATTTTAAGATAAATATTGCCAAAATCTTGTCCAAATACATGTAGAATAATTAATTTTTGAAACATAAATTTGTGAAGATGTAAGAAAAGATCATATCCACCAAGTTTACTATGCCAGTCTGCAAAACATCATATACATGTATATAGAAATTAATCAAAGTACTGAGAGTACTCTAGGTAGAGATTTAGCTTTTAGCTATATATAAAATATTAATATATGTTATGTTCTGAATGTTACAATAAAACAGAATAAAATAAATATTTTCATCAGATAATAATATTACTAGGACATATGTTTAATCGATATGAATGTGATGTTTTCAATGGCGTTTAAGTAATATTTAGTGCTAAGATGCTGTTGATTTTGTGACAATTGGATTACTCTGATTATCAAAATAGACATAGCGAACACTTATACACTTTTTAACGTAGTAATATAAAAGAGAAAAATTTGCAATTGAAAACATTTTAATATCCTATGCAAATAAGAATGTAAAACAATAAAATATTCAACCAGATAAATACATATCGGCACCACTGAGTATAAAATCCCGAGATTTGGACGGGAATTGATGTTAATCACCAGTAGTTCAAAGGCGCTTTTTTATTAAAAAGTATATAGATGATAGGACAAAAACGAGGAATAAATAAATAAGGACTATTATACCTTCTTTTGATGTTAGTTTCCTTAATGGCTGCCATTCATAATTAAATAATTTCTTGAAATGTGTAGATCATCACTAAGGTCTGGTACTGAAGATCATAAAAAGGTCAAAGGTCAAATGGGTGAATTATATCATGAAATATACATATACACTTTCTAATACTAGAAAATTCGGCATATTTATGAGTAATTACCTCAGAATAATATAAAACTAAGTTTTAGAAGTATATATAGGTATCAAACGAAATCGACCAGAATTTGCACTTGAGGTAGATCAAAGTATAGTGGATGAGTTAAATATTCTATTTTCAGTGTTGATGGCATATATTGTTTAACAATCTTGATGATATTAAAATATATATTAGTAATACTTGTTTTATAATGCTTTGGGATTTTGGTTTAGACATGGATTGGTATGTTTGTTATGATCACTTCAAATTTATGATATGATGCAATGCTGAAAGCTTTTATTCTTTTTCACTTTTTCTCGATTCTTGGAGGTTTTGACAGTTCTAAAGCAACTTTTTCCTTACTACTTTCCAAAAGAAAATTTATGTTTGAAATTGAAATTGTTGAAATTGTTCATTTTCTTACAGACATAACAATATCATTATGATCATGTACTTGTGTTTTGACAAAAATATTAACATTGATAATGATATGTAATGATTCCTTAAATTGTCTCAGTTTTTCAGCACTAGAAATCAGCCAAAATAGGCGCTTAGTAAGAACACTCGTGCATTTTGTATGTACTAATCTGTAAAAATTGGTGTAATGATGTTTTGGTGTTTTTCTCAAAATGTGGTTGATAACTTTTCGTGTCAATAACTTTAAGGCAGGAAGATATAATTTGTTTGCCTAAAAAAGAAAAACCAAAACATTTTCTACAACATTAGGGCCCTATATCTTTTTAAATGTTGACTATAAAATTGCATCAACTGTGTTTGCTAAACGAATTAAAACAGTCCTAGATGGTTTCGGTGATTCAATAAATAAATTGTTTTAAAGCATTAAATTGAGTAGATTACTTCTCTGTCTGTTCCGGTTTAAAAGCTATTTTCGATAAAAACAAGTTATTTAGATGGGGTAACAGGGTTGTGGTGATAAACTTAGAACTGACAGAAAAATAGAATGGAACTGAAAAGGAAATTTCAAACTTTTGGGTATAAAATATAATTTGGGAGATATAGATTTTTACCCAGAAAATTATACAGATTAACTTGAGTCCTTTAAGAAGCTTCTGTTCTGAATGATTTGTCATTCTTAAGTGCCAGATCTTCCAAACGACATAATAAATGAAATAAATAAATAATTATGTTCTCTTTCATATGGAACATCAAATTGAATAAAATAAAACGAGGTGTATTGGTTTTTTGAATTATGATGAAGGTAGTTTAAAGGTATCCCATATCAGGTTCTTTTGTCAAAAGATTTCATGGGTGCAGAAAATCCACTCTGCCATTTACCATGGAAATGTCTGCTTCTGGATGATCTCGAAGAGTTCGAGGGTGCTAATGTTTTAAAAGATAGGTTTGCTTCAATCACACTGTTGATTAATAAATTCTGGTGATCGGTGATCACTGCATGGGTCAATTTACCAAATAATTACATCACAAACACAAATGACGTAATGTCACAATATCTCTGGTAAAATCCTAACATTAAAACAAATAAAACTTTTGGAAAATGTGGGCAAAAGAAAATATTAATTTTATAAAGGTTTTAACAAATGATGAAGGAAATATTATGTCTTATAATGAGTTTACAGCTAAGTTTGATTTTAATATTAATAATCTAAATTATTATACCTTGATTGATACAATTCCGGAATCTGGAAAAGTGCAATCCAGCTACAAGAAAATCCGCTTAGAGAAGTCAGAAATAGTTTTATAACTAAATTGAAATTAGAAATTTTGCACAAAAATAAGAGATTGTATGTATTGATTAATTATGTTTTCTTGTCACCGATGAAACAAAAATTCAAGATTTCCAGTATAAAATTAAACACAATATTAATTTTATAAGCAGCCGAACAATGAAATGCAAGCTTCTTGAAACTGAACTATGCAGTTTTTGTTGGAAAGTTAAAGAAACTGAACAATATTTATTTTTAGAATTTTAGTATGTAAAAACTATATTAAACATATTTTTCGATCAAGATAAAAATCAAATCCTACGTGATTATAGAAAATGAAGTAAATAATGTTTATTTGGAAAGAAGCACAAAGTAATAATTTTTGGCATTTTTCATTTATGCATTTTAATAATTAAATAGTATATCCATATATGTAGAATGTCCAATACATTTCCCCAATACAATATTGCAATAGAAAAGATGTGTCTCTACAAACAGATCGAAATGTATTCCATATATCAGTATTCCACGCGAGGGCACACAAAATTAGAATAAACTGGGAACATGTTGAGGTAGGCCCATACATTGAAAACATATTTTGAAATTTTAATATGTTGTACATGGGCATTAACCACTCAACATGCCAAAATTTCAAGGTAGGTATTCAGAATACTTAAGAAAATTCTGAAGCGCCATCTGGTGGACATTTTCACGACATAAATGGTCAAAAATAATAAGCTTTAATACTTTTTGCCATGCTTAGAATCCAAAAGTCTTGCATTTAAATTTAACATTATGTCATAAAGACTAATTGATTTTACTTCCGGACATGCGGTATTTTTCTACTGCGCGCCTATCAAGAAAGAACATTAAAATTTCGGAAAACTAAAAGTAACACCCTTTCGTTATTTTGATGTTTTATAAAAATACGATCGCTGATTTTAACATGTGTTGCGCATGAATATATAAGTTTAGAAAAAATAGGGGTAGTCAAGCTACTTTTTTCATAAAATTGCATTAAAATCAAAACCAAGATTAGAAACCTTATTCCTTACATAAGAACTCACCATTAATGTCCTAGGATACAATTTTAAACTCAATGTTTTTCGTTTGGTGTTAACAAATAAGCAAAAACAGTGATAATGAGCTATTTGGCTTTGCAAAACAAAACGAATTTGAAATACCATATTATCTGTACCCCTAGCAACCCTTACCCAATACCAACGAATTAAATTGGAAAGGGGAGTCGTATACATTGATGAAGGGTTCTTGATTCTAGGCCGCTGAAATGAAAAGCAAATACAAGAGCATAGTCAAAATTTGACACTGAGAAAAATTATTATGAAGTATGTTTATTGAACAACCGTACGTTTGCGTCGTACTATTTTTATTTGAATAAACCTCCTCCCAAAAAAGTCACATGAAGCAGCGATATAAAACACAGTACCTCAAATTTTAAACGACGTTCTCAAATCTTTTAAATTTGCTCCCTCAAAAGTGTAGATCTTTCTTATTTCCGTTAAATTATACATTTTGTTCTTTAAAAATAATACACAACATTGGTGTTGTGAATTATAAGCTTTTGTGAATGCAGATAATTATTCTAAATGATACGCATTAGAGCGTCCCGCCATAATTCGGAAGGTGCCGAACACCATTTATTCGTGACGTCATAGGTAGAAAGACGTAAAATCGGAGAGTTTGTCCTTACGCACAAAACGACGACGTCACCATGGTATGGATATACCTTAAAAGATTGTGGGATTTATAAGTTGTTATAATAATAGATGTGTGTATAAACTGTTTTTGTTAATGCCTTTTAATTCTGTTCTGTAACATATACAGAGAAATAAAAATATTTAGAGCACTGTATAAGGGTTTTTACACTCGCTAGTGTGTTTTTATTTTGTCAATCTCTGAATACGGTGTTTTTATACTCACTGAATAAGGTGTTTGATTTTGATACTCGCTAAATAATGTTTTTTAGTTTTGATACTAACTGAACAAGGTGTCTTATTATAAAACGGAATACAAAAGTAAGTCATCCGGTTTCATTGAAATAACGATATTCTTTATACAATCTGAAATCATTTTAATTATCTTTATTAATTAAACACTAGATATTTAACATTTTTATTACATTTATTCTGATGATCACATTACTAGTAAGTGAAACTCAAGTCAAGCATTAGCTAGAACAAAATGTCGCCTTAGTAATTTAGCTATAAAAATATGTAGTGTAATTAATGTGCGATTACTTTTCGAGTTTGTTCAGTGGAATATGTCATTCAATTATTTATCTTACAAAAACTCGTCTGTAGTTTACGTTACATAATAAACATCATCAGAAACATCAATAGTGATGTACCGTAATTCGTCAGTCAGTTATTTAGTTATTAAAGGTGTACCCAGTAATTCAAACAAGTGCGCGTCTAGTTGTTTGCAGAACAATTACACTAGGATTAAGATTTATTTATTTGAAATGTTTTGCAACTTTTACCCAATTGAGATTTAATGTTAAATCTGTTCTTTCTCTGAATTATAATTAGACTCTAATGGTTGTGAAAAAGTGTCATTGAGAAATTAGGATATACGTTAGACAAAAGCATTGTATTCAAGACATCAGTATTCAGTTACATGTACACGTTAACGCTTAATATTGACAGTTCTTTTTAAAATATATGTGATTTTGCACTTTCAAAGCGGGTGTTATATAAACAAAATGTTAAACTACAACCACAATTTCCTTATTTCCGGTACTCATATTGCTTGTTTTATATAAGTATTCGAATGAAATGATCGTTAGAATTACACTTATTTGAACCTTTGACACCAAAATGACTTAACATCATAACATCTGGATTGGAATCCACTCTAAAACCATTACATGTATCCCAAGCAAAAATTTCAGAATGAATTGTCAGTTATTGACCATTGAGAAAAATATCATCAAATGTAAATTTAAGCATAAAAATAGAGTTGGCAGCCAGACTATTACATATTATTGTTTTGCAATGACTGTTTTAAAGATACAGTGCCAAAATGAGAAAATGCATTCGTCACTCGGTTAAGTTTTGAAATATAAATACATTGAGAATTTAACATTACATCACATACTTTTAATTATGTGTTTCGGCTGAATGATTTAGGGGTAAAAAACAATTATATCTTCTCAATGAATTTATTTGAAATTTGTCATACATCATTAAATAACATAGTTATATATATACATGTATATAGTAACCCACTATAGGTATAGTTCATATGGTGTAATATTGTTGTGAAAATAATCCTGGAGTCGTTTGTGTACATCCAACACCCAGATTTAACCTATCATTGACGTCATTGTCCTAACATCTTGACAGAATAGACACTTATCAATTAAATTTAAAACATCAGATTTTGCATATAAATTACGGTTATAGAATTTACTCTCATATTAATTATTTACCAAATAAAAATTTAACTTACAAAATTAATTCCATAAAACCACATTTAAAATAAACGGACAACATTTCTACACTTTAAATTGTTTAAACGTACTTGGAAACGTTAAATTCATATCATTTAAACAGACGATTATGCGTATATGTATCTATCGCTTAAATAAACATGTTTTATATTAGTTGTTTTATTATAATTATGGTTACAGAATAAGTAAATGGTGATGTTGTATTTGCCGTTTAGAACTCATAGTCAACCTAATAAATAGAGCACTTTCAGTACTTTGATTAATTCTGTAAACTTTTTATATGTACCATAATGCGTTTGAAAAGGTACACCTGGTGCATTATTATGCAGTTTCTTCTTACATCGACACTATAATTTTTATTTTATGGTTAAAATAAATAAACATTGTATTTAGTTTTTCAACTTGTTACATTTTGTAATAAATGTTGGAAATATGATTTCCAACATTCCATGTAATTAAAAACATAAAACTAGTTATCATAGTAATTCCGAGCTCTTGTTAGTCCCGTTCTTCGCCTCTAGGGTTCTTGAAAACCAAATGTTGCAATTGGATATATCTAACCGTGGTTAAAAGCCCTAGATGGGGAAACGCATTTTCTCTGTGTACGCCACTTCAAACGTAGCAGGTCCTTACGAATCACATATCAAAAGGGGGGTATGGTCCTTCTGAGCTCTCGTAAGACCCGTTCTACCCCTCTAGGGTTCTTGAAATTTTCACCAAATGTTGCAATTGGATAGATCTACCCGTGGTTAAAAGCCTAGATGGGGAAACGCATTTTCTCTGTGTACGCTACTTCAAACGTAGCAGGTCCTTACGAAATCACATATCAAAAGGGGGTATGGTCCTTCTGAGCTCTCGTAAGACCCGTTCTACCCCTCTAGGGTTCTTGAAATTTTCACCAAATGTTGCAATTGGATAGATCTACCCGTGGTTAAAAGGCCTAGATGGGGAAAGCATTTTTCTGTGTACGCTACTTCAAACGTAGCAGGTCCTTACGAAATCACATATCAAAAGGGGGTATGGTCCTTCTGAGCTCTCGTAAGACCCGTTCTACCCCTCTAGGGTTCTTGAAATTTTCACCAAATGTTGCAATTGGATAGATCTACCCGTGGTTAAAAGCCTAGATGGGGAAAGCATTTTCTCTGTGTACGCTACTTCAAACGTAGCAGGTCCTTACGAAATCACATATCAAAAGGGGGTATGGTCCTTCTGAGCTCTCGTAAGACCCGTTCTACCCCTCTAGGGTTCTTGAAATTTTCACCAAATGTTGCAATTGGATAGATCTACCCGTGGTTAAAAGGCCTAGATGGGGAAACGCATTTTCTCTGTGTACGCTACTTCAAACGTAGCAGGTCCTTACGAAATCACATATCAAAAGGGGGGTATGGTCCTTCTGAGCTCTCGTAAGACCCGTTCTACCCCTCTAGGGTTCTTGAAATTTTCACCAAATGTTGCAATTGGATAGATCTACCCGTGGTTAAAAGGCCTAGATGGGGAAACGCATTTTCTCTGTGTACGCTACTTCAAACGTAGCAGGTCCTTACGAAATCACATATCAAAAGGGGGGTATGGTCCTTCTGAGCTCTCGTAAGACCCGTTCTACCCCTCTAGGGTTCTTGAAATTTTCACCAAATGTTGCAATTGGATAGATCTACCCGTGGTTAAAAGGCCTAGATGGGGAAACGCATTTTCTCTGTGTACGCTACTTCAAACGTAGCAGGTCCTTACGAAATCACATATCAAAAGGGGGTATGGTCCTTCTGAGCTCTCGTAAGACCCGTTCTACCCCTCTAGGGTTCTTGAAATTTTCACCAAATGTTGCAATTGGATAGATCTACCCGTTTAAAAGGCCTAGATGGGGAAACGCATTTTCTCTGTGTACGCTACTTCAAACGTAGCAGGTCCTTACGAAATCACATATCAAAAGGGGGGTATGGTCCTTCTGAGCTCTCGTAAGACCCGTTCTACCCCTCTAGGGTTCTTGAAATTTTCACCAAATGTTGCAATTGGATAGATCTACCCGTGGTTAAAAGGCCTAGATGGGGAAAGCATTTTCTCTGTGTACGCTACTTCAAACGTAGCAGGTCCTTACGAAATCACATATCAAAAGGGGGTATGGTCCTTCTGAGCTCTCGTAAGACCCGTTCTACCCCTCTAGGGTTCTTGAAATTTTCACCAAATGTTGCAATTGGATAGATCTACCCGTGGTTAAAAGGCCTAGATGGGGAAACGCATTTTTCTGTGTACGCTACTTCAAACGTAGCAGGTCCTTACGAAATCACATATCAAAAGGGGGTATGGTCCTTCTGAGCTCTCGTAAGACCCGTTCTACCCCTCTAGGGTTCTTGAAATTTTCACCAAATGTTGCAATTGGATAGATCTACCCGTGGTTAAAAGCCTAGATGGGGAAAGCATTTTCTCTGTGTACGCTACTTCAAACGTAGCAGGTCCTTACGAAATCACATATCAAAAGGGGGTATGGTCCTTCTGAGCTCTCGTAAGACCCGTTCTACCCCTCTAGGGTTCTTGAAATTTTCACCAAATGTTGCAATTGGATAGATCTACCGTGGTTAAAAGCCTAGATGGGGCGCATTTTCTCTGTGTACGCTACTTCAAACGTAGCAGGTCCTTACGAAATCACATATCAAAAGGGGGTATGGTCCTTCTGAGCTCTCGTAAGACCCGTTCTACCCCTCTAGGGTTCTTGAAATTTTCACCAAATGTTGCAATTGGATAGATCTACCCGTGGTTAAAAGGCCTAGATGGGGAAACGCATTTTCTCTGTGTACGCTACTTCAAACGTAGCAGGTCCTTACGAAATCACATATCAAAAGGGGGGTATGGTCCTTCTGAGCTCTCGTAAGACCCGTTCTACCCCTCTAGGGTTCTTGAAATTTTCACCAAATGTTGCAATTGGATAGATCTACCCGTGGTTAAAAGGCCTAGATGGGGAAACGCATTTTCTCTGTGTACGCTACTTCAAACGTAGCAGGTCCTTACGAAATCACATATCAAAAGGGGGTATGGTCCTTCTGAGCTCTCGTAAGACCCGTTCTACCCCTCTAGGGTTCTTGAAATTTTCACCAAATGTTGCAATTGGATAGATCTACCCGTGGTTAAAAGCCTAGATGGGGAAACGCATTTTTCTGTGTACGCTACTTCAAACGTAGCAGGTCCTTACGAAATCACATATCAAAAGGGGGTATGGTCCTTCTGAGCTCTCGTAAGACCCGTTCTACCCCTCTAGGGTTCTTGAAATTTTCACCAAATGTTGCAATTGGATAGATCTACCCGTGGTTAAAAGCCTAGATGGGGAAAGCATTTTCTCTGTGTACGCTACTTCAAACGTAGCAGGTCCTTACGAAATCACATATCAAAAGGGGGTATGGTCCTTCTGAGCTCTCGTAAGACCCGTTCTACCCCTCTAGGGTTCTTGAAATTTTCACCAAATGTTGCAATTGGATAGATCTACCGTGGTTAAAAGCCTAGATGGGGAAACGCATTTTCTCTGTGTACGCTACTTCAAACGTAGCAGGTCCTTACGAAATCACATATCAAAAGGGGGGATGGTCCTTCTGAGCTCTCGTAAGACCCGTTCTACCCCTCTAGGGTTCTTGAAATTTTCACCAAATGTTGCAATTGGATAGATCTACCCGTGGTTAAAAGCCTAGATGGGGAAAGCATTTTTCTCTGTGTACGCTACTTCAAACGTAGCAGGTCCTTACGAAATCACATATCAAAAGGGGGGTATGGTCCTTCTGAGCTCTCGTAAGACCCGTTCTACCCCTCTAGGGTTCTTGAAATTTTCACCAAATGTTGCAATTGGATAGATCTACCCGTGGTTAAAAGCCTAGATGGGGAAAATTTTCTCTGTGTACGCTACTTCAAACGTAGCAGGTCTTACGAATCACATATCAAAAGGGGGTATGGTCCTTCTGAGCTCTCGTAAGACCCGTTCTACCCCTCTAGGGTTCTTGAAATTTTCACCAAATGTTGCAATTGGATATATCTAAGCGTGATTAAAAGCCGTAGATGGGGAAAGTAATTTTTCATTGTGTACGCCACTTCAAATGTAGCAGGTTCTTACGATATCACATATAAAAAGGGGGGTATGGTCCTTCTGAGTCTCGTAAGACCCGTTCTACCCCTCTAGGGTTCTTGAAATTTTCACCAAATGTTGCAATTGGATAAATATACCCGTGGTTAAAAGCCCTAGATGGGGAAACTCATTTTACGCTCTATGCGTAATTTCGTAATCACACTTAGAATCACGGTTCCTGTGGTCTTAATATACAGGTGGTCTTTATAAAAAGTTGTGTGCAATACCAGGTCGCCCTAAATATCAAATATTAATAAATCGAATGATATTAGGACTAACCGTATTTAAATAAGATCGAATTGCCCGCTTGATGATATATAAAAAAATTGCGGGCTAGAATTGCGGGCTAGCTTCACACCAGTATAAAATTTTTATAAAACTCACTATATTTTGAAAATACATGTAATCAAAATTAAACGTTTATAATATGATTAAAAACTCATGCTAGATTTCCTGAAAATGTTATTGTGCGTTTAAGCTTCTTATATTGTCCCTGTATAGGATATATCGAATCACTCTCTTATGCACGGGGTTTATAACATGGCGCGTGTCAAATCTTAAACTCACCCGAGTGAATTACACGTATCTTTAAATATATAATAATTTTGTATATTTTAAGAACTCGCGCTATTCCATGAAATTTTAAAAAAATCCAAATTAATTATTAATTTAATTCTTCGACTGTACTTTGGTGTGACGATGTATTGGATTAATTAACTTTTTCACATATGTTCTCCCAAAATTTCTTTTTGAATTGTTTGCTATAGTGTTTAAAACTTTGGAAAAGGCACACTTTTATGCTTGCCGATCTCGTTCAATAAAATCTCTACCTCCATATCACTGACATTTGGGTGTCTCTTTCTGCTCATTATAACTTTTTGTACTTTGACTAACTCAAATGCTCAGTATTTATATATTGCATGATTTTACCCTATGACCCCAGAGAAATAATGAACTTCTACATGAAGCATGATTTTAATGTATATATCGGTTACTACCTGTGAGTATTAAATATATACACTTATATATTTACTTACTTCAACACAAAAGTCTTACGAGACACAATACAAATTAAAAAAAACCACAATCATTCACAGTGATTTCACATTTTATTGAAATTTCTGTAGAATATATTTCTTAATTAATATCACATATCTTAATATTTATTTGTTATATATTTATTATATTAATTTAGAATTTTACCACTTTAATTCTGCGTTAGAAAGTCATATTTGTACTGACAACATGTATAAATCTAAACTTAGGATAAAAAATAGGATATCCTAGATACGACCGAGCTGAGACACCTTCGAAAAACCGGTTATGATTATCCTAACATTATCCTAGCCTAGTCCTAAAATTTATCCTAGGACATATCTTAAGACAAAATTTAGGATAGCTTCGTAAAACAGGCCCCAGGGACCTATCTGAGCTGTCGTTTTGGTACTAATTCGTAAGCTCGGTGTTAAACTTTCGACAGGCCTGTGCTGTATGTCTGATCATGATTTAGTATACTTATTCTTGTGATTTTTGGTATTCCATTTTTTGTTTTCCAAACACTACCTGTGAGAAACGTAGTTCGGCGCTGTATCACATGTCAATACCATTTGTTTGGGGCGTTTTGGAAAAAAGTTTTACTTCGCCAATTCCCGGAATAACGTCATTTTTAAGGAAAAAAACTTGAACTGATATGATAAATAATAATAAAAATAAAACCTTATAAATTTTGTCACGTCAGAAAAACCAGTACTCAAAATACATACTACGGTTCTATGCGTAAAACTAGAGTGTAAGGTGTTCTTGATTGTGATTTAGTATTTTGGCATCCCATTTTTTAGTTACCAAACACGACCTATGAAAATTTGAATATAATTTGATCTTAAAAAACTATAAAAATAAATTTAATAGATTTAAGTTTAGTTCTTCTAAATCCAAACAATCGCTATGAAAATTTGAATACTATGTGATTTTAAATATATATATATATATATATATATATATATATATATATATGATAGATTTTAAATCTAAATGATCTCTGGATCGGGCTTAATAAAATTGTAATCCCTTGGTGAAAAAACTCATAAATTCTGTCACTTCAGAAAACAGAAGAATAAAAGTCATACAATATGGCAGTTGACTTAGAGTGTATAAATGTTTGCTACATCTGTTACGGAAACTTGTAAAATGGTACGAATTATTTCATCTGGTTCTAATTAATTATTCATATAATACTACTGTATACATACATGTTGATTGGATGAGGCAGACACGTGCTCCGTCATAAATGACACTCGTCTACCAACATCAAATAAAACACGAAATATAATGTCTTTTACGCCACGTGTACAAAAATTGGGTAACGGTGTAAAAATACTGAAACAAATTAATGTTATCGGAATAGATCGAGTGAAAATGGACTCGAGAAAATGTATTTAGGTAAAATGAATATTTATAATAACATGCCATAAATCATGCGATAATACAAACAATACAAAGGTAAAATATCATTACATTAAGCCTAAAAGACTTATGAGACACAGAACATCACTGCGCAGAACATCACTACCGTAGCTCAGTTGGTAGAGTTCCAATCCGAACGCAATTTGTTATGGACCACGTCTGTAGCTTCCTTCAATGTCCCATCATCAAGAGACTGACACCAAAGTGTAAATCATAAGTTGAAGCAGGATGTATTTTAATCCATATCTATAGTTAATCTAAGATGCCCCGTTGATAATCCCATACGTGAGTCTTACTGAACTATGCAGATAATCCGCAGATAACACGATAAGGAAACACTTAACATCAGCATGAATGGCTATTTAAAATAATTATGGTTATATTATGGCATATATGCTTACAAAATGTCTCGGTGGCCAAGTGAACTACTGCGGTAGCTCGCTACGTAAGTGGGAGGTTGTGGGTTCGATCCCTGGCCGGGTCTGACCCAAGACTTGAAAATGGATAGTGACTGTCCATTCGCCAAGCACTCGGCATTACGAAATAAAAGTCACGGTTCTTTCGGATGAGCACTTAAAATAAACGAGGTCCCGTGTCACGGTCGGCTTGGCACGATAAAGAACCCTGCTGTTTAATGCCATCAGCGCAACGTACAGGCAAAATTTCTGCACCTTCGCCTATAAGTGTCGACTATTCGATATAAGGTAAATATTCTTGACTGGGGCGTTAAACACCATTACTCAACTCAACTTTGTGGCCAAGTGGTATAAAGCGAAGGTTTACTGATCACAACACGTCTAACCAGCCAGGTACCACTGCGGTAGCTCAGTTGGTAGAGTGCTCGCTCCGTAAGTGGGAGGTCGTGGGTTCGAACCCCGGCCGGGTCTGACCCAAGACTTGAAAGTGAGTAGTGACTGTTCTTTCGCCAAGCACTCGGCATTACGAAATGAAAGTCACGGTTCTTTCGGATGGGAACTTAAAATAAACGAGGTCCCGTGTCACGGTGGGCTTGGCACGCTAAAGAACCCTGATGTATAATGCCATAAGCGCAACGCACAGGCAAAATTTCTGCACTTTCGCCTATAGCTGGCGACGTCTCGATATAAGTGAAATATTCTTGACTGGGACGTTAAACACCATTACTCACTCACTCACTCTAACCAGCCAGGTTCGAATTTCACTTGTGGTAAATACTAAGTATGAGGCGGCGTGTTGAAGGTTATACGGGTACTCCTGTTTCCTCCACCGTCCCTGGACTGATTGACTCTTTATAATTGAAAGAATCATGACTGTGGCATAATTTTCATTTTTTTTAATCTCCGGCATATATTAATGCATTTGAATCTTTGAAATCAATGGCATGCATTATACGAGCTATTGATCACGTTAGTGACGTCACTTGCACTATTAATACACAATTGACGTCATTTGTGAGTAGTGCTGCCTTGAAATACATACCGAAAGGGACAATGATTTAGAATTTTTCAAGAAAACAAAACAGCAAAAATATAACAATTGAACTCTCTAGAAATGACGTTTACTTTCATTACCGTGCAAAGCAAATTGAATAACGCGCCATCGAGCTTTGCACGGCAATAGAAGTTATAGCACTATAAACGCCAGACAGTTCAATGGTTTTATTTACATTTTGCTCATTTATTGAAAATCTAATTTTGGTTTTCAGGTCCTGAAATAACAGTCGTGTACGACATGCATTTCCAATTGTGGGAACAGCCAACTTATTACGTCACGCGTGTAAAGGAGTTAATATTATTACATTTGGTCTCAAACAGAGTTTCATATTATAAAACATCACAAATGTAAATATAGGAATGTAATAACAATGTATAATCTGATATTGTTTTCATGATATGCGTTGTTTATTGTACTACATGGCATCCATGATTTCCAAACGTGTTAACGGTATCCAGATGCCAAAAAGGGATGTGACGACCCTGGATATAGAAGAGGATAATGCTAAACGTTTTTAAGCACAAATGAATTAACAGAATTACTCACTTCTCGTGGTGTCAGATCTTTGATTCAGAACGAGGCTTGTAATAAGGGTTGCAATTTTTCATCTTCACCACAAGTAGTGACTGATTATATTTGTGACACCACAAAATGCATCAAATCAATCAAAAATCAATTTCAACATTTTCCCAGCCTAACCTATCGACACAACTTTGATTTCATTGATATGTTTTGGTAGGAAAGAGAGAATATGTTCTATATTGCACAGAGTTGCAGATGTATCTTTCACCTTTTATAGTATGCTTTTACTCGTATTTGCGGTGCAGGAAAAGTTACTTAATGTTATAATGCTTGAATACAGACGTTTCACTGATGTGAAATAATCCGCAAAATGGCGCATGATCCCAGTGGAGGCAAAACAAACAAAAATGCTGAAATGTACTATTGCTTCTAACTTACAGATACTGTAATGTACGTAACTTTATACCATGAATGTGAGAAGTAACAGATCTAGGGAGCTTAAAACCTGGCTATCACTAATGTAATTAATTACCATGTAAACATTGAGATAATATAGATGTACTAATTAAGTTATAGAGATAAATGGAGAGAGAATACCGGTGTCAGAATAATAGGTACCGAAGGATGGGTTACTTATACATCATACATACCGGTACCTATCTCTAGTAGTACCTCTTAAGAAATCTATCGTATCAATATCTTGGAATGTTATATTCCGACAGTTTGGGTGGACAGATGGATAGATGGTTTGTTGGTTGGTTGGATGGTTTACTTATACATCATACATACCGGTACCTATCTCTAGTAGTACCTCTTGAGAAATCTATCGTATCGATATTTTGGAATGTTATATTCTGACAGTTTGGGTGGATAGATGGATAGATGGTTTGTTGGTTGGATGGTTTACTTATACATCATACATACCGGTACCTATCTCTAGTAGTACCTCTTGAGTAATCTATCGTATCAATATCTTTGATTGTTATATTCTGACGGAATAATGAATGGTTGGTTGGATGGATTGATGGATGGTTGGTTTGTTAATTGGCTGGTTGGTTGGTTGGTTGATTTGATGGTTAGTTGGTTATACTTCATACATACCGGTACCTACCATGCCGGTACCTCCTGAAGAGAAATCTATCGTATCAATATCTTTTATTATTATATCCCGATACTGAAATAGTAAATGTTTGAATTTCATATCATAGCACTTATATTTCAGTTTTAAATCAACGCATTATTATACACACACAACAAAGTCGGTTGGTTGGTTGGGTTGTTTGGTTTGTACTTCTTGTTGGTTTGTTGTCTCACGGTTGGTTGTTTGTTTGATGGATAAATACGGTTGGATGGATAGATGGTTGATTGAATGTATGGATAGATGGATGGTCTAGCTGGTTGTTTGGTCGACTGGGTGGTCGATTCGCTGGTTTATTGGTTGATTGACAGGTTGGTTGTCATTGTTTTTTACCAGCCAACATACCAATCATGCGAAACAAAAGTAATAACAAAACCTTCACTTAGTCATTTGCATACACTTGAACCCCAATTGCAGCAACAGCATTACAAGCTAAATCATGCGTTTCAACTATTCTTCATTGAAAAATATATTCATTGCCTTTGGAAAAGAAGCCGAATAAACAAGTACCTGGCAATAACCAATACAACCAAGAACATGAAACAACAATTGAAAGAAGCAATCTAAATTGTACTCAGTAGTGTGGTTTTAGTACTACTGGAACTCTTAAGCATCGTTGATTTCACAACCATCGTACATACATGTAAATATAAAAAATAGTGTAGTGTCTTGAGAAACAAACAACCCCGTTCTCAAAATTGTCCCCGAAACTTCCAAAATTGATGGTTTCCATCAAACTGCACAAATGGACGACGTGATGCATACTTAATGTAGGTGTCAAAGTTCAAGGTCATAAATTTAAATCTTAACAGTTGGTCCCCGTAGCGATGTTTGAAACAAGGAGGGTAATTGTCTCTCGACTTAAGAAGCTAGTTTTTCTACATTCTACAAAATTCTACCAAATATGCTTTTGCAATTTTAAAACGGGTACTACAAGTTACCCGCATCCTTTGAGATCAGCCAAATTTCCAAAAACTCTGAAATCTATGTGTATTATCTTGATACAAAAACACCATATCAACTTATTCCATACAAAGAGGCAAACATTTTCTTATACTTTAAAAAACCAGAATGGATTATTTTATTTCTGAAAATCCTCAAAAACCAAGATATACCCCCTCATGCAAAGTATTTCCTTAACTAAATGGTTAAATATATATAGGAGCTTTGGGTATTTTTCAAACCCTTGAAAAAATTAGGTTTCACAAGTTTGGTCCAAGCACTACTGATGAAGAATTGTATTCCACAACGGCCGGGTAGTGTATGTAATTTAAAAAATTTTTTGAGCTGACACATTGTGTCCTTTTACATACATTGCATATTTTGATAATTATTCATTTGTTGAAGGGTTTAATCCTGATAATTTCTCTGCGTTGGTGGTCAGAATCAAAGCGAAATATTAGACCTTTGTTTAATATTTGGCACTACCAACATTTATATTAACTGACCACATACTTAATTCTTGACCACTCTGGTGTATATATCATCTTACAATGTTATGGTCACTACAGGTGTAAAAATATTTATTTAGATAAGGGTCAGTTTCCAGAAGGGACTGGACAGTATGATAGCGGTCATCAGAACTGGCCAACTACATGGTTATCGCATCATCGAGAAACATGTTACGGTCAATATGGCGACGAGTAATGACCTGCCAATCAAAATATATAAAGTAATTCGGACATTGGTATTCCATGTGAAAATGACCACAGTGTTCTATACGCATTACACGCTCTCACAGGAATCAAAAGTCAATATGTCCGAAATCTTGGCAGCCACTTGACCGTGAAATTCTGATATGTCACTTTCATGCTTGTCTATGTTAGGTAAATGTAAATTTCACGCCAGTACACGTTAAATGTAATTAATATCTAATCAAGTTATTTGACATAAGTGTGAAATTCAACACTTAGATAACATTTTAATTTACTGAGATTTATTGCTCTCTACGCTGTAGTGCCATTTTTAAAGACATAGTTACGTGTAATTAAGAATAAAACGTTACTATTTCAATCTTGTAAATATTAAATAGCCTACATTATATTTTAAATATTTCATTCACGATTTCGAAAACACAAAGTCTCGCGTCTACCGAAGTCTCGTTTAAGTCTCGTGGGGGGGGGGCAAGTCCAACAGGTTGCTGAAGAAAGACTACATTGAGATGCGGTTACGCTGTTGAAAATTGTGAATTAGTAGTTCTTCGTTATCGTTTTCACCAACAATTATGACGAATAAAAGAAATAAAATAATACAGAGAGTGAAACAGTGTGTATTTATCATTTATTTGTAGAAATTATTTAAATTACAGCAACCAAAAAGGAAACCGAAAGTTGACACGGCTGTTAAAAAAAAGATGTCTACGTTTGTAAATTTATCTGTAGTTGATATATCTTTCCTATGTGTCAAATAAAGTGGTATATAAATAAGTAAAAACCGTTATTAGTTAAGAGTAAAAACTAGTAATTGTTTCAATTTTAAAAAAATAAATAAACCACTCACTTGCCATAGTACTATCGATAGGCCCCGCCGAGTAGCTGTCCGATTTACAGTAATTAAATTATGAAGGAACGTGAATAAAATAGTTGAAAAAGTATTTTTTACCATTAAACCATCAAGTTTGTTATCATAAGTTATAAAAGATCGAAATAATCCCGTGCCTATGGTGTAAAACTTATTTTTATATCTGATGTCTTTCCTTCTATTTTTGTTTAAAAAATTGCCTTTATTTCACCCTTTTTCCCTTATAGTATCCAAAATCTTGATTATGGTTACATTTTTCGACATTTGTTGTTTCTCGGGATATTTTTACATTTTTTTTATAAACGACTTTTTGCTTCCAATTTGCGTTAAAGATGACAAAATTCTAGGCCGGATTTTTACCGGTATTTCAAAAGTAACCGGCATATCGTTACAGAATTTACACCCAAAGTTTTCCGTTTTAGAAATTAAAGAATTTTATTTCATTACAAAGTCTTTTTTTCACAAAAATAATAATAGTAATAAAAATTAAAATTGAAAATCATTTTGAGAATACAGTTCAAACATCTATAATTGTAGCTGGTTCAACGTCACAGAATTTTATTTCATGTGCTCTTCAACAGTAAGTTTAGAATGAATGAATGAATGAATGAATGAATGAATGAATGAATGAATGAATGAATGAATGAATGACTTTCTTTCTTTCTTTCTTTGAATACACAGTCATTAACTATACGAAGTCATGGAATTAGAAGTATTAATTCACGGCAGTTTCAAAACTGGTGTGGGTACTAGTAATTCAGAATCACAATATTCATCATAAATCAAGGTAATTAATTAATTAATCCGTTAATGAGATTAACACCATGTAGGTACATTTTCCACGTATAATATACTATCATCTGATCCAATGGGAATTTGGAATTTGCTTCCGTTATCAATAAGTTACCGCGTCTGTTGATAAGGTATGCAGATTATCAGCATTAATTAGCAACCTTTACCTGTGGGTAAAAATATGTAATATACACTTTCGTACAAGTCAAAACTATCACTTTTGAAATAAATAAATGAAATGACTGAATGATTCTCGGTTCCAGAAATTTTCTATTACAGAAGTTCTGACTTCGAGAAATATTTACAGAATGGAATTATGATAATAAAAAAAAATCAAAATATAAAATTTTCAAAATGAAAAGTTAAAAATGTTTGTGCGGTTTAAATTTGTTAAATATATTGAGAACCTCTTGAAATGAAAAAAAAAGTTAAATAAGGAAGACGAAATGTGATATATATAATTAGCGACGTTGAACACAGAATACTTTAAAGACTCTATTAAATGTCACGGGCGTTGATCAAATTAAATATGAAGATTTTTAGAGTAAAGTTTCAATCTTTCGAAATTTTTTGTTCATTTTCCCTTAAAAAAGACTGACAAACTGATTTTAATACATTATAAAATATTAAATTTTACATTGGCCATACACAGATATAAGGAAAACAAACTGATTATTTATAACCAGATTAAGAATTACATCACAGATTAAAAATTGAAATTGGACGTTATTCAAAAATAGAAAAAAAGATAAATTATGCACTAAATGTAATAGTAATTCTATAGAAGATGAAATTCATTTCTTGATATCTACTGTCCAGTAATTTTGACAGATGATAGAAATAAACTATTTTCGGCTGTAATAAATACATCAAATAAATGTTTTAATAATCAAAACTCTTTGACAAATATTTTTGGATTATAAATTGTGAAGATTGTGATATACTTAAGACTTTTGTACAACCTAGGGTACAACAAAAGTCTTTTTTTCCCCGTTTCAATCGTCATATTCTACGCTGCAACTATACTGGACGGATGTAGCTTGCCGCCCCCGAAATGGTCAATAGTTTGTTCATAAAAATATCAAAACTGAAATTATGTTTCAATACATCTGGAATTATTTATATTTACGCTAGTATACGTTTCTATGTGTTTTTAGTTTTATAAATAGCCTTGTAGATCTGGACTTGTTGGTAGGGGATTATTACCCAATCGACTTTGCTTATTATTCAAATAAGCATCATCATTTTAGTCAATTATTATAAAATATTGATACATTGTATAATAAAAAAAAACATTTTCCCTAAAATCATGCAAATGTCTTTCAGAAATAATTCTACACCGGTTCTCGGAAATATCAAATAATTTAGTTTTGTAATTTTGAGGTTTTTTTTAAGCCAGTAATAATGCATAATATATCGTACAGGAGCAAATAGAAAACAACGATATCGACATAATAATCAAAACCCAACGAAACCACAAAACAAGGGCAAAACAAGCATATACAGGTAAACATGAATTTAGAATATCATTATCTCGTTATTTTTTAATCTTTCTTTCAGAAATTAAACAATACGACATTACAATATTTACCAAACAAAGAGACACATAACAAAGTGTAAAAAATGCAATACATATTATAGTACAGTATAGATCTGCTGAAAGTCAAACACTAAAATAACGAAAAGGAGTTGACTCGAACTTGAAATCGACAACCGAATGAATCGAAATATGGAAAGCCTGGACCGAAAAGCCGACGAGAGATACCTAACGAGTGGTTGATATGAGCTGCTGATTCGGCATCAATCCGTTACTTTAGTGATAAACTTTCGACAGATTCGTAATGTATTTAAATAGACTCTATATTTGTCATGTGCTTATTTTCGAATGGTTTTGAAATAAAGTATTTAAAAAAAAATTGTGCTAATTTTTGATAATACATTATTTTATCAAATTCAAAAATAAGTATGAAAATATCAATTGTTTTTGTTACATTTCTATATACATGTACAACTAACGAGGAAAAAACGGATAACTTTGTCATAATACCAGCGACCCGAACTACGTTAATGTTTCCGACAAGAACACACATTGCCCCTCTTTATGGGAAAGTTACTCAATTTAATAAATAGTGTACATAAATGTGATATGATTATTATTTATTTATATACAACATACAAAGTCCTTCAGAGTCTGTACAGAAATCTGCCGCAGTATTAAATTATAGTCTAGATGATTAAGTTAGTAAGACATAAACATACCGCTAATTATCATATATAATGATATATGTCTTTGGTGTAAAACTCGAAAGAGTCTGAATAAATATTGCATATTGATATTAAGGGCTGTAACAATATGGCCGATACCGGTTTAACCGGTATGATATTCCTGATACAAACTGATACGCATAATGAATTGAATTTAGAAGTTCGTATTGGAAACAAAACGAAGGCAGGGTTTGACAACTCGGTTGTTAACTATTACGTTTACGCCGTTAACCAGTCCTGATCTTAATGTTATGAGTTCGAATCCTGCAAGAGACACATGTTTGCAATTGGAAAAGAAAGTCATTTAGTAATTTAAAAATTTAACCTACATGTACTTATAACTTTTGTTTTTTTCTAGTTACGGCCATTATATATTGAATTACTGTAGAACAATCTTTATTTTTCACTGTTAACCCAAAGTGCAAATCGCGTAAAATGGAGTGTCTTATTGAATTAGTTTGGGGTTGGCAGTTGACAATAAAGGTTGTTTTACATTATGTTGTACAGTTGTTCTGGAGACGGGTTGAAATAAGCTAGTGCTTGTTCCTGAATCCAGTTTAAAGTTTGTTATGAATTATATTATTTGTATCTAATGATGAATAAATATTGTTTAAACTAAAGTCATTTCATTTCACACTGTAGCTTTACCTAGACTCAGATATCTGTTCAAAATATCAAATGGTGCCCGATGTCAAGGATTGCAATAAAAACGAATCTATCTGGAAGCAAAAGACTTACGAGTGGACATTTTTCGCCAATAAAATGCTTTGTAACAACTAATGAAGTCCAACGCCTAATGAAGTCCGCCACGCCTAGTGAAGTGCGGACTTCATTAGGCATTTGGGCTTCGTTAGGTGTTGTTACAATGTTCTCTTCATCTCGAGACATGTCTGTTTTTTTAATGAATGAAGTTACGTTAACTTCGACCATTTGACAGAAGGTTATTTTTTCGCCAATAAATTGCTTTCATCATCTCGGGTTGTCACGTCACGGTTCTTTTAATTTTTTTTTAAAAAGTTTCCACTTCAAGCATTTTAATAAAAGGTGAAACAACGTTTTAAAGCATGCGAAAAACATCCGTACGCGTATAACCGCACTTGATTCAATAACAAGCCCTAATGACCTCTTTTTCAGTAAGGCTCCCAGTGGCAGAGTTGTCAGTTAAACCGTATTGGAAAACTGGAAGATTTTAGTAATTTTTTTTTCTTTTTTGTACCAGTGCGCTAGCTTTAAGATATTAAATCGTTGGTAGTCAAATTTTGTGAAAATATAGTCTTTTCAAAGTTTTTTTTCACTATACATTTCTTATAACTCAATATAAAGAATTTTTTTCAGAAATCAAATCAACAATTTTAACAACAACAAAGCCATAGCAAGTAAAAGGGCGTAGGAATTCTGCCTGCAATAACAATTACTAATAGTTACATTATTAATAACAAACTTCTGTAAGTATAAAAGACAGACGTTTGGGGTAAAATGACGTTATTGTGAGCGAATTCATTCATGCAAACGTAACAGAAAAGATATTAACAATCAATATGCTTGAAACAACGGAGAATTGAATTGAGTTATAAATTTACTAAAAAAAAGGCTAGTGTTTGAAACAATGTCTTAAGGGTCATTTAAGTAGGAAAATTCAAGTGAAAACCATTTGGTTGAAAAGCGTGAAAGAGGGTTATAATTATGAAATTACCAACAAAAGTGTAAAGATTTATAAATAAAAATAAAATAGGAATTGATAATTTAAGAAATTTTAAAATATTTGTTGCATTTTTTAAAGAAAATTGTGCAAAAATACACGTGTTGGGGAAAATAGCTTACACCTTGTATAACGAATTGATTTTAAAAAATGAAAAGATATTAAGATAGTCAACGTCATAGAGCAGTGCAAAGGGGATAGAGTTTGTTAAAGAAATACGAGGTTTTTGAAAACTCGACAATTTACGGTTGAGGTTTTTTATGTTTTGTTTTCCTTTTAAAAATGCGTGTACCAGGCGTGACAGTTCATATTCTAAGGCTACCAACGATCCAAGGGAAGATTATAAAAGCTAAGTTTGAATATTACTTGATTATTGCTGAGGCATATTCGGCTTAATATAGTTCAACATTGTTGAAACCAAACAATATTTACCTCGATTTAAATAGAACAGTATTGTGTGACCGTGCACTTTTAGTGACTTGTTGTATTTTGGATTAGCAGTGGCCTTAGAATATAAATATCACGCCTGGTACACGCATTTTTAAAAAAAAAATAAATCGTAGATAACCTCAACCGTAAATTGTCGAATTTTTAAAAAACCTCGTATTTCTTCAACAAACTCTGGCCCCTTTGCACTGCTCTATGACGTTGACTATCTTAATATCTTTTCATTTTTTAAAATCAATTCGTTATATAAGGTGTAAGCTATTTTCCCCAACACGTGTATTTTTGTACAATTTTTATAAAAACATGCAACAAATATTTAAAAATTCTTAAATTATCAATTCCTTCTGTATGTTTATTTAAAAATCTCCACACTTGTGTAGGTAATTTCATAATTATACCCCTATTTCACGCTTTTCAACGAAATGGTTTTCACTTGAATTTTCCTACTTAGATGACCCTTAAGAAGCCATCTGCCGTTTTGGCTACCAGGAATGCAAACATAGCCAGTGTGGGTGGATATTGGTTTGTAACAATTTACGAAGTTATTACTTTTCGTACAATATGATACACAATTTCTGTCATAATACCTCAAAAATTCGGAATATTTTCGTAAATCATTTTAGTAACACGGTCATCTATTGCAACTTCCATCTACTTTTACTTTATCAGAACGAACATTGATTAATTAATCAATCAGGCTATCACTAATTAACAAAATTGTATCTTGTAGGCCTTAATTAACACGGTAATCTATCTTCTAATTATAAGTGTGAACACACGAGTGTCTGGACAAGACGCGTGGCTCTATCGAACTCTATCTGGACATTCCTCACGATAATTGGTCATGACATAACGGTACATTTATACAGTGCAGGCCTGTCGAAAGTTTAACACTAAGCTAACGAATTAGTGCCATCTTATCCCAGTCTCTCGTTAGCTATATCTCGACAGTTTTATGGCAGCTGTTATCTGTCTCTTGACAGCTTTTTGGCCACTGGTTTTTTTATGCCTCTGTCACGTGGCATCCGAGCTTTAATCCCTTTACGTTAGCTCAATGTTAAACTTTCGACATGTCTGTACTATGGTTAATTATGCAGCTAGACAATTTACGCCCTGTATTTCGGAATAATTTGTGTAAACATGGCCTGTCCATGATCCTCGATGCCATCAGCTTATATTTCTAGAAGATCGATTCTATTTCTGTTGTTTTGTGATTTGGTTAGGAGTGACGCCTCTAGACTGACAGAATTCGGTAGGCAGGCACGCGTAACCTTATGCATTCTGTTTATGTACTATACAAGACCAAAGCCTCAGAGATTTATCA
This sequence comes from Anadara kagoshimensis, assembly GCA_021292105.1. Taxonomy (NCBI): domain Eukaryota; kingdom Metazoa; phylum Mollusca; class Bivalvia; order Arcoida; family Arcidae; genus Anadara; species Anadara kagoshimensis. Next base: position 33,455,058 of record CM037872.1, on the reverse strand, counting down.
ATGGAGAGGTTAATTGAACTTGGCAAACAAAATCGACAGCAACTATTTTTATCTACACTCAATACTGGTAGTTCTATCATGTTCTTCGTCTTTTAAAATGCTACTTTTGAATGATTTTTAGCAATATACATGAAACAATTTTATGCATTAAAAAAAGCTCGCACAATTTTAATTTCACCTGTGGTGGGTGTAGCAAGCTTAAGCGGCATCGCTTACCCTTCCGTAGCACTTATCCTCATTTTCCCTGCTGGGGGTTCATGCGTTTTACTTAATTGTCAGCTCCCAATTTTTTTTACTTTGCTTGTGATTTTGACACGGATTGGTACGGAAGCTTGTTCGTGCCACTTTGTAATCTGATTTGTTTCTCAAATCGTAGCTACTATTCGTTCCTACGAATTTTAAAATCGTACGTACGGAAAAGAAATATGTTTATATATAAACTGATAATAAAATTTGGCGCCTGGAAATGGGTTGATTTTTCGAATTCGGTGAAAATGAATTGCATTCACTAGAAATTGAAAATTTATGCTTGCTGCATATCCCATCTATTGAACTCTCTCTCTCTCTCTCTCTCTCTCTCTCTCACACACACACACACACAGACAACGCCTACACACGTTTAACAAAATTAAATTGTACATGCATTTCATATGGAATACAATTTATAAGACTGTTACGGAAATAAGTAATTACTATTTTACTTCTGGTGGTATAATATCTGTACAAATTCTATTATAATATTAAATAATTCAAAGTGCAGGTGCGTGTATTTCACTATAAATGTACGAGATATTACACGCTGTGTTTCTGATGTTGGATATTAACACGTCATGTTCCTTGCAATTTTATGATTCTTAAAGCTCTTTCTGGCTTAACGAATAAATTGTCTATCAAATGAACATGTTATATATAATATGATGCACTTTGAGAAACCAAAAACATAACAATATCACGAAAAACTTAATTATAATCTTAAATCCTGTTTTAACTGTGAGTACCGGTGGCTCAATGGTCTAAAGCGCTGCCTTACGGATTACTCACCGTCTAGGACAGATCCTAGTGCCAGAAAAGTTTGTCGCTTTTCTTGCCGAAGGCCTGTCTTTTCCGGGCACTTCGGGTTTCCTCCGCCATCCCAGAACAGCTCGACTGTACTTTATGGATTTTGCAATAGCACGAAAAACTCATAATCTCCAATCTCATTTAAATTGGCGATCTCGACGATTCAGTAGCCTGAAATACCGGCTTACCGATTACTCACCGGCTCGGTACGAATCCCACTAGTATGAGAAAAGTTTATAATGGTCAGTGTTTCTCCGGACACTCCGGTTTCTTCCACCATCCCAGACCAGTTCGACAGTACTTTATGGATTTTGCAATATCACGAAAAACTCATAATCTCCAATCTCATTTACATTGGGGATCTCGAGGATTCAGTAGCCTGAAATGCCGGCTCGGTACGAATCCCACTAGTGTGAGAAAAGTTTGAAATGGTCGGTGTTTCTCCGGACACTCCCGTTTCTTCCACCATACCAGGATAGTTCGACAGTACTTTATGCATGGATTTTGCATGTGACGTGAGTCTTGTTCAGCCTTTTCATAGAACAAGCATCTTATCAAGTAATCTAATGAGTACAAACATCAATGATTGCTTTCTTATGAGGCAGAATTTATGCAGAACCTTGTTAATCCAATATTTTAATACTTTTTGAAAATAACCACTCATAGGTAACATTTAATAATAATAATGAAATTCGCATTTGTTTCAAACATTTTGATTGGTCAGTTTTTTGCCTGTTATTTTTGCATGAAAGGAATACCATGTTATTATTGATGGCGCATAAACATTTGGACTACTACGCCATAGCGATGCTTTTTTACTTGCTACGCCTATATTGTTTAAATTAGAATTAAGAATTGAAAATAATCTTTCTATTTTTTTGTTATGGAAAAATGAAAGAATTTTGCACATTGCATTATTCGTTACACGATTGTGCAAAATGCCAAATTCTTTCATTTTTGGTCATATTACGCGAATTACGCAGTATGGAAAATGTCCAACCTTTTCTTTTCAATAACAAAAAAGAATCATAGCATAACTAAGTATAACTTAAAATTAAGACAACCTTTACAGACCGTTAGTTTAGAAATAAAATCTGAACATCTACATTCAGGATAGATATGATTCGACTTATGAGACTTTATGCTACATCATGTCTCCATGAAGATTGAATGCTTGGATGGAGTTTTACGTGTCAGTCAAGAATATTTCACTTATATCGAGACGTCACCAGTTATAAGAGAAGAGGTAGAATTTTTTTACCTTAGCAGGTACGGTTAGGGAAATGTACCAGTAGGATTTTTTTGTCGTTCCACCCGGCGTATCGGTTTTAAAGGTCAAATCCAAAGGATCCATGACTTTCATTTCTAAATGTCGAGTGCTTATGGGAAAAACAGTCACTCTTGGTCAAACCTGGCAGGACTTTGAATCCCGACATACCACGCACTGAGAGAGCGTTCTACCAACCGTACTATCGTAGTGGCATGTCACCACGGGGAGAATTCTTATCGTCGGTAAAGTTGTACGCTTACAATGTAAATGACCACACACTGGTCCAGTAGTTCGAAGCTTGATTAGTTTCATCCAAGTTTTGTTCAAAATTTGTTTCTTGTTTTGTGATATTTAGTTGAAACGACGAAAGGTGAATGAATTCCATGCAAAAGAAACGTGCTGTTTTTGCACTGTCTATTAAATATAACATAACGGTGTTATGTTAATTTTCATTTATATTTTAAGCTTGTATTAATTATTGACTAATCTAATCAAGCTTTGGACTACTAGATCGAAATGTGATGAAAAACTTTAATTGTAAGGTTCACGTCGTAAATTAGATATAAAATATATGTAAGGACACACAAAAGTACTTATTAATGGTCAAACATCGCCAGAAAACTAAATATTTGCAATGCAATACAGTCCAACCTGCCTTAAAGACCATCTCTATATAAGAGCCATCTGCTTATAAAGTCCAGTAGAATTATATCCCAATTGTTCTTTATTCATATACTAGTATAGTGACGATGACTAGTATATTCATGGTGTCATATTTTCGTGGTCTTATCTGAATAAAAACGACTCTATCAAGATTAATTGACTGGTAATACCCAAGGATTTTCGTGGGAATACACTGGACCACAAATATAGCGGGGAAAAACACAGTGAAATATAAGCATTATACAGTATTGGGAAATGTTTGATGGTCCTGGACCACGCTAATCATTGTTTGGTCTGATCAAAAACAAACATACTAATCCATGTCCGAATCACAATCCAGAACCAAAGTAGAAACTTTGGAACTGACAAGTCAAGTTAGACACGTGAACTTCCACAAGGAAGGGTAAGCACCTCCAGCTTACCTAGCTACACCCGCCACTTGTAAATCAAAATTGTTTGAAAAGAACATGAACTCATGAAGGGACGTCAAATATACCCAGAACAATTCTGGACACAGAGACATCAAACTTATCAACAATACTGTGATGACGGCCATAAAACTTTACCCAGTTTCTTGGCGATGTACATATAAAATGCTAAAAGTATAACTCAAACATCAAATAGTTCAATATCTCTTTATTCAAAATAAATATATTATGCCAGGAATGTAGTATGTAAATTAGAACAGATCAATTAAATTGTCCATGTCTTAACCATCATAGGATTAATTTCTCTCTCTGAGTTCTGGTGTCATATTCTCATAAAACTTGAAAATTAAAACATTTCTGAGATTTGAACATGATCATCGTTTATTTTATAATGTGAAAAGCTGGACTGTCTGTCTTTGGACAATTTAGGAAAATATATAAGGTTGGTAGATACGACCTTTCACAAAAAGGTTGGCGAGTGTTAATATTTTCTGAATGGCTGGGTAGAAAAATTTGCTTGCATCCATTGACCCATTTCGTTTGATCTGTACAAACATTTGCATTAAGAACGAGAGTATCAAATCATTGTCTTTACAGCAGCTTCCGGTATCCTCAAAACGTTTGTAAATCGTTAATTACAGTTCATTTGATGCCTTCTTCTTTAAGCTCATCTTTAAAGTACGTTCTTGAGTCTTCTCCGTTTACCCTTCTCAGCTTATTTATTTACTAAAATGCTTCCTTCTTTCTAAAGCATTTCAAAGAGCTTGAAATACTTTGGCATCTTTAAACTGAAAACTAATATGTTCTGTTCTTTTGATACTCAAGAGTCCGAGTGACAATGATCCTTTGATAACCTTGATCAATCAATTTTGATAGCCACTGTTTCGTATGCAGGGTTTTCCTCTTGGTCTCCACAGCAGCTATAAAAGTAATATAAATTGTGATTAAATTCTCCGAAGATGAGCATTTATTACAGAATTAAAATAAAAACAAATTTCCCTGCCATAATCAATTAACTTACAACCTACAACCAAAGGGCAGTTTAAAGAGGCGAGAAAGCCAACTGTCACAACATTTGGATAATTAATGATTCCTTTACGATTTGTTTTTGGCAAAAACAAAATTTCCTGGTTACCCAAAGATCGTATATTATTTTATCTCGTGTGTCTATTTACTTGATCATAAAAGGCATACATTAAAAGCTGACATGCATGGTAAGTGTCTCAATGCACTTTCTGTCATGTGCTATTTTTAAATTTTTATGAAATAATAATGCCTCACTAATGTCTGATTAAACGTCCGAAATGGAAAGTTTTGAAAATGTTTTATATTTCGTGTTATTTTGTTTTTATTTTGTGTGTTATTTCGTTTTTAATAGTTTTGTTTATCATCAGTTTTTATTTTGTGTCTTATTTCGTTTTATTTGTGTGTTATTTCGTTTTATTTGTGTGTTATTTGAGATTTTTTTGGTAGTATTTTGTGTCTTCATTTTTTTAATTTTATTTTATATTTATTTCTTTTTTGTGACTTATTTCAGATTTTGGTGTCTATAAATCTATTTAAAAACAATATCACATTATATTAAGCGTTTTCCTTTGGAGGGGAAATGAACGTATATGGACTACTGTCTCGATTATGTAAATGATAGGATATTCTGCCGAAAAAATTATTCAATTTTGTTTTTATGAAAACTTTTGCAAAATCAGAGGATTTTGTTTAAATTGTCCACACAACTGATACGTAGGCGACTTTGTACCCATTACACTTGCCCCTCAATGACTCCCAATATTGCAGTAGTACTAATTAGTATTTGTTTTTATAGATATCCTTTCCTTCATGGACTTTCACTTCTAATTATAAATTCAATATTTTACAGATATCTTTTGCTTTACCCGAGATTATCATCTTCAGAAGCTTTAATCAAACCCAGATGGTAAACCGCTAACAACAGGTTTTTGATTCTGGACATCAATATTAATCTGGTTAAAAACTGACCAGTGGTCAGATCCCTGTAGAAACAATGACCTCTGACCATTTTATGAATCTAAACACAGTCAGAACATGCTTATGGAGCAAGGGTCGAGACATTACTAGTACTGCATTCATGTAGTAACATTTTATGAAGAACGTGACTAGCATTTGAGGACGCAAGGATAAAAAACCAACGCTGCACCAATAAAATATTTACTTTTTGTATGAATTCAAAATAATAATATTAAAATTTGATTTTGTCAGAAATGCTTTTGGAGCAAAGACCAAAAAATAATCAGCGCTTTCATGTATTTAACTGTTTTAATGTTTTGAAGAACGTGACTTAGTCCAGATCTGATGAGGGTGCAAGGGTAAAACAAATAGCCAACATTGTACCAATATAATATTAACATTTCTGTATAAAGCTAAAATATTAGAACATGATTTTATTCATTCTCTAATGCAGTTTCCAATTTTTCATATATTTATTTAAAGGATCTTTGTTCAATACTTGATAAGCATGTTTCATAATATGTGCTTTTCTTACTACTTCTATATATATATACTGCTAAAATATCGTTCCAATGAAGAGGAAACACACCAATTTTAGAAATTTAGTAAAATTTTGAATTTTGTCTCTCTGAAGCAAGTGGTTTTTTACTCGATATAATATTTCCCCATATATGCATATCCTATTTTAACATTTAACACTGCTAATAAGATATTACATAATGCTAGAACAAAATGCAAAAACACTTTTCAGAATTTCGGTAAGTTATGTAATTTGACTTATATTTTTTTATACAAGTTATTTTTGGACTCGATATAATATTTTCTTTATGGCGTTTTAACACTACTATACACTGTTGTTTGGATATTGCATAAGGAAAAAATTCAAAAAAACCTTTCTTATCATTTTGGTATATATTTTGATGCATATAATATTTCTCTTATAATTAAGCAAGAGATTTCTACTCATAATATTTTTCAATATACGTTCACCTAGTTTAAAAAAAACACTTTTTAGATATGGTATTGGTGTTCCTTTTTTTAATTTTTATTTTGAAATGCAATAATAAAACTTAAAAAATTCAAGTTTATAAAAATGTAATTTAGAATCCACTTTCAACCAATGTTTATACTAGTATATATTTTTACTGCTTTCATTTTTTACAAACTTTCTTATATAAGAAAACCATGGCTTTATTATTAGTTTTATAAAAATGAACCAAATAATTTGCAAAAAATACCTGCCCTAAATCACTCAAAATTGTCTGCAAAAGTTTATATTTTCGCATCACACATTAAATAAGCGAAGGATCGTGATATTTTGTATACTAAAATTTCTTGTGATAATATAAGATAGGGAAAAAGTAAAATAAACATTAGAGATTTTATCTGTATCTAGGGCATACACAAATTTAGGGGTTATCTCTACATAAAAGACAACTTAGAGGAGCATTTCTGAAATTAACTTGGTTAGCATAGAAGTGTCAGTACCGATATGTTTAATATATTTCAGAAGAGTAAAATAACGGGCCTCCCTGCGTCGTGACCACGGCCATAAATTGAAGTCCTCAGCGAGGTGGTAATGACACCAGTCCAGGGGTTCCTAATAAAAGTTTGAAAAATGATTTTATATTAGTACAGTATTGGTCATTTCTTGACCCCTTGCCCTAAGGTCTGGACAGAAACATGTTATATTCATATAAAATGCTGATACACTGTGCAGTATTGGTCATTTCTTGACCTCTCCCCAAGGTCTGCTCAGAAACATTTTCATTAAAATGTAAATACATTAGTCGGTGGTGGTAATTTTTTCACCCCTTGTTCTTAAATTTTGATAGAAACAATTGAAAAAAGATAATACATTGGCAAGTAGTGGTCTTTTCTTGACCATCTGCCCTAAGGTCTGAATTAAACACAGTCTTCACAAAAATTGATAATATATTGGTCATTTCTTGAACACTTGTTCTAAGGTCTAAACAGAAACATACTCTTTGCAAAATTGTTAATGTTGAACGTAATTTGCCAGTTTCGAAGTTGTTACTTTGCTTTGGGATTATGATTTGGACATGGATTTGTGTGTTGGATTTAATTGGTCACTGATGGTCATTTCTTTCTTTGCTCTTGTTGATATGGAACGTAATTATCAGGATTTTATGTTTGAAAGACCATAGCAAATGACCTTTTTATTGCGTTGACAATTTAAAATTTAATATACATGATAAAAATTAATACATCCATCAAAGCATTTTTGTTGAGGAAGAGGCAACATTGTATTTTATAGAATTATAGTTTCAACATATACCATGCTGAATACTTGGGGGGATTCATAGTTGTATGAGTATGCTATATTTAGGAAAGGAAGTGAAACTAAATTAGAGTTTTCTTAGAATTTATAGAGAGGGTCAAAATTTGACATATTTTTATTTCTGGAAACTGCTAAAAAATTAAAAGGTGAAAGCATGCGTATACACATGATTGCATTTTCCTGGAAATCCATTTCTAAAAGCTTTTGAATATAAATTGATTGCGTGGAAATATTGTAAGATGCTTATAAAACAAATTATATATTATCGCTACCAATATAATTTGATAAGATAAATTATCATAATGCTGAAAAATAATTTAACAGGTTTATTTGTTGTTTCAAATCCAAGAAATCATACAACGAAAGTTTCCAAGTTTTCTAAAAGAAGACCGCAGTAGGAATTTTATAAGGTTGAAAGGGGTATGACAATTTTAGTCAATTGTTGTTATTGATGTAAAAATCATAGAATTCATTTATTGAAAACATGCAGAATTCTTTAAAGATTGCAAGGGCGTTTGAAATTATTGAAAATGCCTTTTCCATAATGAAACAAGTTTCTAACATTAAATATAATCATGCTGCTAGTGTTGACGGCTTAATTTAGAGCCATGTGTTATGCCATATAGAGCTCACAGGGAAGCTCTATTCGCTAATTGACTGATATAGCTCCCATGAGAGCTCCATACGACAGGAGCTCTATGCGGCGTAATAGAGCCATCTTTATTTACCAAGAAACCCGTTTTCCGAAAAACGAATTATAGCATCACGCATCTCGTCTTATCGTTTTAAAATTACTAACAATTATATATTATCATGAGTTTACTAGTTGATGAAGATAACTTCTGCTATCATATCAGTGATGACAAACTATTATATGCCATCTTGTTTTATGGGTTGTTTTAAGTTTGAATTATTGCAGTTTTTGAGATATTTATCTGAAGATGTTACACTCATGATGCTGAGACTGACAGCTATTAAGATAAGTGTATATAACGTGCATATGAACGTGCATTGCATGCGTGTTTACTATAGTGATGTGACACTGACAGAAACGTTATACTACGTGTTTATTGGTGTTTTGTTTTAAATTGTTCTGTAAAATTGGTGAACGTTTACTCGAAAGGTGTCGCAAAAATTCACCCCGTTGCTATAATTATTTAGAATTTTCGAAAATTATGAAACAGTTTTTTTTCTCATTTAAAAATTATATATGGAAATATACAAATCGTGTTACTGTCAAGTGCTTATTTTGAATTTTTATTAAAATAATGTATTCAAAATCAGCACATGACATCACTTACTGACAAATCACTGTTCAAATAAGGTACATTAAGAATTAAATTAAATTTGGCTATTGAAAACTTTGTTTCTTTCAATGAATTTTACTTTTTATTTTGGGAGTATCCAAAATTTTTTAACATTAGTCTTTTGTTTTCTTCGGTGGTGAAAGTAAAGATTTTTTTTATTTATTTTTGTAAAAAATAATATTTCTTTATGATTTTCGATGAAAGTTTAATTTTAGTCATATGCAGTGTATTTTATTTATTATTATTGAAATGCATTATTTTGAAAATATCAACAAAATAAAGAATTACGTACAAAATACATGTATTTCCATATTCTCTCTTTTCTTTTGAATTATAGATTTTTGTCTTGTCGAAGTAATATGTTTTTTATCAAATGCAAAAAGTAAATGAAGATTGAACACAATTTTGTCAAAATGAAAGTGAAATAATAACTGGATAAAAAATCTGAATGTTTAAAACTCAGGCCTAGATACTATGATTCTGAATTCAACACCAAAAAATTTTTTTGAAAAAAAAACTTATATTTAGGAGTATTTTCACCTAATTACAATTTTATGGATCGGATACGCAAAGAAGATGTATATTATTGGCAAACATTTAAGTAAACTTCAATTTGAAGAAATTAGGTTTGGCATTATTGAAAATGAATACTCTTGATTTTAACAAATTCTTGAACATAATCTTCAGAAAATGATACAAGCCAGGAGTCTCAAGCCAGTAATAGAACACTGACGAAAGGTTAACTAAAGCTTGTAGTTTTCAGGCTTCAAGTTTCAAGTCGTATATCATATTTTCAAGTTGATCCGTTTTCTGAGTTCCGAACCAATTTCATCTGCATTTAGTATTTCTTTGCGAGATATTAAATACTGACATTTCTATAAAGTGTTCAAAATTGAGATACAATGTGAAATGGAAACTTTTTTTAGGAAAAATTCAAAGTAGACATGTTTTACTAAATTATTCAAATTTCTATGAAAAACAGTTTCCCAAGCTCTGAAAAGCATAGTCATGGAAAGGAAACACTATAGGTAAAAGGAGAGAGAGAGAGAGAGAGAGAGAGAGAGAGAGAGAGAGAGAGAGAGTTATTTCTTACCATAAGTAAGTGTTATTCGTTATCACATACTGGTCACTGCTCATTCATTAGGGACTGACCATCCGCTCTCCATCCTCCAAACAGAGAAAGCATAACTCAATCTTTCATCTGCCATATAACTACAGCTAGTTGTCATCCTGTTATCAAAATCGGTTTGATTCTCATTCCTTAAAACGGTATACAGAAAATCTATATAGCGAGTCGCAAGTTTTAATGTTTGAATTTTACTAAGTTTGTCAGATGGCAATGTTGGAATTATCTGCCGAAGTTGATTAAATGCTTCATTTAAAGATTGAGTTCTTTGACGTTCTCTCACATTAGCCATCACTCTTTGAGTTTGCAAGTCTTCAAAAGACGGTTTTCTTTTAACTTTCACTTTTGACGGGCACTCCTCTACACTTTCTGGTGATGAAGCACTTTGGAAACCGTCACTATTTTTGGAAAGACTTCTTTTCCTTTGTTTTTTCTTGATTTTACTAATATCTGTGGAAGCATACAATGAAAAGTCCTGATTTAGCTCCGAATTTGTCGAATGTTGATGAAATTGTCCGAATTCAATCGCTAAATTTTGCTTTGGAATCATATTCATCTGATAAAAACCATTCAAAATATTGTTTTCGCAAAAAAAAAACTTTATAAAAATATTTTTTCTCGACAAAAAATTCTCTAGACTGTTTACAGCCACTTAGCGAGCAGACATCTGTTTTGAGATACGGAACTGCGAATCAATTCTCTAAAACTGACCCAATGCTGCTGAAACTAACTTATCTAATAAAATGATGAAAGCTAAATGCTGATAGGGGCTGAACATGTACCTCATTTGCCAGTTGCCGAATCCGTGATGTGTCAATCATAATTATCAATTACAGGCACACGATCATCTGGCACGATCAAGTAACACGCCCTGTAATGATGAACATTAGTCCTGTGGGATAGATTAATTTACGATCTATATATTCATTTAGATGCTAAATTTTTATTAATTCATTTAATTAAAAGAAAATTGTGGCATTTTTAATTTTTTGAATTTCAAAAAATATTATCTTCGATGAAAATTGGTGGATTTTTAAATTTTGAATTTTAAATAGTTTTATCTTTTATGAAAATGATAGGGAAATTGCACTTTTTTATTTTTGAATCACCAGTTATTGAAAAACGGCCTCTAAACAATACACATTTTTTTAATATGACAATGCAACTCTGCCACATAAGTATTCTATGGAAAAAGCCAACATATTCAAACTTCTGTTTCAATAAAATTTTATATGATATTGCAAAATGTTCTAAAGAAGTAACGTTTATCCTTTAGAATTTTATTACACGTAAAACAATTATTTATTTTAAAAAATCCATATTTTAATATGATGTATTTTAATTGAAGGTGTTTATATTGCTGACAGTATTTGTTTCATTCAGTTTGAAAGGTCAGAATCAAATACAAAATAATAAATATTTAATTATATAAATTTGAAAGTTTTTGTAAAGTAAAATATCTTTAAAAAGCCGAAAAACTCGTAACTAAAATTTTCCAGGTTTCTACAAGTTTAACAAGGTTACTTTTCGAAAGAGAGGCCAGTGGTGATTTTAGCTACCAAGAATGGAAACATAGCATTTTTACATGGCGCGAGGTATGGACGCTTGCAGCTAGATATACGTAACACGCACTTAGTACTAAATACTAAATAGTCAAACCAACCAGAACAGTTAAGTTTTTGATTGATCACTTATAAATAAAATTCCTGACTTTGTACGTATACACACGGACGATTTTAACATGGCTGTTAATACATTTCTAAATACAATGTTGTTTTAATACGTTTTCAAAATGGTTTTAATACATTTTCCATAAATTTTAATACGTTTTCCACAAGATTTTTAATACGTTTTCCACATGGTTTTAATACATTTCAAAAATGGTTTTAAACCTTATCCGCATTGTTTTAATGCGTTTTCTACTTGGTTAAATACTCTTTTCATGTTGTTTTAATACATTTTACACAAGGTTTTAATAATACATGTATTCTATGTGTTTTTCACATTGCTCTAAGGTGTTTTCCAAATTGCTTCGATGTGTTTTTCACATGTTTTTTATGTTTTCCACATTGCTTTGATATGTTTTCCACTATAATTAGAATTATTGACAATTCCCAGTTCCAAGGACAACTACTAAAATTAACAATGTCAAGTTACCATGGACACAATACAATTGAAATTGACAACTACCAGTTACCAAGGACACACTACTATTGAAATTGACAATTGCGAGTTACCAAGGACACACTACAATTTCAGAAATTAAGAATTGCAAGTTACCAAGGTCACACTACAATTGAAATTGACAATTGCAAGTTACAAAGGGCACACTACAATTTGAGAAATTAAGAATTGCAAGTTACCAAGGTCACACTACAATTTGAGAAATTGACAATTGCAAGTTACCAAGGTCACACTACAATCTTAGAAATTGAGAATTGCAAGTTACCAAGGTCACACTACAATTTGAGAAATTGAGAATTGCAAGTTATTAAGGTCACACTACAATTTGAGAAATTGACAATTGCAAGTTACAAAGGGAACACTACAATTTGAGAAATTGAGAATTGCAAGTTACCAAAGTCACACTACAATTTGAGAAATTGAGAATTGCAAGTTACAAAGGGCACACTACAATTTAAGAAATTAACAATTGCAAGTTACTAAGAGCACATCGCAATGCAATTGAACTTAAAAACATCAATTACCAAAAACACCATACAATTGACACTTGCCAACCAAGAGAATACCGGCAATTGTAAGTTACCAAGGGAATACTTCAATTGAAATTAAAAATCGTCAGATACAATCAACATTGATAAATACCAATTACCAAGGCCACACTACAACTGAAATTGACAATCAAACCAAGATCACACTACATCTGAAATTGACAATCAAACCAAGGTCACACTACATTTGAAACTGACAATCAAACCAAGATCACACTACATTTGAAATTGACAATCAAACCAAGGTCACACTACATTTGAAATTGACAATCAAACCAAGGTCACACTACATTTGAAATTAACAATCAAACCAAGATCACACTACATCTGAAATTGACAATCAAACCAAGATCACGTTACATCTGAAATTGACAATCAAACCAAGGTCACACTACATCTGAAATTGACAATCAAACCAAGATCACACTACATTTGAAATTGACAATCAAATCAAAATCACACTGTAACTGAAATTGACAACCAAGCCAAGGTCACACTACAACTGAAATTGACAATTGGTAGTTATCAAAGACACAAAACAGTTAAAATTAACAATCGCCAGTTTAATGACACACTACAAATGATTTGAAATAAAAAACAAAAACAAATTGATGAAAACGTAGGAACTAATAATATTGAAAAAATGCTGTTATAAAAATATTATGGTATTTAACCATACTGAGTTTATATAAGAAGCATTGTCACAGTGATATTAGACAGTGTGCTTTGGAAATATCAAAGATGTCTATATAACAAATGGCAGACAATGCAAACCAATGCTCTTAAAAAGGTTTAGACCCTCATCACAATATTGTTGATAAGTATGATGCAAATGTATAAAAATTATCATGGATTTATTTGACGCCCAGTAGTTCAATATTCCTTTCATTATCAATTGTAATTTCACACGTGGCCGGTGTAGCTAGCTAGTATTTACCCTTCCGGAGCAACCGGCCTCCTTTTCCTGGTAGACAATGGATACACTTATTGAACTGAAATACAAAACAAAGTGATAAAACTGAATCAAACGAAAAAAAATCAATGAAAATGATGATGATAATAAAAATGATAATGATAAATCCCAGAAAACTACATTTTCTCTTATACTAATAAGAAACCCTTAAATGTGGCTGTTACAAAAATGTTTTGACATTCAACCATACTGATCTGATATAAAAAAAAACATTGCGAAAGTGACACAAGACAGGGTGCTCTCGAAATATCAAGGCGATGTATAGCAAATTGTGGACATTTCACACCATGGCTCTCACACGTAGTGGCTGTAGCTAGCTAGAAAGGAGGCGATCACCCTTCCGGAACACCCAGTAACACTTTCTTGGTACTACGGCTGAATTGAAATACAAAACAAATTAATAAAACTGAATTAAACGAATATATTAGTAAAATAAAATAAGATAAAACTGAAAGACACATTTTCACATACTCATACACTACTTATATTGAAAAAAAAACTTTGAATCTCGCTGTTACAAAAATGTGTTGACATTAAGACATACTGAGTAGATATTAAAAGCACTGTGACAGTGACACAAGACAGTGTGCTCTTGAAATATCAAGGCTAGCTATAGCAAATGGCAGGCAATGCAAACCATGTCTCCCACAAGTGGCCGGTGCATCTAGCTATTTTCATATCGGACATACTATGATTGAAATGAAATACAAAACAAATTAATAAAACTGAATCAAACCAAAATATTAGTAAAACAAAATAAAATAAAAACTGAAAGATACATTTTCACATACTCATAAACTCCTGTTTTTGTGTTGATAAAAACTTTAAATCTTGCTGTTACAAAAATGTTTTGACATTTAACCATACTGAGTTGATATTAGAGTCATTGTCACAGTGACACAAAACAGGGTGCTCTGGAAATATCAAGGCTAACTATAACATATGATGGATATTACACGCCTAAGCAGCTCTCAAAACATTTTATTGTAGTTATAACAAAATTGTTGTTAAGTATGATGTCCATGTATTCAAAATCACTATGGGTATATTTGACGTCATATTCTTTTCATTCGGAATTTTGATTTTACACGTGGAGGGTGTATATACACATTTAGCTAGCTAGATATGAGGTGTTTATACTTCCAAAGTACCCGGTCTCACTTTCCTGATAGCACTTGAGGGCATACGGGTTACTATGGAAATGAAATAGAAAACAAATTGATAAAACTAAATCAAACGAAAATAAATATTAATAAAAATAATCAAAACTGAAAACTTTATTTTCTCATATTCATTTACTACTAATAATTCATTAACTACTATGCTAAAAAGAATTTTGAAAATTTTTTTGACAGTTGATATTAGAGTCATTGCCACAGTGATATAAGACAGGATGTTCTTTAAATATCAAGGCTAGCAGGAACAAATAACAGATATTACAAGCCCAAGCTCTCAAACATTTTATAGTCGTTATCACAATTATATTTTATTTATTGTTGTGAAGTATGGTGTACTTGTACATGTATGACTATGACCTCCGTGTATTCAAAATTATCCTGGATATATTTGATGGCCTATAGTTCCATATCCCTTTCATCCTTAATTTTGATTTCACACGTGGCCGGTGTAGCTAGCTAAACAGGACGTATTTACCCATCCGGCCTCACGTTCCTGGGAGAAGGACATACTAGTTACGATTGAAATGAAATGAAAAACAAACTGATAAAACTGAATCAAACGAAAATTTTAGATAATAATAAAATAAAATAAAAACTGAAGACTGCATTTTCTCATATTCATAAATTACAGGGTGCTCTTGAAATACCATGGCGATCTATAACAAATGACGGGTATTGCAACCATGGTGGGTGTAACTAGCTAGAAAGGAAGTGATTACCCTTCCGGGGCACCCAGTATAACTTCCCTGGTAGAAGGACAAAGGACAAACTTGGACTAAATTGAAATACAAAACAAAATTATTTAATTTAATCAAAGAAAAATATTTGTAAAAATAAAATAAAAACGAAAGGTACATTTTCACATACACATAAACTACTTATATTAACAAAACACTTGATTCTGGCTGTTGCAAAACTGTTTTGACCTTCAACCATACTGAGTTGATATTAGAGGCATTGCCACAGTGGCACAAGACAGCGTGCTCTTGAAATATCAAGGCGATCTTTAACAAATGACAAATATTGCAAACCATGGCTCTCACACCTGGTTGGTGTAGTTAGCAGGAAAGAAAATGCCAACCTTTCCGGAACACCCAGTATCACTTTTCTAGTAGAAGGACACGCTATGGCTGAATTGAAATACAAAACAAAATAATTAAACTTAATCAAAGGAAAATAATAGTAAAAAACTAATAACCGAGGCTACACTTATACTTGATTCTGTCTGTTACAAAAATATTTTGACATTTAGACATACTGAGTTGATATTAGAGGCATTGATACAGTGACACTAGGCAGGGTGCTCTTGAAATATGAAGTAGATCTGAAACAAATGACAGACATTGCAAACTATGGCTCTGACACATGGCGGGTGTAGCTAGCAAGAATGGCGTTGCATATCCTTCCGGAGTACCCAGTATCAAATTTCTGGTAGAAGGATACACTGCGAGTGAATTGAAACACAAAACAAATTGATTAAACTTAGTTACTAAGAGCATTTATGCGGCAACACCGCTATGTGGCGTAACATAGCAGGCAATGAAAACCATGGCTCCCACACGTGGTCGGTGAATCTAGCTATTTCCATATCGGACACACTATGATTGAAATGAAATACAAAACACATTATTAAAACTGAATCAAACGAAAATATTAGTAAAACAAAATAAAATAAAAACTGAAAGACACATTTTCACATACTCATAAACTCCTGTTTTTGTGTTGATAAAAACTTTAAATCTTGCTGTTTTGACATTTAACCATACTGAGTTGATATTAGAGTCATTGTCACAGTGACACAAAACAGGGTGCTCTGGAAATATCAAGGCTAACTATAACAAATGATGGATATTACACGCCTAAGCAGCTCTCAAAACATTTTATGGTAGTTATAACAAAATTGTTGTTACGTATCATGTATTCAAAATTACCATGGGTATATTTGACGTCATATTCTTTTTATTCGGAATTTTGATTTCACACGTGGCGGGTGTATACACATTTAGCTAGCTAGATATGAGGTGTTTATACTTCCATAGTACCCGGTCTCACTTTCCTGATAGCACTTGAGGGCATACGGGTTACTATGGAAATGAAATAGAAAACAAATTGATAAAACTGAATCAAACGAAAATAAATATTAATAAAAATTATAAAAACTGAATACTTTATTTTCTCATATTCATTTACTACTAATAATTCATTAACTACTATGCTAAAAAGAATTTTGGAATTTTTTTGACAGCTGATATTAGAATTGCCACAGAGACATAATACAGGATGCTCTTTAAATATCAAGGCTAGCAGAAACAAATAACAGTTATTACAAGCCCAAGCTCTCAAACATTTTAAAGTCGTTATCACATATTGTTGTACATGTATGACTATGACCTCCGTGTATTCAAAATTATCCTGGATATATTTGATGGCCTATTGTTCCATATCCCTTTCATCCTTAATTTTGATTTCACACGTGGCCGGTGTAGCTAGCTAAACAGGACGTATTTACCCATCCGAAGCATTCGGCCTCACGTTCCTGGGAGAATGACATACTAGTTACGATTGAAATTAAATGCAAAACAAATTGATAAAAATGAATCAAACGAAAATATTAGTACTAGTAAAATAAAATAAGATTAAAACTGAAGACTGCATTTTCTCATATTCATGAATAACTAAGCTACTACTAATAAAACACTTTGAATCTTGCTGTTACAAAAATGTTTTGACATCCAACCACACTGCGTTGATATTAGAGGCATTGCCACAGTGACACAAGACAGCGTGCTCTTGAAATACCAAGGTGATTGTATAACAAATGACGGATATTACAAACCATGACTCTTATACATAGCGGCTGTAGCAAACAAGATAGGAGGTGCTTACCCTACCGGAACACCCAGTATTACTTTCTTGATAGAAAGACATACTACGATTGAATTGAGATGCAAAAACGAAGTATTAAACATAATCAAAAGAAAAAATAAGTAAAAATAAAATAACAACCGTGACTTCATATTCACAAACTATAGTTCTGATATAAAAACACTTGAATCTGGCTGTTACAAAAAAGTTTTGACATTCAACCATACTGACTTGATATTAGAGGCATTGATACAGTGACACTAGGCAGGGTGCTCTTGAAATATGACATTGCAAACTACGGCTCTGACACATGGCGGGAATAGCTGGCCATAATGGAGTTGCATACCCTTCCGGAGTACCCAGTATCAATTTTCTGGTAGAAGGATACACTGCGACTGAATTGAAATACAAAACAATTGATTAAACTTAATTACTAGTAAATGAAAGTATTAGTAAACAATATAATAAAAACGAAAGGTACATTTTCACATACATATAAACTACTTGTATTGAAAAACAACTTAAATCTGGCTGTTTCAAAAATGTTTTCACATTCAATCATACTGAGTTGATATTAGAGGCATTACCACAGTGACACTAGGCAGGGTGCTCTTGAAATATGAAGTAGATCTTTTAGAAATGACGGGAATTACAAACCATAGCTCTCACACGTGACGGGTGTAGCTAGCTAGAAAGGGGATTTGTATCCTTCCGAAGCACCCAGTATTACTTTCCTGGTAGAAAGAAACATTAGTATTTACGAGTGATTTGAAATACAAAACGAATTGATTAAATTGATCAAAGGAAAATATTAGTGAAAAATAAAATAAAAACTGAAAGGTGCATTTTCACATACACACTAATGAACTAATAGTATAAACCCTTGAATCTGACTGTTACAAAAATGTTTTGACATTCAACCATACTGAGTTGATATTAGAGGCATTGCCACAGTGACACAAGACAGGGTGCTCTTGAAATATCAGTGAGATCTATAAAAACTGCGTGTGATCGAGTATGACATGTCATATATTAGCCTCAAACTGCACTTTGGTGAAGAAAAAATGTTCTTCTGCTGTGAAGGAATCCAACAGATTTGATATCCATTTGAGATTTGAAATAAATAATTATGTTAAATATTGTACGAATGTCAGTTATTCTAAAACAGTATTGTTTTAATTCAGTTTTATATCCGAGTTTGCTTCAAACAGAGAAAACAACAGAGTATGTCAATTATTGCAAAGTGTGTTATAATAAGGAGTCCGCTGGAAGTAAGAAAAAAGATGGTTCCTTCAAACAATAACAGCTTGTTATAATGCCTTTCGATACCTTATCATCACAATATTTTGAAGTCCAAAAAATCAATTAATTAGGTGGATTTGGTAAAATGCAATTTGGTTCTTCTATTGCTCTCATTTTAACATATTAAAAATATTTGGATTTCCACAATTTTGGTCCGACTACTACTGATGCAAAATTTTATTCTGAAATTACCGTATAATGCTGCAAAATTTAAACAAGTTTAGTAAGAATATTAGCATCTCTCGATTTATCCCAAATCTCTTTACAATGCCAGAATTTGACTGAATAAAATGGTGTCGATGAATCAGTGTTTTATTGTATATGCCTTAAATGTTCTTGAGACATATGAACACTGACCATTAATTCTCGTAATGGAATGAATAAATATGATATAAGACCGATACTTTACATTAAACTAGAGGTTAGGAATGACAGGTAAGCAATGAAAATAAAGCTACAAACTTCAAATAAAAATAAATAAATTCAAGATTTAAAATATGTGTCTCAATTGAAACACTACCAATTGTACGTTTTAGAATATAGGGATTGTAAGGAGCACGCTATTGAAGACCTTTTTGTCAAAGCAATTGCTCGTCTAAAAAGGATTATTTTTTTGTTTTTCATTGTATATTTCGTGTTCATTGTTGTTTCTTTGTCTACTGGATTTTTATCCTTCAATTGTTTCTTGTTCTTTGTTGCTTTTTTCTCTATTGGCTACCTTATATCAATGTTCTTTATTTCATGTAATCCCATTTTGTGCGATGTAATCCTTTATCGTTTACAAATCAATACAAATAAGCGTTGTTGTAAAATAATGCCCCATTGTTGTTTGGCGTTTGCAAGTGGTTTGCTGTCGACACAAATCACCCTCTGCAAAACTTAAACTAATAATGTGTTTAATTTATACTGCTTCAGTTTCAGTGAAAAGTAAATGTGTAAACATTTTTTATAATTGATCACGCTCTATGATATGTTTATTTGAAAAGGACGTAAAGCTATTATTTTGGCTATACAAAGTAGAGTAGTTATTAACTGTGATTTTCAAATCTTATATTTAAAAGAGTTTATGCCATTCACCCATCCAACAAAAACAAAACTCAATATTCCCTATTTCGGAATTTCGACCATAAATGACGGATATCAACGTCTAGGCTTCCCAAGGTCCAAAACAATTTAATGGTCGCCATCACAATTTTGTTAACAAATATGCATTATGCCTTGTAGTCCATTGTGTTCAAACCTGACTTTACCAATCTGATATGCAACATGGTTTTTCGGGAAACAGGGATATTTTTCTATGAATGAGCTCCAAATCGCAATCACAAAAGCAAAGTAAAAACGTCAAAATTAGTTTTGAAGGATTCGGAAAAGTCGAAATTTTGATATCTCGACTCTTTTTATTAAGTCAAAAGTAAGTTACTTTTTTTTAGCTTAGAAACCTGCGTTTAAGTCGAATTCTGAAAACGCAAAATATCGAAATTGTCGGAATATTTATTTCGAAACGTATATATTTAATTTTATTGTTAAACTTTTAGAAATACACGTATAATAGAATTGCTTTTTTGACGTGAGAAATTGGCTAGAATATATCTAAACTTTTATCATAAATTATCAAAAATTGCTAAGTTATTTTTCTTTTTCATTCATAAAGAAGATATTTCTGCAAATCTCAAAAACAATTTTACACATTTAAATTCCATAGATTTCTAACAGAAAACATGGAGAGTCGCGGAAAGTATTTAGAACCGTGAAATTATTCTGGCAGCTGTTTAAAGAGCGAACATGAGTGGCAAACATCTTGAGGACAAAGACAACATTAGTCGTATGAATGTTTTAATGCTCTAGAACCACGTGTGCATGACAGGAACGTACACAAGTCCGCATAATACCACATAATGCTGGTGAAAGGAATTTCTTGTTGATTTGATTGGTGGCTTTAATTTGGCTTTCATTTGTGGGAAAATTATACAAAGTTTTCACTTTAGGTTATACCCAAGACATTTATCACCCCCTGGTAGTAAAACATATTGCTTTTGTCACTAACAGCGGACGTCCTAGTACTAGCAATTACAAATATGAAGCATCATTTTATATATTTTTTTGCGTTTGCACATTAATCCAATTTTTAAAAAAAAAATATCATTTTTAAGACCTTAATGTTCTGTGAAATCCTTTATTTTCGTGATATCCTATTTTCGTTGTTGTCATGGATACACTGACCAACGAATTTACATGTAAACAAAATAGTTTATATCACAAACGCACCGATTTAAACAGAAACCACAAAACCACGAAATTACCACCCAAAAATGGTATTTTTTGTTAGAACCATACAAACTGGAAACCACAAAAAGATGTGTGATCAGTTTCCGTATGGAAATTACGGAAAGGGCACTTTAAAAAAAAATTCAAAGGCTTTTTGAAACACAATCTCTTGAACTGCAAAACCATTAATTTCAAACACATAAGATATATCATCACAATATTGTTAGATTTTGAGTGGTTACAGTAACAAAAATTAACCCAAAATGCTGAAACATTTACGTGGTCCAGTATGATTGACTTGATAAACCAATGGGAAACCTTGCTGTCGGTTTTCTTGGTGGTTGCTTGCAAAAAAATTATTGACCCAGGGATATTGCAAGCCCAGGCTTATCAAGACCCTCAAAAAGTTTTATCGCTGTCATCACAGTATTGTTGATAAGTTTGATGTTCTGTGTCCAGGATTGCCTGGATATATTCGACAGCCCATAGTTCCATGTTCCTTTAACACAATTTTGATTACACACGTGGCGGGTGTAGCTAGCTAAACAGAAGATGCTCACTCTTCCGTAGCACCTGGCCTCACTTTCCTGGTGGAAGTTCACGTGTCTAACCTAACTTGTCAGTTCCAAAGTTTTTATGCTCCTGGATTGTGATTCGGACATGAATTTGTTTTTGGTTGTTCTTTACCATTTGCTGTCAGTTATGTTATTAATGACATCAAAAGGTTTTACACTTTTCTGTCCGTTGTTTCGTTTATGACTTCAAATGTCGAAAGTTCTACACTTTGCCACTAGTTTTTTCGTTAAGGGCATTCAAAGATTCTAAACTATGATGCCAGTCTTTCGTTAATGTCACATGCTTACAGAAAGGATCAAAGCTACTACTGTTACCGACTAGGTTCAAATTCCACTCTGAACAAATCCATTGTGGGAAAGTTTGTCAGTCTGTTTGGTCAGATCAGTGGTTTTCTCATCGCATTCTGGTTTACTTACACCAACCGTAAATTGACCACCTCCATATCAGTTAAAGAAATTTGCCATTACGCCACTGCACTAGTTATTGACATTTAAAGTTTTATACTGAATTTTTTTTGAAACATTGACTTTCATGTGTTATCTTTCATCAATTTTTTTCTTCAAAATTTCCAACTACAAGTGAAATTGATTTCATCCCCTCCTTTGCCATGTAATACTAGGAAATGTGTGATGGTATAACTTTATCACTGCGCATGTGCATCGAAGCAAAAATAAAGTTTGGAAAAAATAAAATATCACCAAATATTTTCTTTTTTCTTTTTCAAAACATTCTTGCCAATAGTAAATATTCAATCGTGTTTTCAAACTTGCCACATTGTTGTCGTAAACAAAGCTACATGGCAATAATTTTGAATTGTTGCGCCTGCGCTTTGAGGAGATACTTAGCTATAATGTGAGTTAATTACAAGTATATTACTAACATACTGCTGTATATCAAAATAAATAGCGTATAACTATCAAACACGCCAAACTTAACATCTTCATTCACGACACAGAATGTCATACGCCATAAAAACCATATCGGACTAATTACGCGGGAAAGTATAGCACGGTACATATTTCACGCACCTGTCACAAAATATGCACTATACGGGACCTCTCTGACTTTATCGTCTTGTAATCTAGATGCAAATGATAGATATTTCACGTTCCATTGTCTTTCCATCTCAGGAATCCTGTGAGTAAGTTGGACATTAAATGCGGCAATAAAAGCATTTATAATTATATCTATATCGAATACATCATATTTGCCATGCAATCATAGATGCACGGACGACATAATGTGAAATCTGGGAGACTCGTAGAAATATCTCCTTGTGTCTTTTTATACCGAAATCATGCCATTCTAAAAACGGAATAATTGATACCATATGACAAATGCAATATTGATGTAACTTGGGTTCAGAATAAAGTCGAACTGCATTTATAGCATAAAGAAGGTAAACATCACCAAGAAAACAATGATAAGTTAGATCTGAAAAGAATTCACTCTGCTGTTTCTGTTGATGTAATTATTATTACTATTATTATTATGTTATTAAATATACACTATCATTAAATGTTTAAGTTTTTGAGATATATGAAATTTGTTAATATTGGATATACATTCTCTAGTTCTAGCTTCCTATCAAATTATTATTTGTAACCTTGTTACATTTGCATCTGATTTATATTTAATTGAATAAATATTTTTAAAATTAATTTGACATTTATTAGATAATAATGAAATTTGACGCAAATATTTATGATTTTTATATCGGTCACGGTTTTGTGTTTTCATTATTATTATTATTATTTCACTCGTTTTTCATAGGTGAGGTATTATCAATATTTGGTTGTTTTTTGTGGTTTTTTTTTTTTTTAATTTATTAATTTTTTTAAACTTTTGTACATGATTTGAACTTTCATCTTATTTAGATGCAAAATCATATTCCAGTTACATGTTCGGATAAAATTAGCTTGGTCATAATGCAACGAATTTATATTCACGGCGCAATAATTTTCGCTTGTTTCCTGGTCGTTTGTTTTGCGCGAAAATTAATACCAAGCGAAAATAATATTTTGCTTTTTGTGTTATAGTGCATTTTGACAAAAAAAAATAAAACCGTGAAAATCAAACTTCGCAGGAATGTCTAAATTTCATATGTCTCGAAAAAAATACACACGAAACTAAATACTTATAGAGTACTTGAAAAATACATGAAACATTAATATTTTATTCATTACAAAGATTGTTCGTGCGGTATAAGTTTCAATATTTTACATTTTGTTTTACATCAGGTAGAGGCATAAAAAGAAGACAAGATAATCCTATTTTAGACCAATTATTATTAAAATTATTGAATCAGTGATGAAGACATGCGATGGATATTAGGAAAACATATGTCTTGATTATTGCACTCAAGTTTGTAAAAATCTATGGACCCAACTGTAGGGCCCAATAAACCATGTGGCTGATTAAGCACTAGTGAAAGAATCTTTAATTGAAATCGCGATGGTCAGTTCTGGGATGTTGTAGAAAACTGGAGGTGATGGAGAAATTCACCAACCTTCGATAAGCACACTCCCCGGAGACCACTTGGTCAATGAGATCCCTTGTTTGAAAACTTTTGCAAAATACATATTAATCAGCTTCAATATTATATATTTGAATTGTTTTCTGTATTTGTGTGTTCTTTATGGTCCTACTTATTAATAAGTATATTATTTTTACCGACACTACATTCTCCCGTATATATTTGATTAACTGCTGTGTTTACTTAACTCTTATTCGAGCTAGAAATATGAATAAACATAGTCGCCGCATGTCTTCAGTAAGAACGTCATCGGCTTTGCTGCGAAAGAATTCTATATTTCATCGTCAATATAGACACAGAAACGCGTTTACAAATTTTGTTTAATATCTTAGTAAATACCGCTCTACAATTTTTGTAATTTTTCCAAATTTTTAGGTTTTCTTTCTGTTCTTGATTAACGCTATGTTGACATAAAATAAGTTGTTACATATGAGGATAATTCATAAAGCGTGAATATTCTTGTTATTTAACTCAATCTCCAGCAACGTTTTGATGTCGTTTGAAGATATACAGTACAGACCTGTCGAAAGTTTAACATCAATAAGCTCACGGATTAGTGCTGAATTACTAGCTCATCTCGACGCTTCGTTCTGTATATCTTGACAGCTTTTCTGTTGTTGCTATCTATCTTACGGCAGCTTTTGGTCACTAGCTATCCATCTTAGCCACTCAGCAGCCGAGCTTCAGCTATTTTTCGTTAGCGCAGTGTTTAACTTTCAACATGTCTGTACTTTAGATGTACTAATTAAAGTACACGTGTCTATCACTATTAGTACAAAACACGCGCATCCAGCCACGCCCCCTTCCTTAAGGAATTAAGTATACAAACATGAAGTTAATTAACAGCAGAGTTATGGACGTACTTCAATCATTCTTATACATATTTATGATAATAATAAACTCTTTGACGTTAGAAGTTTCGACAGTGTTACCAAATAAATCTATTTTTCCTTTAACACTTTTATGATATTCCTACTTTTCATTAAATTCTTTGAATATATAAATTTATTTTTAGCTTTCCGATCTTGTTTTATAAAGACATTTTATTTTTAAGCTTTTACTATGAACCATTTTGGAACTTTTGCCAAAAAGCATTGAAAGGAACAATGATTTTACGTACGCTGGTTCGAATCTGACCCAACCCCTTAAATAAGCTGAAATGTTTACTATGAACCATTTCGGAACATTTGCCAAAAAAGCATTGAAAAGAACAAAACAGCAGAATGATTTTATGTACGCTGGTTCGAATCTGGGCCCCACCCCTTAAATAAGCTGAACTGTTTTAAGTCCTTTTTATTTTGACAACTTATATAGTATACATATATCTTATTTCATTTTAAATCAATTTTAAAATTAATTACCATGTCATTTTGGGCTGTAAAAGAGGTACACATTTACATAATATTCAGTAACACCTCCATTCATTGCTCAAATTTTGGCATTAAAAAGAGCCATTTTGACAATGAATTGAGAAAGGCTTAAAAAGAACAACATAGAAGAAATTAATTTAAGGACTAAATAAAATGGTGTGGCGATAAACGCGTTATTGAAGTTTTACTGTACTTCCATGTCTTAATTACAAAATATTGATACATATACAATTCCTCAAAACTAAGATATACTCCCTTATGCAAAGAATTTCCTTAGCTAAATAAGGTAAATTACATATTGGTCCTTTGGGTATCTTTTCAACATCTTGGAAAAAAGAAGTTTGTTTCATAATTTTGGTCCAAGCACTACTGATGAGGAATTGTATTCCCAAACAACCGTCTAGTGCTGTAAAATTAAAACTGGTATAAAATGTAATACAATTCATTTGCAATGACATAGACTATTCAGGTTCAAGTACCAAATACTAATGTATAATGTTTAAAAATTCTATACAAATGATTTGCAGTTTTTTTTATTGCTAATGTCATATAGTACTTTTTTAAATTTTATCATGAAATATATTCAAAAAATATATGACACTAAGCATGTTTTACTTATCGATTTTAAGCAAAAAAGACAAGTCTAGATCATAATCATACAAGAAAATAGTTGAAAATACTGAAATTAATGATCTTTCCCGAAGATAAAAACGCCTTTTGGAAATCGACAGATGGTCAAAACAATGTAATATTTTTGTAAGCAAAGAAATGAAATATATTGTCGCCAGACAAAATAATATGAAAATAACATCTCTGTACATAAAGTAACAAAGTTGTCACCGGACGTTTATTGAACTAGCTAGTGTCCGTTATTCAGTTTGCTTTGCACGGCAATGGAAGTTTTAGCACTTTAAACGCCATTTCTAAACAGTTCAATAGTTATATTTACATTTCGCATTTTTTTGAAAATCTTATTTTTGTTTTTGAATTCTGAAATAAATTTTGAAAAAGTGCTGTGTACGACATGCAATTCCAATTGCTGGAGCAGCCACCCAATGACGTCACGGATATAGGCATAAGCAATAGATGTGTGACGCCACATAAGCAAATGTCATTATAGTCCTATAACTTCATTTCGTCTTATACAGAGTTTAATACAATTAAGCATCATAAATGTAAATATAAAATAATAATCTTTTTTCCAAAAACCAGACATGAACTTTCGCCAGGGAAGTAACACCGCGTGTTCCGGAAATGTTAAGCACGTCCTGTTTAGCTAGCTAACTCATCACGAGTGTAATCAAAAAGACAAGGAATATGGAAATGTTTTGGCGTCAAAGAAACTGTATAGAATACATAATAAACATTTGTCATATTTCTGAATAAAATATAAAAAATACACTGATTTCAAGTATATGAAATTGACATATAAGCAACTAAAAAAAAAAAAAAAAAAAAAAAAAAAAAAAAAAAAAGAAAGAAAGTCATATTCACAATACGTGTATGAAACAAACATCTCTGTAACAAAAGAAACACTAGACATATGTGAAATAAACATCTTTGTAACAAAAAACATCGCTTCTGACAGTAGACAGATGTCAACACGTCCGTGCTGACATGGCTTAGTCGAAGTTTGTTTATTGTTAATAAAGATTGGGTCGCGTAAACAAAGTCAAAAATCCTTTTAGATGTTGGCAAACTGTCTCTTAGTGTGACTCGCTAGTAGAATCTTGCACGGTCAACAAGTGCCTAAAAATATATTTATTATGTTTGTTGAGAGTTAATTGACAGAAGCGTTATAACAAAGCCAGGATGACAATTACTTTACCAGAATTTTACATTGTTTCTTTGAACATAAATAAGATATTGTATATAACCTTAAATTCCAATTCTATCACCGAAAACACAATATCCCTTGTCAAATGGCAAAGTTTGTTTTTATTTATCCAAAGGTTATGATATCTGTGTATAAATTGTATGCAATTATAGCGTGTTAATATTCTGAAAAAGTGGTAAAGAAAATTTACATGTTGTCTATCTCCATGGATATAAATAAACAATACTATTGTATTTGTATTTATATCATATTAATTATAACTAAAACCCCTGGTTTTTTTTGAGATTGTAGCAACATTTTACAAAACTGTTCTTTTTTTCTAGTGTCATCTGACAGTCATCATTTTATTAGGAAATATTTACTTGAAAAAAATGAATATAAAAGGAAAATGGAAATATTTGAGCGTCGAAGAAACTGACATAATACATTGTAAACATTTGTCATATTGGTTTTTTTTTTAATTTTCTAAACGAAATATAAAAAAAAATACACGGATTTCAAAGTCCACGTATATGAAATGAACATATTCGTAATCAAATAAAAAAGTAATATTCACAATACTTGTATGAAACAAACATCTTTGTAACGAAAGAGTCACTAGATGCATGAGGCGTAAATAGCTTGATACTAGAATGGTCTTTTTGGACAAGACTCAATGCCTAGGTCCCGTATCTCAGCGCACGCTAAAACACCTCAAGAGTAGGCAATCTGTGAGCGTTACAGAGGACGCTTACAACTAAATAGCTGGGTAAAGTAAGAGTAAGAAATAAATATTTTTGTAACAAAAACGTCACACCTCTCAGTAAACATATGTCAAAAAAGTCCGCGCTGAGTCGAACTTTGTTTATCGTTCAATAAAGATAGGGTCGCGTAAACAAAGTAAAAATGCTTTTAGATGTTGGCAAACTGTCTCTTAGTGTGACTCTCTAGTAGACAGATATTTGTAATAGGTTGGATCTTACACGGTGAAAAGGTGCCAAAAACATATATATTTTCTTTTAAGTTTATGCTTGGTGAAAGCTAATTGACAGAACCGTTAAAACAAAGCCAGGATGTCAATTAGTTTTCCAGAATCTTACATTGTTTCTTTGAATATTAGGAAAGTATTGTACATAACCTTAAATTCCAATTCTGCCACCGAAAACACAATATCCCTTGTCAAATGGCAAAGTTTGTTTTTATTTATTCTAAGATTGGGATAACTGTATGAAATGTATGCAATTATAGGGTGTTAATATATGAAAAAAGTGGTAAAATTATGATTCTAAGTCTAATGAGTCAGAAAAACACCTCATACAGAATTCTTCTAAGATTGAGTTATCTTTTGTTCACTCTCTTTGAATGCAAAGAAAATTTACATATATATCATCAATTGTTGTCTATCTCCATGGATATGATTAAATAATACTATTGTATTTATACCATATTCATTATAACTAAAACCCCGGGTTTTTTTTAGAGATTGTAGCAACATTTTACAAAACTGTTCAATTTTTTTCTAGTGTCATCTGACAGTCATCATTTTATTAGGAAATATTTACTTGAAAAAAATGAATATAAAAGGATAATGGAAACATTTGAGCGTCAAAGAAACTGAACAGAATATATAGTACACATTTGTCATATTGTTATTTTTTAATTTTCTAAACGAAATATAAAAAATACACTGATTTCAAATGATACATGCAAAGTACACGTATATGAAATGAACATATTCCCAATCAATTAAAAAAAATCATATTCACAATACATGTATAAAACAAACATCTCTGTAACAAAAGTATCAAATAAGCATCTTTGTAACAAAAGAGTCACTAGACATGTATGACAAAAACATCTTTAAAACAAAAAAGTCACTAGACATGTATGAAATAAACATCTTTGTAACAAAAGAGTCACTAGACATGTATGAAATAAACATCTTTGTAACAAAATTATGAAATAAACATCTTTGTAACAAAAGAGTCACTAGATGTATGAGCTGTAAAAAGCTTGATACTAGAATAGTCTTTTTGGACAAGACTCAAAGCCGAGGTTCCGTATCTCAGTGCACGTTAAAGACACCTCAAGAGTAGGCCATCTGTGACCGTTACAGAGGACGCTTACAACTAAAAAGCTGGGTAAAGTAAAAGTAAGAAATAAATATTTTTGTAACAAAAACGTCACTACTGACAGTAGACACATGTCAACACGTCCGTGCTGAGTCGAAGTTGATTTATTGTTCAATAAAGATCAGGTCGCGTAAACATAAACAAAGTCAAAAATGCTTTTAGATGTTGGCAAACTGTCTCTTGGTGTGACTCGCTAGTAGATAGATATTTGTATGAAGTTATATATTACATGGTGAAAAAGTGCCAAAAACATATATATTTTCTAATAAGTTTATGCTTGGTGAAAGCTAATTGACAGAAGCATCAAAACAAAGCCAGAATGCCAAGTAGTTTACCAGAATCTTACATTGTTTCTTTGAACATTAGGAAAGTATTGTATATAACCCAAAATTCCGACTCTATCACTGAAAACACAATAGTCCTTGTCAAATGGCAAAGTTTGTTTTTATTTATCTAAAGATTAGGATATCTGTATTAAATATATGCAATTATAGCGTGTTAATGTTCTGAAAAAGTGGTAAAATTATGAATGTAAGCTTAACGAGTCAGAAAAACAACTTCATGCAGAATTCCTTCAAGATTGAGTTATCTTTTGTTCGCTCTCTTTGAACGCAAAGAACATTTATATCATTAACTGTTGTCTATCACCATGGATATGATTAAACAATGTTATTGTATACTATATCATATTCGTCATTACTAAACCCCATTTTTCATAGATTGAAGCCACATTTTACAAAACTTTTCAATTTTTTTTCTAGTGTCACATTTTAATTGGGAAGTGAAGGACAAAAAGGCGACGTTGTTGGACATAGAACTTTTCCAGTTTGAAGTGAAATTTAAAAAATTTACAGAGTGTACAGACTTTTTGAATAGAGACTGACGTTGTACATTAGGTCACTTCTTAATGAAATAATACAACTAGAAAAAGGGGAAAAGTTTTGTAAAATTCGGCATCAATTCATTAGTTTGGTACCTGTACTGTATATTTCAAACGCTCAGAACTGACCGTGTTAATTTGCTGAAATGGTTGTTGGCATCTGTCTTGTGGTTTGTCATTTTTGTTTGGAATACCGATGCCAACTGAATAAGATCGATGTCTACCGTCTCATTGTGATTAATTACCCCTGTCTGTACATGTCAAACTGGCATAACTGAACTACCTGTGGTCAAAATCTTGTTGTTAAGTGACTTTCACAATACAAAAGCCGCCGGACGTAATTAGGTTGGACATTAAGGCAAGTGTTTGAGGTAAGATGTCCACGTATATCAAGCAGGCCTATAGTACAGTCCTGTCGAAAGTTTAACAATTAACTTACAAATTGGTAACTCATCTCGACCCTTCTTAGCTATATCATAGGAGCATTTGAGCAGATGTGACCTATCCTTAGGTAGCTTTGTTGATCTTTTTAGTTATCCATATTTCGACCACTTGATAACCGCTCTTTGACTCCTAGCTATCTGTGCCTCGAACATTTGACAGTCGAGCATGCTCTTCTTTTCGTTATTTCAGTGTTAAACTTTCGACAGGCCTGTATTGTATCTAACCTACCTGTGGTCAATTTCTGTAACAATAGCAAAAATTCCAAACTTACCGGACATAATTAGATTGGACATATAGACACATATATGTGCCACCCTCCCACACACATTGTAACCCCAGCCAATGTCAAATACTAATGTACTTATGTAAATATGTCAAAAACATTCATCGCTTGTACATACGCTAGAATGTAGAATTTGTATTGCATATATAGTGTAGCGTTGTGTTGGTGGTCAGACCCTTACTCTTTTGTAAAATCTGGGGGTTCGGTTGCCAATTGACATATCGCCGGCCATGTCTATTATGTTCCGACACTGGCCGCCATCACGGTATCAAAGCAATGTCACGGCGACAAATTACTTACTAGAAAGAGTGACATCATCTAACGGCACATTTCAGGCCGAGTTTTCATTCTTTTTTCGTGTAAATCATGCATGCCGACCCTTTGTCGCAACATTGTGGGCGTGGCCGGCGATCCGGCTAAAGCATCGATTAGTGCGTCACATCAACTCTCACCAGTTTGGTTTGAATACCACTAGGGCAGATAATAATGTGGAAATGTCAAATGGCTCGTTGAAGACCATGAGTTTTCTGAGGGTAATTTAGTGTCATCTAGCATCCCAGAATTAACCGTCTTAATATCTCGATATAGGTGGGTATCTATTTACCCCACGCCTTTCGAAGAAAGGGGGATATTAAATTTGAGTTTCCGTCCGTCCGTCCTTCTTTCCGACCGTCCATCCGAAATTCTTGTCTGAGCTAATTCTCCAAAACTACAAAGCACCATTTCACAAAACTTGGTACAAAGCATCAACATTGATAGGAGATGTGCATATCGTTGACCCGAGTTTGTTTGCTCATTTTTTCTCTAGGAGTAATTGCCCATTAAACATAAGTGCAAATCACAAAAATGAACCTGCTGGCGGGGGATCCTAATTCACTGAATTTGCTTGTCACTACTCACTACTACGCTCTATTGTCTATTTGTACAATCAGGAACTAGAAAAAGCGAGAGTTACTGTTTTTGATATGGCAAAATTGCTCAAATTATGGATAAAAACACGAATAAACACATTTGAAATGTTTGTTAAAAGATTGTACGTGAATAGAATTACGTATAAAACACAATGTACATTTACATTCACAACGACAGGTCTATTGAAATCAAAAGACATCACAAAATCACCAAAATAATATGTGATTTCCCAATGGGGTTTACCACGTGATCAATATCCGTTAACGTTTTTGCGGAATGTTTTATAAACGTTAACGTCGATTTTTCCAGGAGTAACGTAAAACGTGAAATGAAGCGATTTTATCTCCAATGGAAATATTTTTTCCGAAGAAACTTTATGAGGTATGTGGTACACTGGCTAACTCCATTTACTCTAATTACACTAATGTTCTTATTCCAGCGATTTTTGTGACCAAAAGAATTATTCTTCTGGGTTATGTAGCCCTTGTTTCTAGTCATTTCTACTTTTTTTCTGAGATATATGACCCTTGTTCCTTGTAATGTTTGTTTAAGCATTCTTGCATTTCATCTTGCATACCTTGCCCTCGAGAACCAACCCTTCTGAAGGGTGACAATTCTGTCCGTATACCAAGAGGGTAATTGTTGTTGTATATTATAGATTTGATACAATTACATCAAAAGAAATGTGCAGTGACGTTATTTGTTGAATGCATATCTCCAGATTTTTTAAATTATTTTTTTCCTTTAATAAGCATGTAACTTTGACGAAACAAAAATGCATTGAACATAATGTTGAATAAGTAACAGTTACTAATTCAATGTGGAATGTTGCATCTTCAGATATGACAATGATTGATTCAAATTATGCGATTATATCGAACTATTGCACACGATTGAATCTAAATTAAAAACTTTACTTTCACACACACACACACATACACACACACACACACACACACACACACATTTGTATTTCGTATATGTACTCCCATGCTTCTAAAGCTATCTTCAGGCATAAGAAGCATGTCTGGAATTTAAGAACTTTTTTAGTTGTGTTACATATTATACAAGTGTTAATTTTACAGCACTAGACGACCATTTCAGAATACAATTCCACATCAGTAGTGCTTTGACCGATATTGTGTATCCAATTTTTCAAGATGCCGAAAAGATATCAAAAGTACCAAAATATGTTTTACCAATACTTTACATGAGGGAATGTAACTTAGTTTTTAGGGAATTTCAAAGTTTAACTAGCAATAAGTTTGTGTCCAACTGTTTTTGTTGCCCTCCTGTATTTGGATATTTTATTATTGCATATGCATGTGCATTTGTGCATTAAAAACATTTTAATATAAAAATGATAGAATTTCTGCAAATTAACGATCTGGAAATAAGAGATATCAATTTACATAAAATTTATTTAATTAATTAAGCAAATGATCGCACGTGTTTATATATAAACGTGATAACTTCTTAATAAAAAAAATCACAGAAAGTGTATATCCCTGGAAAAGCGGGGAAATTTTCACCAATGCGGTTTTATGATAACACCTGGTGAGGGACCTGTTTCAATAAACTAGACCAGTAGCTCTTTTAACCACTCTTGAATTCTCAAAGTTATAACCGATTAGTTATCAATTAGCCTTAAACGATAAAACCAACATCAAAATAAAACACCTAAAATTGCACTATATTTTAGCTGAAAAGAAATTTTATACAATCTTTATAGCTACAACTGAAGTTAGGGCTAGCGTATTGTCAATTTTAATTTGGAACCCAATATGTGTAAAGCCCAAAACCCATGTCATGGGTCACAACCGGCTAGTTTTTCTTAGATTAATTAATAGTTATTTAGAATTAATTTTGACATAAATGACTTGGTGTTGGATTAAACATCCGATTTAACCGTTTTTCTTAAAAACCGCGAAAGAGCACGTGCAAGTTGAATTATCGCAGTTTAATTCTACAAAACGGTATTATATTTATCATTCCGACCACGTGTAGCGATATCAATGAATTTTGAGCAGAAAACAAATAAAATACTTCTTGTTTTTTTCCTTAATGCAACATTTAATAAAATACTATGACTGCGGTAATTACACAATTTCCACCATAACTCACGTAGGGCTTGACGCAGTAATGAAAATGAATAGCATTTACTTACATAATTATATTGATTGGGTTTCACATAAGACGGCAAAACTCTGGGAAAAATATAACTACTTTTGTAGAGTTTTGGAAATAGCTGATTTTCAGATATTTTTTGCGTAACTGTTTTTTGCTTTTTCAAGAGAAATATAAAAGTTCTCTTAAAATGTAAAATGTAAAAAAAAAAAAAAAAAAAAAAAAACTACATGTACTATTTTTTATAGTTTTGGAAATAGCTGATTTTTGCATATGTGTTTTAATTTTATTTTTTCATTGCTTTTTTCCAAGAGAAATACAGAAGTTCTTTTAAAATGTAAAATGCAAAAAAAAAATATATTAATAAAAGAGAAAATGTGTGTTTGACATTGAACACTGAATCATATGAACTAAAGAGTAAACCAACTGAACACATTATCAAATCATCGGTTAATAAACTTCTTATTGACGGCCACTGCTTGAAATGATATCCAGCTGTAGGGTCCAGGCAGTTGGTACAACTCCCTTCCTTGATCCTTCGGATCTTTAAGGGAATGGTCAAGAACCAGGGATAGGGCCACTGGGTTCACTGGCATGGTAACAACAGGACAATTTTACATATACAAGACATATACAGTCAAAACTGTCTATAAGGGCCACCAAATGGAACCAGTAAAAGTGACCTTTTTGGGCAGGTGGCCTTTATATACAGGTTCAAATAATATGAATAAAGAACAATTGGGATAACATTCTACTGGTCTTTATAAGCAGGTGGTCCTTATATAGAGGTGGCCTTTAAGGCGGGTTGGACTGTACATATACATTGTATATACAAATGTACAATATTTCGAAATTAATCTAAATTATGTGGTAAGGCATTCGATTCACTGTCACAATTTGTTGTGTCAGAATTTGGTATTATAAGATTTTTTTGGATAAATTTGGGGTAGGCTTTTCAGAAAAAAATATGTACAAGAAATGGATTTTTGGACTTCAAAATAGTGTGGTGATAAGCGAGATGGAAAAGTTATTGAGAGTGTTATAACGAGGTTTTACTGATGTTTAATTTAATTTAAACAAATTGTCGTTTTTGAAGAAATACCATACACATTAATCTTCATTCGTTCCTTGACGGCTTTGATCTCAACAAGTCCAATCTACTTGATGTAGAATAAATAGTACAAGCCTGTCGT
The DNA here is from genome assembly GCA_021292105.1 of Anadara kagoshimensis. Classification (NCBI taxonomy): domain Eukaryota; kingdom Metazoa; phylum Mollusca; class Bivalvia; order Arcoida; family Arcidae; genus Anadara; species Anadara kagoshimensis. The sequence continues at coordinate 33,419,336 of CM037872.1, read as the reverse complement.
AAGTTTAACACTAAGCTAACGAATTAGTGCCGAATAGACAGCTCATCTAGCCCCCTCGGTAGTTAGATCTCCACAGCTTATCCACAGCTGCTATCTAAATTTGTGCCCCTCGTCAGCCACAATTTTCGTCCACTAGCTCTCCATATCTCAACCACTCAGCAGCTGAGCCTCGACTTCCCTTTGTAAGCTCAGTGTTAAACTTTCGACATGTCTGTACTAGTAATGTATGCATTACAACATCATCTTTAATAGATGAAGAAGTAATATAAAAATAAGCCGACTTTAATGAGGTTTTTCAACATTACTTAATATTTTACCGTTTTAGACTTAATGTGCCCCTTCGGGGATTCGTTTTCTCTCACAGGGAGGGTGTTTGAGCTCACACGTGTAAGGGCATATTCATTTAACCTTTTAAAACCTTTTAATAAAGAAAAACAAAATTAACAGTTTTTCGTTTTGATACAATGTAAAATCTAGACTGGTAGATTTTAAAAGTTGGTGATGATTTTGTCAAATTATATCAACATTCATATATACATAACTTTATTCCGTTAAACTGAAAAAAAAATGCTGCTTTGAGCTGAAAACGCAGACGACAATTTGCTGCTTAATCATCGATTGATTGAATGGGGTTTTTAAGCTGTTTTTGATGGTAATACGCTTATGGTGATACAAGGCATCATTTTAAGTTCTCAACCGATAGATGCATGGCTTCCACGCCGAATGCTCATCGAAAGAACTGACATGTGCTAATTTTGGATTTTTATTAAAATAATGCATTCAATACCTATTTTCAAGTCATGGTCATACCCGCCTAGGGTTTGAACCACACACTCTCACATACAGACAAACACTACCAAGCTACCGTGGTTTTAAAAACATGTATTAAGCAATATAATACAATATGATCAAAAACAAACATACTAATCCATGTCCGTATCACAATCCAAAAGCAAAGTAAAAACTTTGGAACTGACAAGTTAGGTTAGACACGTGAACTTCCACCAGGGAAGTGAGGCCGGGTGCTTCGGAAGGGTAAGCACCTCCTGTTTAGCTAGCTAAACCCGCCACGTGTTAAATCAAAATTGTGTGAAAGGAACATAGAACTATGAGACGTCAAATATATCCAGGGCAATCCTGGACACAGAAACATCAAACTTATGAACAATACTATGATGACGGTCATTAAACTTTTTGAGGGCCTTGATAAGCCTAGGCTTGCAATATCCCTGAGTCAACAATTTATTTGCAAGCAGCCTACTTCGTTGTACAAAGTTCCCGTAGTGGGAACAAGCTCTACCATAGCGTATTAATTGGGAAACAAATACACCATAAGCAGGAGAAGCAGGTATATTGCTGCATAGAAATGGAAAGTTGACAATAGAAAAATTGAAGTCATCACGTTTGTCATAAAGTTTCAAATGTAGCCTTTCGTGTGCGTCATAATTCAGGTATAAGTCTAAATATGAAGCAGAACTTGAGGAATCAGTCGTGTCTTTTATTTCAAGCTAGATGACATTTACATAGTCTCCAAAATTTAGGATTGTAAAGAGACAGAACGTCATCTATATATCTGTATGTTGAATTGAACGATTTGGCGACAGTCTTCTCTCCAGATTTAACAAGGTTCTGCATAAATTCTGCTTCGTAAGAATAAAGAAACAAATCAGCAAGCAATGGTGCACAGTTTGTACCCATTGGTATACCGATTGTTTGCTGAAAAACTATATTACCAAACACAACAAATATGTTATCTATCAAAAACTCCAACATTTTGAGGATAGTATCTTCAGTTTATTTTTCTTTGGAATCCGTATGGTGCTTGACAAAATAACCAGAAATAACAAGAAATCTAAACAGCAAACGTGATATCATTGATAAACACACATTGTACTGGGATTAAAATGTTCAGGAATAAATAGATAGGACATCGTTGTGATTCAATGAAAACAAATTATCTCATTTACTGATGGAGAAATAGACATGTTATGCATATCATGTGCTGATTTTGAATTTCTATCAAATTCTATTAAAATAATGCATTAAAAACCAACCCATGACAACTGAGTCGAACTGTGCTGATTTTGAATGCATTTTTGTAATAGATATACAAAATCAGCACATGGCAGAAATGGTGTTATGTTGTGATTTTGTACGCATTCATTTAATAAAAATGGAAAATAGCAAATTATACATTGTTTGAGATCAACTATTTAGTTTAGATGCAGATACACGGTGTGCCATTTTTGTATCTGAACGCTTCAGCATTATTTTCCAATACGCCAAAAAACCTAATAGTGCTTTTGAATTAAGAAATGTCTTGCTGGTTGCTAATTGAAACACCAATATTACTACCCACCACGAATTAGAATAAAACAGTCAAAGAGATCACCATGGATTTTATGTATGTTTTGGTTTTAGAATTCAAATTTTCTTTATAGATACAAAAGTCTTAAAATGTATTAAGTTGTCATGGAAAAATATCCAGTTTTCCGGCGTCGTGACACGGGATAGTCTTCAGTCACGAATTTTTACCGAAGTTTAGGGTCTACATATTTCAATGTTTGACAGTTGTAGGAGTTTATTTGTACATAATACGCTATTGGGTTTCTGGTTCCCACCAGAATTTGTTTCTAAAGTTTCGAATTTACAATATTTTTATAAGTTTAAAAAGAAATAAAACAATTATTTGACTTTATAGCCCAAACTTTTATGTCCCTTTTCCCTTCATTTCTATCCTCATTTTAGTTAAAACGATATTTTTTATTCACCAAGTAACCTAAGATATCAAACGTACATCGACATAATGTCGTCACCGACCTTAAGTCGTCAGCACGAAATATTGCAAAATTATTTTTATTTATCGCTCTTAAGAAAGTTGAACAGTGGAAAATTTAAAAGCGGTAAATGTTTTCCATACTTCAATAACATATTTTATATGATTTAACATGTTTCTTCATGGTAAAATTGGTATCTTTGACATCACTATCAAAAAGGTACATGTGTCATATCGGGCGACAGACTACAGATAATGACAGTCACTTGGGCGATCGGGTCACAAACATACTTGTCAAGGGTACACAACCCAATTACCCTTTTAAATATGTTCGTACTATGCAAATAGTTGTCTATCTTTGGCCAGAGCATCAGTAAAAAAGGTAAAAATGTCGTTTTAAAACGACTGACGACTTTCAGGCGTACTGACGACTTTAAGACTGTATTAAAATCCTGCAAATTACCGGTATTCCCAAAGTTTTATTTCAAGAACATCTCTTCAGTCGTATAAGTGATTTAAGCGTTTTGGCAATATATATATATATATATATATATATATATATATATATATATATAATATATATATATATATATATCTGTTTGGTGAATATTCAAATTTATAAATGTGATATGTTTATAGCGAATCAAACAGTTGTTTATATACATATATATATATATACATGTCAGGGCAGTGAATCAAACAATACAATTTTGTTCTTTAGATATTTATAATATCAAACACTAATAGTCAAACTAGATTCAATTAAACAAAAACTAAAAATCCCTTGGGGATCGAATACGTCTCTGATATTCTATCACCTGCCGTAATAAGTCAAATAATGCCCCATGTCACGATCTAGGCGTGTCACGCTCGAGACCCCTCACTGCATAGTGTAACTGACATTAATGAACAACTAAGATATAGCTTTTTGTCAGTCACCTATAGCTGAAGTCGTTTCGATATAAGTGAAACAATGTAGACTGAGTTTTGAGCTTTAATAATAATGCAGAGGTTGGCAATTTGAAAAGAGAAAGTGGGAACACCATTTCGAACAAAGCTTCTGCAAATCTGGAGATTCACATACATGTTGAAGTTCTAACTAATGTAAGTTAAAAACAATAATGTGTTACTATATGTGTACTACAAGTTTGCCTACAGATAGTTCAAAACATATTGTGTTTTCAAAAATGCAGTTAACTTGGCCGCAAAATAAAGAGTAGCTCAGTGAAATAAACGTGCTTGAAAAAGCCAGATCCTCCAAGAACAAACCGTCGGACAGCAAAACTAAAACAAAAAATAGAAAGAGCAAAGCATGATAATACATAATACACTAATTTCGATACGTATCCAGCTTTAGGCGAAAGTGCAGAAAGTTTGCATGCCTGTGCGTTGCTCTGATGGCATTATACAGCAGGGTTCTAAAGCGTCCTAAGCCCACCGTGACACGAGACCTCGTTTATTTTAAGTTCCCATGCGAAAGAACCGTGTGCTTGGCGAAAGACCACTAACCACTTTCAAGTCTTGGGTAAGACCCGGTCGGGGTTCGAACCCATAAACGACCTCCCACTTACGTAGCGAACACTCTACCAACTGAGCTACCGCAGTGATTAATCAATCCATAAATAACGACTCAATCAAGGCCAAAAAGGTAGTGACGACATTGGGTAAGCTAGGATGACGAGTTTTGAAATGCACAGTCTGAAAGTCGCCAGGTGCACCCCACTGCTGTTTCTAGTAGTTTATTTCAATGAAAATCTTCATTTAGGCCTACACAAACGGTTTCGTTTTGTCTGAAAATATTTTTTCTTTCCGGTCACACTAAACAACACATGCTAGAAGAATATGCTTAACGACTATAATGCAATATATGGCGTACCATGACGACATTATGTCGATGTACGTAAGTGAGAAAAGTTTTCAAGTGGAGTTATGTTGTTTTACGTCACAATCATTGTTTTTTTACCTATAACGAGTCCGTCAGTTCTGGGATGGCGGAGGAAACCGGAGTGACCCGAATAAACCACTAACTTTAGACAAGCCAACTGACAAACTTTCTAGGATCCGTCCGAGCGGGATTCGAACCTAGGCATGCTGTCATACGATAACGCGCGCTTTAGATCACTTGGCCACCAAGATCCCTGAAAAGTACTTGGGACCAAGATCAAGGTCTTATCCACAGTATTTGCTTAAAATGCAGTAAGTTACAATCAGTAAACGACTTGGTGTCCTCATTTTGAACTACAATGAAGTTATGTCGGTTTACTTACTGATGATATCTTAATATAGTCCATTCATTATAGACTTTTTGACACAGACAGTGACTGTTGTGCTTGTTTTTACGGTTATAATACATGCTTATTATATCACGTACAAGTGTTTTTTCGATCAATGAATCACACTCTATAATACCCTTAAAATTGTCATAATTGAAAGAATGGAAAACATACTTGTTTAAACGTTGGTATGTGCAACAAAGCAAAACTGCACAATCTATAAGTAACTTCATTATGTGTTATTAGAAAAAACCCAACTGATCAGATTTCCACATTGAAAGGAGAATGGAATCGTACATGTACATGTAAAATGAAGCGTCAGTGTACCACGGTTATAAAAAAGACGTGTTCTTTTGTAAAAAAATCAATATTTAATTGAAAGAGTCGCCAGTAGATCTTATCGAATACATATCAATATAACGAGTCATTGAATATGTCTAATAATTAACGTCTCGATATAAGTGAAATAATCTTAACAATATTTATTTATTTATTTATTTGTTTATTTATTAATTCATTCATTTATTTATGGCCATTGTACATGTGTATTATTTCCGTTCATTGAATCTCAGTCTAATTTTTTTTTATAACTGACAGAATAGAAAACACGCACTTGTAAAAACGCTGGTATGTGCAGCAAAGCAAAACTGTATAATATATGTCAGTTCATTAAATGTCATTGAATAAACCAATACAGATGAAACATAATGGAATTGTACGTGTACTTGTAAAATGAAACGTTAGTGTGTTTGAAGAAAAAACACGGTATAAAAAAGACATGTTCTTTTTAAAAAAAATCAATACTTTTACGAGTACGGTATTTAATTGAAAGAGTCGTCAGTAGATCTTATCGAAGACAGATCAATATAACGAGTCATTTAATATGTCTAATAATTAGTGATTCGATATTTGAAATAAAATCTTGACTGGCTAGTAAAATCTCGTTTTAATCAGAATATTGCTTTATCATTCTGTTATGTACACGTCCATTGGGTCTGTATGAAGTACGGTTGCACAGAAGTGACATGGAGTTGAATTCAGTAATGGTGTTTAACGTCCCAGTCAAGAAAAAATTTTGCCTGTGCGTTGCGCTGATGGCATTATACAGCAGGGTTCTTTAGCGTGTCAAACCCACCGTGACACGGGACTTCGTTTATTTTAAGTTCCCATCCGAAAGAACCGTGACTTTCATTTCGTAATGCCAAGTGCTTGGCGAAAAAACAATCACTACCCACTTCCAAGTCTTGGATCAGACCCGACCGGGGATCGAACCCACAACCTCACACTAACGGAGCGATACACTACCAATAGAGCATGGTGGAAGTTCACACGTGTAACTTAACTTCCCAATTTTCAAAAACTTTTTACACATATATATATTTTTTTATATTACGTCCGCACATTGTAACTACATAAAAACAGGCATGTCAAAAGATAAACACTGACCTAATCAGAGAGAGAGAGAGAGAGAGAGAGAGAGAGAGAGAGAGAGAGAGAGAGAGAGAGAGAGAGAGAGAGAGAGAGAGAGAGAGAGAGAGAGAGAGACGAAGCTCGACTGCCGAGCGGCCAACCTTTTGGTACCTAGTGACAAAAAAGCTATCTGGAGATAGAAAATATCTGTCAAGATATATCTAAAAAGGGGGTGAAATAAGATGAACTACGTATACCGAGTCGCTACGTTAAACTTTCAAATGATACGTGCGCAACCTATTACACACGCACGTAGTATCTATTACGTACACGCGTAATATAAAAAATATATCCCATGTCACTTCTGTGCCTCCGTAGGTACATGTATGTAAAAGTATTGTAATAATTTATATGTTCTCTATGTTGTAAATCTGCAATTTGGAGAAATATTTGAATTTGGATCAAATGACGTTAATACGAGTATTTTTAATACTAAATGTCATTATACTCATTGACAAATTTCTAATATAAAATATTTAAGATTAGAACTCTATTGTATTCGTGGATAAATGAAATCTATTGATTTTGTTTATTCATTGAAAAATGTCGAGACTAGGACCTATATATAATGTTATAGAGAATGTAATACATTTTGTATTATAATGAAATCGTCAATAATTAATGTTTAAATTCAAACCAAATCGATTAAGGTTACTAAAGGGTTAGGAAATGTATATTTGTATTTTATGACACTGTAGATTATAAAACTGTGATTTTCGGCTGAAGTGTTCTTGGTGGCCAAGTGTTCTAAAGCGCTTATGGATCTCAGCGCATCTCAGTACTAGGTTCGAATCTCACTTGGACAGATTTTTGTGAGAAGGTATTTAAGTTCGCTTGCCGTAGTTCGGTGGATTTTTTCTCGGGGTACTCCGGTTTCCTCCGCCATCCCTGAACTGATTGCTTCGGTGTAAGTGAAATAATCTTGACTGGTTCGTTAAACACCATTACTCCTCTCCATTATCTTTAATTACTGTTTATCCGCGTACTAAAAGGTCCTAAGTATGGTTATCCAATGCCCGTCCAAAGTCGAGGGAGGGGGTATAATCTGATCATATACCGTTTTTTCATTATTAATAGAAACTTGCGCCTGTTGTTCGCATCCCATACGGACAGCTAATAATGTACAAAACTTAAACAGTTCGTATGCAAAAGTACTTATCGGTAGGTTTCTTAGGGCACTCCGGTTTCCTCTACCAAATGACCGCTTCGATGTAAATGAAAATATTAATTTTGAGTTGGACATAAAAAAACATTACTCCACTCCATTTTTTTAAGAGAAACCTTAAAAAGATTTGTACAGTTAGCGATTTTTTTCTGACAAGAGACCATGCATTAGAATAGTACTATAACATACTATAACATGACAAAAATTGAGTCTTCAGAATATTATCAATGTTCTTCATAAATATTTAAAATAGCTTTAAGGTGTTAAAATGATTTTTAAATTAATATACATTTACTTCCCATTCATGGCTTTGTACGAGCTCTATTTAGTTTCTATTTAACTGTACCATAACTAATTTCATTGGGATTTACTTATGCGAAACGCAGAATTCAATATTGAAAAAAAAAGTTTTCAAAAGAGGTTACAAAGGGAAACGATTTCCCCTGTGACCCAATACTAAGTTGGTTTTTGTTGTTGTTTTTTTCAATATTTGACAGCATATAGCAAATTTAAGAATTTGAACGCAGTTAATTCTATTACACATAGTTTATTTATTTATTTATTTATTTTGCATATGAAATGTTTACTTAAAATTAAAAAAATTATCATGATCAATTTGGCAATTTTAGTTTTTGAATCGATTATATTCTGTAGCACGCAAGAACAAGTCATTAAAATCATTGAAACAAATCACCCCTGCGTTCCTCATATTGACAGTGAAGGTCTAAGTAATATGATGACATGCGTGTTAGAGATATTGGCATGGCGACATTCACGAGGACATTTAAATTTTTAAAAAGAAAGGAGAGAATTAAAAAGACATGATAATGGAGTTATACTATTTAGAATAGAATTTAAATGAAAGGAAAACAGGTGAATAATGAAAACAAACAAATGAGTGAGATTGTCATCTATGTGTCTGTGTACTTTTATTTAAAAAAAAGACAATGCCGAGTCGGATACGGTCATCTATGGCAAATATTGACAGTAATTTAAGACAACAAAAGCCGGGTGCGAGTTAAAACAAAATCTTACACGATTTTAAAAATTTTAATGAGATTTTCGCTTTGTTTAACCAGTAGCGATACATTATGTTGAAGACATCGAGTACCTGTTGTGTAGAGTTTATAGCGTTTATTCATTCTTCATTAGGACATAGATATTAATACTATATTGGAGAAATATTGAGTGAAGCAGATTTTCAAATTTTGATACGATTTCACTTTCTTTTAGTAGTATTTATATGACTTGGTACCAAAGTGTAAGCCATCGAGTGTCTGTATTCATTTTTCTATTGGAAATAGACATTTTTATGTGGATTTAATAAGAATTGGATAAATATTGATACACGCCTTGTGTGAGGCAGAATATTTTTTAATTTTTTTAAACAGTGATTATGTGACTTGAAATAACAGAGTCTAACTCGTCGATTGCCTTCATGTGTATTTGTGCTCCATTGGAACATAGACTTTTTATATTTGGATTAGTAAGTATTGGAGAAATATTGATACACGTCTCGTGTGAAGTGGAACAAAATCAAAATAAGATTTTTTTGCAAATTTTTATGGGATTTGTACTTTCTTTTAAATAGTGATAATACAGCTTAGTGTAGACAGTTTAGACCTTCATTATTCTTTAGGACATAGATTTTTTTTAAAAGTGATTATACAAGTTGGCATAATAGTCTAAGCAATTCATAGATTTTTTTATGTTTGGTGTGAACTGTAGAGTCGTATTGGAAAAAACGTTGATGTAAAGGCAGGAAGGTGATCGATTTCTACATATTTGAATAATTTATTTTCTACATTTAGCGAGAAACAATAGCAGTCAATGAACCACTAAAACGTACCTGAGTGGTTATTATCGGATCATTTATTGTGTGAACAAAACCAGAATAGGAATTATATTTCTTCGGATTTAAACATCGGTTAATGCATGCAGATACAATCAGCCATATTTTTTTTATTTCGTGTATAGAAAATATTCCATTGACAAAAATGAAACGGATTTAATTTATAAATTTGATGTGGAAATAATTTTTCATGGAAAATTATTCAAAATCTTAATATCTTAGTAAGCAACTAATAAACAAAAATATGTATGACACGAAAGTCATTTATTAACTACAAATGACACTTTAACGTGAAAGCGATGGAATAATTCTGTGATTGGAAAATTAAGAGGTGTAGTGTTTATTTAATACTTTTTTGTGAAATTGATTGCAAATTTTAAGGGCATATTTAAACTATACAATGGAAAAAGACGACGTATTAACTTGTGAACTGTGTAACGAAGGTTTTACTGATCCAAGATGTCTGCCATGTTTACACACATTTTGTAAGAAATGCATCGAGAAAAGTCTACAAGAGCGGGTAGGTAAAGCCTCACCTGATGATTACTTTTGCCCGGCATGTTATGCACCTTCCCATATCACCAACAAAGCAGGAGTCAGCCAACTTCCGGTCAACCATCTTGTTGCAAGTCTGTCAGAAGCAAACGATATCAAACATGCGTATCCTAAATGTATTTCCTGTTCAAGAACCGGAAAGAGTACGAAGGCTGTTGATTGGTGTAGAACTTGTCACGAATCTTTGTGCGAAAAATGTTCCGGTATCCATGGTTCGCTAAAAGCCACGATGAAACACAATATTATGAGTTTGGAGAAAGCCAAACAGCTGAAAATGAATGAAATAGTGGCACCACCAACATGTCAGGACCACGAAGACCAAAGCTTAACTCAATATTGTGAGGACCATGACAGAGCGATATGCGACTCCTGTGCCGGGTCTAAACACCGGAAGTGCCATTACATCAAACCGATAGGTGTCATGGCACGTTCCAAAGAAAACGAGTCGTTGACAACAATGGGGTCTTTGCATGAACAAACTAAAAAAGCAAAAAATACCCTAGACGAGAGACAAAAGAGTCTCACAGACCTGGAAAACTCTAAAAAGGAGCTGTTAAATAAGATCAAATCAGTAAAGAAATCAATGAATGACATTTTGACAAGACACGAGAAACAAATTCTCAATGAACTAGAGGTGATACATTCGCATGAGAAAACAGCAATAGAGGGCAATATCTGGGAAGCAAAGACCGTTTACAAAGCTACAAACAATTCCGCGAAGCTTTTAAAGCAGGCGTCTGAAAACGGAAGTGACGCTCATCATTTACAATGGCTGGAGAAGGTGAAAGCACGTGCTGATCAATATGATCAAGATTTAAGATCACTACGTCATCATCTGAACCGTACAACTATAGAATTCACTATAAATCGACAGCTTGATGACGTCATGAGAACCCTGAAAAATCTTGGAGATCTGAATTTGAAACAATCCGCTGTGCATTCAAAAAATGCAGTTACAACATTGCCTCCTATGTCGAAAAATAAAGAGTCGTCTGGTCGGAGATCTCGTGAAAAGAGACACAGCGCATCCCTGTCAATCAGATCGAAGCATAGTCACAGAGAGAGGATCCCAAGTCCAAAGGAACAAACGCTGCCCGAGTATACATTTAGCGCTCGGTCTCCGTCAGACATGGAACCATGCTGGATAACAGGAATAGCAGTATTACCGTCGGAGCAATGGGTATTTACGGATAGAGCCAACTTCAAAATCAAATTGTTTGGAGCAGATTATAAACTGAAATCTGAGCGCCATCTTGATATCGCGCCATTCGACGTGGCGGTACTTAGCACTAACGAGATAGCAGTCTCAATTCCAGACGGATACAAGGTGGAGGTATACTCCGTAGTCCCTGGGATCAACCTTTTGCGCGTTATATCCTTGGATGAGCGTTGCTATGGAATAAGTTATTCAGGTTCAAGGTTCGCTGTCGCCTGCGCAATGGCGTCATACCCCGCTATCAAAATAATCAGTTATGATGGTGAAGAAAAGTATGATATTTGCCCCAAAAATGGACAAGCTTCATTGTTCTTAAGACCGTGGTATGTGAAATGGGGAGTGACCGGGAAAAACATACTGATAACGGACTGCAACAAAAGCCAAGTGATCGGAATAACGGGAACAGTGATCAAGAACTTCACCTATGCGCATGACTACTTGAAATCACCAAGGGGAATAACTCTCTGTAAAGATGGCGGATTCTATGTGTGTGGTTGGGGGTCGGATAATGTTCATTATGTGGACGCTAGCGGGAAATTCGTTAAGGAATTACTTTGCAGACATGATGGAATTATTGGACCACAAACTATCTGTCTATCCGTTGATCAACAACGGCTTGTTCTTAGTTTGGATTCAACTAGTGGTAACAGTGATGAAGTACAGGTGTTTCGTACCTAATGGATGTTTTTTAGGACTATGATGTATACATTATACAGTGTTCAATCTAGAAGGGGCTCTTGCGCCATTGCCCCAGAAATAATGTATTTGGCCCCAAACATAGGCTGCCTGTGTGCCAACCATGTCCCATCTTTTAAGAAATGTCTTAAATAATCTGGTTCTAAATCTTTCATTGCTTTGTCATTCATTGTAAGACATATGACATGCATTTATAAAGTGATGTGGATGTTTCAATACTTATCTTTTCAAATAAAATGGCTCACGTTATTGTGTTCTCCCCATTTTTGAAAACACGGTCCCTTATTTTTCTAAGGCCTGGGGCAAGATGACCCCGCCAACTACAGTTCTAGATTGAACACTGTACATTGTTTTCTGGTCTGTGATAATGGGAGTACGAAGGACATCTGAATAGAAATTTTCAAAACAAGTTTATATATCATTGTGTCAGTTCTCAGATATGTGGTGCTGGTAGTACGCCAGTGCGCTATTTACATTGTCGGAAAAGTTTGAGCAATTTATTTTGAAAAGCTAATACTTGCATTTTGCTTTACAGAACTTAGTTCACGATGTTTCGGTTTTGGAAATGGGCATGTAAGCTATAAACGTATAAATTTATAGTTTATGAAGACTTGGATAAAATAGATAATACATTTGTATTTAATAAATTCTGAGTAAACATCTTCAAACAGTCTATATGGTGTATACAATGTTTGTATTTTCGGATTTGTGATATTTATATTTACTGTGTCGGGGAAGGTTACACGATTATTTTATTGAAACTCTAACTGTACTTGTGTGTTGCCCAACAATGTTTCAGCTTTGGGAATGAGCGTGTATACACTGTATTTACAATTTTATCAAGACTTGGATTAAACAGATAAAATGTTAGTATCTAATTAATTTTATATTAACTAATCAATAAATATATGTTTACTCTGTAAATTTACATTCATGTTGGTTTGGTGACTAAAAATTCAATTTGTCATATGGCTTTGTTTAATTTATATATCAAAAATTCTCTTTAAATATTGATTTAAGTTTATCCAAAGATTCTTTAATTAAACATGAAAAAATCAATCTTTTACCGATTAGAAATTTACCTATGCATGCTGTCCTTTATCATGTTTCATACGGCGTAGTTTGTAAAATCATAATCCCATTGTTGATAAACTTCATCGACTTTCAGCTGTGTTGGTAAACTAACGACACATTGTCAATCTACTGTAAAGATAGTTTACATGGTGTAAAGAGAACATGTGGCTTAAGCGTCTCACTGCGCGCGCAGTTCCTTTTGAGAGAAGTTATGTGGTTTAAGTTCTAGGATGATGGAGGAAACCAGAGTAACAAGTGAAATCATAGCTTCTGCAAGCAAACTAACAAATTTTCCCACATAAGGGTCCGACATATTAGGGTTCAAACTAGTCACTATAACCCCAGCAAGCAGCACGCTATTTTGACCCCTCAGCTACCGAGAAACTTCTTGTAATAGTTTTTCAGTTCCCTTACCGAATGTCTGTTTCTCCTGCCGCTCAAGTTTCTACATACGAGTGGAAAAACTTGTCAATGATGGTATACATTATTCCAACCAAATTTTAGATTTTAGATATAGTAGTAAAGGTACCTAGTATTGTTTGGCTGATGTTTGTGTTCAGCAGTATAGGAGTGCATTGCGAAAACAACACTAGCCTACACTGGGAGTTATCCAAAGGCTTTAAAACTTTTAACCCAATTTCTTTAGAAACGATGGGGTTTAACGAAACTTTACGTGCAGATCAACAATATTTCACTTGGTTCAAGACAGTTTCATTTGTTTTGCAACGTCCATGTGCATACAAGCAGGAGTTTCCGACCAATGCATGTCCAAACGGATAATGAATTTATGTAATAATAAGAGGATAATAGAGTACACTGTGCAAAGGTCAAGGTCAAAGCATGCAAAAATATATATATATACATGTATTTCAATGTCATTTAATTTTAATTGTTACACAAAATGAAACATCAAAATTATCATTGATTGGGTAATTATGCAGAGTATAGTTCATGACAGTTTTCGGTTAAAGCTGAAGTTTACATTGCAGTGCAAGCTTCATAATTCTCGTACAACAGATTTTAGTCAATAATGATTTTCAGAATTTGGCAGGAGTGCATGACATATTGAGATGTGTAGAGCAAAAGAACATCAGGAGCATAGTGTGGCACAAATACAATAGTGAAACTGCTGCTTGAATGTATAGTAAAAGTACACAAACCCGCATATCAAAATTTAATATTCTTTTATTCAATAACACATTCCATTTATTCATTTTTTTGTATAATAAAATAAGACAAACGAAACTAGAGTTAGTAAAAGAAAAGTAAAACAAAACAAACAAAAATCAACAACAAAAAACAAAATACCTGGCTGGCACTAGCATTAATATTAGTACTCTTGTGTATAGGCAAACAAGATTGACCTGTCCGCTTGACCTTTAATTTAAATACTATTCTGAACCAAAACATCAATGCATAATGGACACAGGTGTTTTTCCTATACATAACAGTAATGTACACAACCCATGTATTAGGTAGATCATCGATGGTATATGAAGATTCATAATGAAAGGTCAAGCAGACAGGTCAATGTTGTTTGTCTAAACTTGTGTATAGGCAAACATCATTAACCTGTCTGCTTGACCTTTAATCGAATCAGTATATTTATGTAGAGGGAACACAATTTAGAGTTTATTTAATCTGCATCATGGGGAAAGGCTAATTTCAAATATCTTTAGGTAGAATCAATGATTGAGTGGTTAAGACAATAAGGGCCATTTTAACCTAAAATCTACAGGTGTAAGTCTGTGCATTGTGTTTCTCCTGGACAGATGTCATTGGGTGGATCCGCCTACATTAATATTTAGGGGGTAAACAGACAGGTCAATGTTGTTTGTCTATACCCATCAATCATATATGTTATGAAAAAAGCAACACCATTATGCCCATCATAGATGGTACTATAACCATAGCTTTATAACAAGATTGGCCAGCAGAGTATATTTAGAAAAAACCTTAAAGTTAGGTAATGTGGAGAAAATAAAACCACAGGTCCAGATAATCTGTTCATAGATATGGAAAGATCAGCATAATGTGCTTCTACTACTTTATAGAGGTGAAACAAAAAAAACCCTCTTATTTAGGCCAAAAAAAGACGTGTTTCCGTAACTCTTAGAAAAATTAGTCGGTAGATAGGCAATTTTTTAAAAACTTTCTTTGTACTGACCATATGAGGCAAGGATGCAACATTTAACAGTACTTGTTGCGAAATTTTGTCGTAAAAATTTAAGGGTAGGCATAAACATTTAAGGCTGATAGAGTTAGCTGAAACACACTTTTTAAAGGCCTTATTTAGGAAATAATCACTTCTATTGAATTTGCACTATGAAAGTTAGATAACTTAAATAAAAGAATGGATATTTGTTTTACAAAAGTTAACAGACTTTAGAAGAATAAAATAAAGAAAAGAGTTTATACACACCTTTGCTGATAGATTTCATAAACAGAGTGATCTGGTAATACTGATTAACAGGTGCAAAAATTTATCTGATATACAACTATTAACAATCATATAATAAACAAGTTATAACTGAAATGCAATGCCATTTTAAAAGTGCCCTCCAACTGGGGCCCCAACTAGGAAATCCATGTTTTCCCAACTGAAATGGAAATCCATTTCAAAAATGCCCCCAAATGGCCAAAACAAGGCAACTTTTCATGTTTTTACAACTGAAATGAGATTCCATTTCAAGTGTCCCCTAATTGGGGCCCCAACAAGGAAATCCATGTTTTCCCTACTGAAATGAGATTCCATTTCAAGTGTCTCCTAATTGGGGCCCCAACAAGGAAATCAATGTTTTCCCTACTGAAATGAGATTCCATTTCAAAAGTGTCCCCTAATTGGGGCCCCAACGAGGAAATCCATGTTTTCCCTACTGAAATGAGATTCCATTTCAAAAGTGTCCGCAAAACGGGCCCCAACAAGGAAATCCATGTTTTCCCTACTGAAATGAGATTCCATTTCAAAAGTGTCTGCCAAACAGGCCCCAACAAGGAAATCCATGTTGTCCCAACTGAAATGGGATGTCATTCCTAGTTTCCCTAACAACGGGCCCCGACTGAGAAACGAAAGGTTTTCCTAACCATGTGCATGATCAAAATATGAATAGCAAATAGCACATCTACTCTATCCAAAGACTGTTTCTGTGAAGTTTCATAAAGATCTGTTAAAAAGTTTTCAAGAAAAGTGGTACACCAAATGTTGATGGAAGAAAAGAGTAAACACTATATATACCCCACTTTATTTTGAGGGCATGACTAAATGATAAAAGGACAATCTTACTATAATATAGAGAATTTCCTCTTCTGTCAATACAAATTTTTCTATCATTTAATTAACCTTTATTTTTCTCTAGCCTTCGGTAGAATTCATAACTTTTTAACAAGTCAAGAACACAAAATCTGTGTGACAAAACCTTGTAAACATTGTCTAAACTGTAAATCACATTTATTTTTGGTCAAGTTTATTTTTCAAACAATGTGTACCAAGAATTATATTGTCACTTAAAATTTTCACTAAATCTATTGAGAATCTTGTTTCCAAAATGTGCATTCATTTGTTTATCTAATTCCAAGAAAATCGTGTTTTAAAATGGATTTTTTTCAAAAAATAGTTTCAAATTGTTTTTTTTCATCTTAAATTTTATTTTTGTTAATTGAAAATTGAAGTGTGTGATGGATGTAACATGGACATATGGATACGGATAAAACCAGGTCAGACTTTAATGAGCATATATATACACACATATGTACGATATTTACAATCTAGTGTCACATATATACAACAAAACATGTATGTACAATTTATTTTACAAGAACTATACAATTTTACTAAGTAAAATAAATAAATAAAATTATTCATTAAAACTGAGACATTAATAAAATCTCTTTACTTTCTCTTTTTTTCTTTGCTTGGGACATTATTTTTCAGACCACATTTAACTGATTTGGAATTTTATTTAAAGTCACTGTCTGTAGTAGACAGGCTTTACTTTTTCTTACTTTTAGATTCTCTCTCTCTCTCTCACACCTCATTGCTGAATCACAATTGTCATATTTCATTTAATGTTATTTCAACCCTAATGACATTATTTTGACCACCGAATTATGGTATACATAGCACTAATGAGGCCATATTCTGACCATTATTGCACCTTTGCTTTAGAATAGTGGGGTAATATCAAAACTGAGTAAAAACTATGAAATTATTGATTTGGCAAAAGGCTATAAAGATTCATTTCAAATGTTACTTCAGGCTTTGGTAGTTTTTGGTATTTGAAATTCATTATTCTAGTTCAAAGGTGAATAAATTCTCCAGATTATAGTTTCGTTTGAGCTGTGTTCCAAATTTAGGTGAGCAAAATGATGCCAAAATTGTCATTTGGATTCACAGCTCTTGAACAACTTGTCAGACTACATGCAATTCATCCTCTGTGGCTATACACAGGGAGACACAGTATCATCAAATCTCAAATGGGGCTTTAAATTTAATTGTTTTCCGAGCAAATATGCAAATTTATCACAAAATAATATACAAGTAATTTGTAATTAAAACTGCAACATGCAGCTCTTAACCACAGCACCAAAGAAAGAAAACTCAATCAAAACATCTAACAAAAAAACAAAAGAAAGTTAATGTTATCTTTAATAGAACAAACAAAAATTACCGGTAACAATAAGAAAAAGATCAACAATAAGATTCATATCTTCTGCAGTAAAGGGGCCAATTATACACAAGGGGCACCTGTCTGTCACAGGAAATGGACACACATGGCTGAAATTTAATTACTGCAGCACACAGATATGCATGACTGCTTATTTTGCATGTCAACTAAAAACTTAGCACTTTACTTTTTGAGCTGCAAAATACAAAAATACCCAGTCTTTTTTCAGATATTTCAAGATTTTTCCCCATTTGAATAATCTTTGGAAACATGTTTTTTTCATTTTATAAAATAATTTAAATTACATTGTATATAAATGAGATATTTTTGTTCTTCAAAAAAAAACATGTTTCATAATATCCTATTGAGTAAATAAAGTAATGGAGCTTTACAACATTGTCAAGATTCTTTCTGTTATTTTGAAGCTGACATTAGGATGGGGAGAAAATCAGATTATTATAAGAAAGCCACCTGACATTAGCAAGTGAAATGATAATACTTCTCATAATAGGATCTGAGATCCAAGATTCAAATTAGGTCGTGAAATGCTGGATGACCTTAAGCCTTAGCTCAGGTGAGCTAATGATGTTTTCCACTGCTATTGTTTTCAACAATTTTTAGGTGAGACACAGTATTTCAATACTGAAACAAGACAAAGCTTTTTAACATGTGAGCTATATTACCGATAAATAAATCTGGGACAAAATAATCAAAGTTCTTTAACAGGTGAGCTACATTAAACAAATTTGGGACAGAAAAACCAATGCTCTTTAACAGGTGAGCTATATGAAACAAATTTGGGACAAAAAAAAAATCACAGCTCTTGGATTCATAACATAACAAGAATTAAAAACAAAAATAAAATCTCTTTATAGTCTGTCCAGATGCCATATCCACCTCTTACAACTGTGATCAAAGTTATGCGATATCCACTGTTGTTTTAACAAGTTGTATCTCTGTGCACTTAAAAACAATGGCTTCCCTCGTCTGTAAAATAAATATAACAAAAATTACCCATAATTCAATGTTTCATCATCTCTACTCTTCCATAATAATAAAAGAATGGTCCTAAGGCTAAGGACATTCTGCACACTCCAACGTTCTTGATTTAAATATATTTTCCCTACCGTCAACTGCATGTATGTTTGTATATAAATTACCAAAGTAGAGTCGAGTGATGGTGTATTATGCCCTTGTCAAATCACTTATCCATTTACAGGTATACCGAGGCAGTCAGTTTGGGAAGGTGGAGGAAACAGGAGTGTATGAACACCACCCACATTCATAAACAAATTTACAATCTTTCTCACACTAGGATCTGCCCTTAGGGGTTTAAACCTAGGTGGTGAGAGATGATTTGATTGGTTAGTGTGTGTTTTAGACCCCATATGCCACAAAGGCTTCAGATTCTGAAGGAAGATGATACAAGAGTACATACTTGAGATCTCTGTCTTCTTCACCATGTTCGTCTAAGTACACAGACCCCCACAGAGTGGCTCTAGGTCCTCTGATCACAACTACTATACTGGAATTCACTAACAGGTACATCCCTGTTCCAGCTCCACACTCTACTGAATGCTACAAATATACAGTAAACATCTAATTGGTAAAAAGTTGATGCTAGATTGTTTTTCACGTAAAAGCAGAACTTGATGCATTTTATTTCAGAAGAGCAGTATTTAACCATCACATTTTTATCAATGCATGTCATATTTCTTTGCACATCTTTAAACCAGTCAAGTTTTCATCAATATTAAAATAAATGAGAAAAAGGTAGGTCTGTGAAAAGACTACTATTAAGACTAATAACAGTTTTTACAGATCTGAATGGGAGATGAAAATCATTTCAGAAAATTTTCAAGTCACAAGTGAGGTTTGAACCAACAACTCTTGCCTTTGAAAGCTAGTGACAGTACCATACCTTAATGTCTGCTCATATTTGATACTATATGTTTCCAAACTTGACTCTTCTGCCAAAACTTAGAGAATATGTGGCATAGCTAATAAATAAATGAAACTATATACGAGGGCACTTCAAAAAGTTTTGAGACTAACAGAGGAAAAATAAGAAAAAGCATTATTTTGCTTGTAATTTTTATTTTAATCCTTCAAAGTACTCTCCTTTAACATGTATACACTTTTCCATCCGAGAAATCCACGATTTGAAAGCAGCAGAGTAGTCGGACTTGGGTATCCTCTTTAGACACTGAAGCACAGCACTACCAAGCTGACTTCGAGAGTTATACAGAGGGCCTGCGAGCATCTTTTTCAAGGTAGGGAAAAGGAAAAAGTCGCATGGGCTTAGATCTGGTGAATATGGGGGATGTGGAAGTTGTATTACTCTTTCATCGTGAAGAAACTGCTGCACTACATTACTCTTGTGGGAGGATGCATTATCATGGATAATGTGTTTGCCTCTTAAACCAGTTCTAGGGCGGAAATTATTATAGTGTTTTTTAAGACTTTAACACCTTGTCCCTATAAAATATCCCAGTAACAGATTTACCTGGCAGAGAAGGAATCTGAACAACAGGGCCATTCGAATTGAAGAAGACTGTGGCAGAACCTTTTTTGAACTTTGAAGTCGTTTTGCTATTACAGGTCTAGATTGTCCTTTTTTCAACCACTGCTTATTATTTATCCTTCTTTGGGGCTCAAAATAATGTATCCAAGTTTCATCTCCTGTTAGTAACTCGCTTAATCGCCTAACACCAGTATTTTTGTATTTTTTCAATATTTGTTTGCAACTTTTAACTTGTTGTGCTTTTTGTTCTTTTGTTAAAAGATGGGGTACCCAACGTGCGCATACTTTTTTCAATTTCAGGTGCTTTGTTAAAATTTGATATGTACTACCCGTTGAAATACCGAGACACAGAAACTGTATACCTAGCGTCTTCGTTCACCATGGCTTCAACAGCAGCAATGTTTCTTTCAGTCAATGACGATTTTGGACGTCCTGAACGGGGGTTGTCTTTAACAGTTCCTTTCCCATCTGTAAACACTTTCACCAATCTATAAACAGTTGCTTTAGACACAGACGATTTTCCATAAATTATTTTAAGTTCACTCAATATCTGTTTACTTGGTACTGACAAAGCACAACGGTTTTTGATATAGCTTCTTATTTCAGACTTCTCTTCAGGCTTCATTTTACATCAAAATATCATTAGTGTATATGACTAACCTTTGTTTAAGTCCAAATATCTCGGTAATTACTAAATTTTTTTTTTACGAAATTTTATACGTATATCACCCGTGATTTTACCTATTCAATCCCGGTTATCTTGTACATACGTGTCACTACAATTTTATGGAAGCCAATAAGACTCAAAACTTTTTGAAGTGCCCTCGTATATATATACATACATACACATATTGATTTGAATACATACACATATAGTCTAATATTGCTTATTTCAAATCACTGTGAAAATGAAATAAAAAAAAATACTTACATGTATACATTCATAAACACTCTGTTGACTACAACATGACTGTCTGAAACATAGGAAGTGTCCACACACGAGACAGATAGCAGGGTCCTTTGGTACACTGCTACAAACACTGCATGTTTTGGTACTGTATGCCTGGAATATCTTGTAGTAATGCTGGGGTAGTACTATGAGGGAAGGTGACATCCAATAATTGTTTGTCATCAGTAAAGTCTGAAAGTAAAATAACATAAAATACAAGAATTAATCTTAATTTTACATGTCTTGATGTCCCTACAATGCTCAATCTAGAAGGGATCCCAGCGCCATTGGCCCCAAAATAATAATTTTGTCCCACAAAAATGTTGTCTCTGGGTCATCATTGGCCCATCTTTTTCAGTCTTAGCTGAGTTTTGAATAAACTCATTTCTACCTCTTTCTGATTTATATTTTCTTTTTCACTTAAGTCTGATCATTTCAAATAAATTGCCTCAGATATATGTTATATGAGAAAGCAGTCCCCATTTTTCAATGCTTGGGCCAAGATGACCCCAGTTCTAGATTTAACATTGCCTTAGTCGGATGGTGGAGTGGAGTAATGTTTTATGGCCCATGCAAGATTATTTCTCTGATATCAAGGTTCAAGTTTAGAGAGGGTGGAGGAAACTAAAATGTTTGGGGAAAACCACTGGCTTTTGACAAGTGAACTGACAAACTTTCTCCCACAATGATGTCCCAAGTAGAACTTCACTTTGATGGTATAATGAAGTTAAGAATTAGAAAATAAGACTTTAAATAGCATAAAACCTGAATTCATCATCACCTACTCCTGTATAGACATGCTCAACTGTAAATGAGAAAGAAATCATTTTGTCATTTTTACTTTCTAATTTTTGAACTTATAAATTGCTCAAGTTATTGTTCAACACCAAATCAGCAATTTCAGAGCAACAATAATTAGTGTCTGCAAATTTTTGGCTAACTGTAACAGAGCTATTATTACTAACATTACTGGTTCTCCTCTTTTTTGACCCCAATACTAAGAAACATCACTTAAATATTTACCTTAGCATCTGCTGCTTGATTGAAGATAAAGTTAGATAACTCTGTACACCATGCTCGGGTTAACGGTAGAGGTTCAGAAGCTATCCAGTGCACACAGGAACTACTTGTGATGTGTGCACTACATTGTCCTTCTTTTACAAGTCCCAAATACTCACTTAGACCCAGAAACTCTGGTTTATTCTGAAACAAAATAAAAGTTTTAAATAAAACAAGCAAATTCAGTGAATTAGGATCCTCTGCCAATAGGTGCTTTTTGTGATATGCATTTATGTTCAAAGGGCCACGATTCCCAGGAAAATGAGCAAACCAACTTAGATTTTTTACACCCTAGTCAAGATTCTTTCACTTAAATCAAGGTGCTTAGTTCATGGCATGGCAACGGAAACTAGTACCTGTACTCTGAGAAAATCACTGGACTTTGGCAAATAAATTAACAAACATTCTCAAAATAGAATCTGCTCAGCCTAGTTGATGAGAGGCACACACTTTAGACCACACTACCCAGGCTGCTGCTTTAAATTAGAAGCTTAGTGGTGTACTAGTTTACTCACCTCTAACCTTTTAGCAATACAAATGCATACATTTTTCATTTAAACAAGATTTTAGGGATCCTATGTCTTACCATAAAAGTGCTAGATTTTTAAAATGCTAACCTAAAGTTTGCACAATTTTTCTGATGTCACATGAGTGCCATTCATCATATATTTCAAGGGCCAAAATACATTGCTTTAATTTTACATGTATATATTTCAAATTCTACATACCCTTTAAACCTATTATTTGACTGTTTGAGAGATTTGTGATTGGTGAGTGAAGAAGAGTAATGGTGTTTTATGCCTCTGTCAAGATTCTTTCTCTTATATTGAGGCAGATGGAAGACAAAACCAGAATGCCTGTAGGAAACCTCTCAACCTTCTACAAGCAAACTGACTAACTTTCTCAAACCAGGTCCTTCCTGAGTGGAATACCAAACCTAGGCAGTGAGAGACACTGTGATCCCTTACACTTGACCAATAAGAACCCCTGTGGTTAGTGAGAAATAACAAGTAAATAGACATATCCTGTTAAGTCTTACCTGCATGCCTGAGAATTCCTGAGAAAACACGTGATATTTTATTAATGCTGCTATCCTAAGGAATGGTAGACAGTATTCCTGTATGGCCATGTCAACGCTGTGAGGAGACCAGACACTCTGACATATCTAAAACACAAAAGATATTTTATTAATGCTCCAAGTAAGTTCAGTGAATTCCTATCCCCCGCCAGCAGGTTCTTTTTATGTTCAAAGGGCAATAACTCCCAGGAAACAAGCAAATCATCTTTGGTAATGATATGCACATCTCCGGTCAATGTTGATGCTTTGCACCAAGTTTCATGAACTAGTACTTCATAGTTTTGGAGAATTTGCACAGACAAGAATTTTGGACGGTCATTATGCACAGAGCTACCTCCTCTTCCGAGGCAACACAATGACATATTTTGATTATCATGTATACCAAGTTTAGTAAAAAAATATCCTCAACAATGCTCAAACAATCCAAACAACACAAAAAAATTATCAAAATTTCAAAGTGTCACAACTCTGAGAAGTTTTCACAGTCTCTTCTGGCACACATAGTGTCATATCCTGTTAATCATGTATACCAAATGTAGTAAAATTATTTTCAACGGTGCTAAAGGGTAAGCCTGACAAACTGTTGCATTTAGACAGATGGAAATAAAGATGGACATATACATGGACAACAGCTTACTACAGGGATGAAGTTTTTTGAGTTAAGAGCAAATGCTCACTTCAGAAAATAAGTTTTAATAGTAATAATAGCTAAAATGTGTAAATATTTAGGAGCCCAGACTGAGTTTTAGGACCCTTGGGTTACTGGGCCCCGCTAATCTTTATCCCTGTTACTATAATACATCCCATTTCTTCTAGAACAGGTATATAAAACCGGTATATAAAACCTATATACTCACTGCTGGAATGTCTTTGTCTGCCATTTCATCATCTTCATACAGACGGCTACATCCTAACCTTGTGATCACATGACTAAGCATGCCATCTAAAGTGTTGAACGACACCTGACAAAATAATCATATCAATACATTTAAGAAAATAGAAAGTGGAGTAATGGCGTTTTATGCCCCAATAAAGATTGTTTCACATATATTGAGCAGTGAAGAGAAAACAACTCACCAACCTTAACATCTTATTTCTTACTTTGCTCAGTCTGTTTAAATTACCTTATAGTTGTAAGCATCCTCTGTAACGACCACAGGTGTCATAACTCTTTTCCGAACCCTACAGAGGTGTCCTAGCATGCTCTGAGACACCGGACCTCGGTTTTGAGTCTCATTGTACTAGTATTTAGCTTTTAAGAACTCTTAAGCAAATAACTGACAAACTTCTTCAAACTAGTATTTGCCTGAGTGGAATATGAACTTATATTGTATATGTGTAAATTAAAGCTGCATTTCTCAAGTGTGCACTTTAAACAAACCCCACCCGATAGAAAAAATGGGGTTTACATGAGGGTGGACACAATTTCAAAGACAGAAATCTAAAATGGGTCAAAGACTCAATTGGCCGGTTTGTGATTAAGTCAGATGCACATCTTTGATAATCTTTTGATATATACAGTACAAAGTAACTAAGTTTCAAAGTCTGGAAAAATGGGAAAAAAAATCTTGAAATATTTCCATAAAGTCAGGTGCACACCTTCAATATATATAGAAACATTCTGTGAAGTTTTAAGGTTTTTGGTTGAAAACTGTAGGAGGAGTTGAGCTCACAAAGTAGGTACCCCCAATCAAAAATTTGCTAAAAAGTGACTAAGTTTCAAAGTCTGGAAAAATGGGAAAAAAACTTGAAATATTTCCAAAAAGTCAGGTGCACATCTTCAATATATATAGAAACATTCTGTCAAGTTTCAAGGTTTTTGGTTGAAAACTGTAGGAGTTGAGTTCACAAAGTAGGTACCCCCGTTCAAAAACTTGCTAAAAAGTGACTAAGTTTCAAAGTCTGGAAAAATGGGAAAAAAATCTTGAAATATTTCCATAAAATCAGGTGCACATCTTCAATATATATAGAAACATTCTGTCAAGTTTAAAGGTTTTTGGTTGAAAACTGTAGAAAAAGTTGAGTTCATAAAATTAGTACCCTGTTTTCCCCGCCCACCCGACATTCACCATACTATAAACCGGATTTGCACTCCATGCAACCCGGCCAAAAATTACTTACCAGTCTGCCCTTTTTCTTCCAAGCCTCTCTTTCTTCTGGTGTAAACTTACAAGATGTCGTTATCAAAGCTTGTATAAATGTCACATTATATAACGCCTTCACCAGGAATAAATAATGCTCTACAACATAAGACATAGTCGATTAAATACAACAAGAGCTTTCAGTGAAAGCAAGATCCACCATCAGGGGAATTTGTTACATGATTTTTAAAAAAAAAAAATCAGAGAGCCATAACTACTACAAAAATTATTGTACCAAGAAAACAATATGCATGGCTACACCTCCCATTGATTATTCATGTGAAGTTTCATTAATATCTGATGGACGGTATTGTAGAATTAGTCTGGACAAATAATGTGACACATGGAATATTGAAAACAATTTTTAATGACCACCATGTCAACTAACAAACTCTTCACTGAATCAAACTATTTGTTGTGATTTTACTATTGCATTCACTCAATTATTATCAATATTTTTGAACTGAAACTCCGATTGTATAATAAATATACCATTTTTTAATATTCACAACAATTTGGTTAAATTGAGAAATTTTAGGGACACAAAATCACTAATCAAATTTAAACACTGTATCAACTTTACCTTTTTCAATAGTAGATGGTAGTGTTAGTACTAGCTGTATCAACAAAGATACTGGATCCTTCAACATCAGAGGGACTTCTTTATGGTACTTTTCTACACTATAAACAAATTTTAAAAAATTAATTTCGTAATTCCCCCCCCAAAAAAACCCACAAAACCAGAAAACTAATACAAGGGAAGTAACTCTCAATATCAAAATTGAGAAAGT
Organism: Anadara kagoshimensis; assembly: GCA_021292105.1. Lineage (NCBI taxonomy): Eukaryota > Metazoa > Mollusca > Bivalvia > Arcoida > Arcidae > Anadara > Anadara kagoshimensis. Next base: position 33,393,053 of record CM037872.1, on the reverse strand, counting down.
TAAACACAGTAAACTTGCCACAGTAACCTTTCTATTTAAAGACTACCTGATCATTAAAATCTTTATATTTTAAGCGAAAAGATCCTCTATATAAAGACTATACAGAAACCAGCTCTATTCAAATACTACTTCTTGATTAGAACCTCTATATAAAGACCACCTGTCTATTAACACCTGTTTTAAGACCGTTTTGCTTCAAACACCAACTCAAAAAACCTCTACATAAAGGCCATCTGTCTATTAAGACCATTTTTCATATTTCAACAAAAGGAACCTTTTTATCTAGACTGGGGTCTCGAGGACTGAGTCGTCTAAAGCACAAGTTAAGGATAAAAGCACCTACAATTGGGTTAGAATCCCACTCTTGGCGCAGATCCTAATGCCAGAAAGTTTGTCATTTCATTTGCCGAAGTTCAGTGGTGGCACTCTAGTTTCCTCCACCATTCCAGAAATATCTATCTCTATATAAGTTAAAGAATTTTGACTTTGGCGTTAACCACTATTAACTCTACTACACTATATTTGGAGCACCTGTCTTGAAAGTCTATGTTTCTTAGGTCCCATGGGTGTTTTTTACATACAGGTTTTTCTGTGCCAGCAACTATTTCTACTTGAATATGTACTAGTAATATACGAGTCTTAGAAATACAAATAACTATTAATACCAGCTTCATATTTCACCCAAACAGAACCCTTATATCAAGACTACCTCTTTTTCTGTGCCAGCAAATATCTATGCTTATGTCTTATAAATAGTTATACCTGCTTGATTCTTCAGTACAGCTAACACCAGTGATATGTGACCACAGGTCAGTGTAGGGTTTGGTTGTGAGTATTTTACTGTGCATACTTAAGACATCCATTAATGGTGCTGAAAAAACAAAGATAATACATGTATTAAAATGACATGACAAACCTAATCTTTTGTTAGATTTCCACATTAAAGCTAAATTTCTAAAATTTGTGAAAATATTGACTTTTTAAAGTATTTTTTACAAATTGGCTAAAATAGTTTACTTTTCTTCATCCATTACAAAACTGACTGCCGCAAAATAAGTAAGAGAATCTTGACTGGGATGTATAAACACCATTACTCCACTTTACTCTTTTTGTGGGTTTCACAATAATACAAAGCACAGTAAAACCCCATTAAATTGCCCCACAATAACTATTCCACCTCACTTATTGCCACACCACATGTATTTTATGGCTCAAAATCTATTTCCTCCATGTTTTCTTAAAAGACTTCCTCATTTTTTTTCTTGCCAAACCCCATTTTAATGCCAAACTGAACGAAACAAAAGGTGGTAATTAAATATTTACTGTACAGAATTTAATTCATATAAACTTGCTGAATTTGAAATTTGTTTTTAAGATTTCAAAAATATAAATGTTTGGACAACATGATTCTAGAAAACTAATATCATTCAATGATAGTTTTGATTGAAAAATGAAGAAATAAAAAGACAAAACAATCACATTCATAATATAAAATTTGTACTTACAGAAACAGGGTTTGCGTGAAGTGGATGTTTGTTCACAAAGCTTGCCTTCTCTTTGTATAAGTTCTATCTCTAAATTTGTTCTATTTCAGAAAAAGAAAAAAGAAATAACAATATCACTTCAATATAGAGACAAGAATGAATAATAAATCTGAATACCCCTGCTGGTAATATACACACCCTGAATCAATTGTGATATCTGTAAAGGTCATTTAAGAACTGAATTTTTCCGAATCCATATATATATTCATAATTATGTATATTATTGTATAACAACTTAATGAATAAAATATTGTTTACACTAAGGACTGAATTTAATTTTATTTATAGGTTTATAAAACAATTGCTGGAAGTATGCTTATGCAAAGGTGTTCAAAAGTTTTTCCACTTTATATCCCATAAACTTTAACAAAACTGGAGCGGTCATTTGAAAGATAAATATCCCCCTCTCCATCAATCCCCAAAATCCATTTCTCCTATGTTTTTCTTTAGAAACATCTCTTCATTTATTGCCAAACTCCTTTACAATGTCAAAATCTGACTGAACAGTGACCATAAATCAGGTTTTACTTTATCTATTGAATTAAGCACCTTGTACAAGTGATTTTGTTTGCCTCAATCAATCCTGAATAAAGATAGTTTCCCCAGGGAAAAAATGTGACTAAAATTTCCCAATTTGACCACTCAAATTCCCAAAACCACAGCACATATTCAATCCAGTTGTCCTTAACCATAAAATTTCAAATATTGTGAGAATAAAACATCTTTGAAATGATATTGTAAAGCCTTTTGCTATATTTCAGAACATCAATTTTCCCACTCTTATAAAGGCAAAAGAAAGTTGTAAAACATGTAAACAAAATTGGTGTTCATACGTACCTAGCTACTGAACAAACAAACAATAAGACACTTTCAGATGTCTGTGAGTTTGTATATGTTTTATATGCACCATATGTTGTGTTTGTTAAATCTTCCATCACACTTCCCATCGCTTTTGTTAATGTTCCAGACCTCTGTAATATATAAAGCAAAATGATGTTACAAATTTCATCATTATATCAGAAGTCTATCTAAAAGAGATCATCCTCTCCTAACAACTGGTGGGTTTCATATTGTTTTAATCTTACACAAGTAGGTGAAGTGTGCAAGTTTTGTGCAAGTAATTATGATTTCTACTAGTGCACATTTAATTGTTTAGACAACTGCCACTGCAGCCTCCTTACTTTATTAAACTACATGTACATGGAAATATTAGCAATAATTTTTATCTTAAGGGCTTAAATTTAGAACGTGTAATAACCAGATGTATTTGTCACAGATTTGCTCATGACACCTTTCCTAATACAGAAATGGTGAATAAAAGGTTTAAAAAGAAAAAAGTTTGTCTACTAAACTGGAAATATATCAACTTTTTGAATTTCGCTGAGATTAAGGTATTTTAAATGAAACAAAGAGTTTTATCACTGTCCTTTTCGTGTGTGAGAAAATATATCATTTCACTTGTCAGAGGTTGGTAGTTTCCTCCAGATATGCCCAGTCTGGTTTCTTGCACCATATATAAGAACTGACAAATCTGATACAAGTGAAATAATCTTGACTGAGACCTTATATGATATTACTCCATTATAACTTAATTTTTTAAAATCAACCTTTTGTATTAGTAACTAAACTTACAGGTGTAATAGGACGAGTCACCATCATCTCTGCTATATCCTTGACCATTTGTGTCGTGTCCTGAGAGACTGGCTTGACCAACATGTCCTTGTTTTCGTCAGGTAATATAGGGATAAGAGAGTTGGCTAACTGTCGACATATTGGACACCAGTATTCACCCTTATGGACAGCTAAATTCTGTACATTGTTTTGATTCTGTAGAATAAACAATAATCATATATGTATGTTAACGTAATCATCAAATGCATTTCAAATTATTTAATTTTTTTTTAACTCAAGTCAAATATCAGTTCATGTATTTTCTCACTTTTTAATGGGCAAAATGTTAAATTATTACACTCATGTAAAATCTTCTTCATATAGTCCCAATCTAATGAAACCCACTTAGAATTTACTAAAAACGGTAAGTTGCTATATATCACCTGTAAGAGGTCAATTATTTTACAAGGCAACATTTCCATTGCAGTGTCTTAATTTTCAAAACATCGGCACCTATAGGTGAAGTGGCAGAGATTTTTACTTTTGCAGTGGGCTAAAGGAAATTTGCAGGGTACTCTATCATACCATGCCTACCATGAAACAAGTAATCAGTTTTTAATGTCTCTTCCGTTATTATTCATTTACTAAATGCCTAGTGGTTGACAAAAGAACAATTACAACCAATTTTTAAGTGTTAATGACCTGGCTGGGGATTGATCCCTGACCTCCAACATACGAATGTGAACACTCCGACCTACCATAGTGGTATTACAAAATAAGAAATCAAAAAAAAAAAACCTTTTAGCATTAATTATATTTTACCATTTGTGAAGCTTTGTATGCATTATGGCAGTCTAGATGTAGATAATGACCACATGTCTGTACTAACACACCACCTTCCCAACCAATATTAACAGACATTTGTACAGAACTCTGAAATAAAATAGAATATTTTTTAAATAAGATAATATTACACTCCAATATATAAAGCAGCAATCTAATTGAAATGGAATCATGTATTTACTTAGAAGTAACCAGTAATGTTAGTCCCAACCATCGAGTTCATTATTTGAAAACCAATAAGTTAACATATAATCAAAGGGGAGATAATTTGAAACAACAAACATGATCAATAAACACATACATGTACATGAACATTACAAATTGCAATAAATGTTTAAAAATCTTTAGAAAATAAAGTTGATAATTAATCTTCAAAAACAACACTACTTTATTGACATGTTTTATGTGTAAAATTATTTAAATGATATAAAGATATTCTTACTTCAACTTATGTTTCCATTCCTGGTAGCAAAATTGCCATTGTCTACTAATTTTTAAGAATTTTATTCAAAAAGAAACTTATTTATTTTCACAAATTTAAGACATTTGGCTACTAATGATTTTAATTTTGGGGAAACCTAGTTGAACAATTACCTCTTCAAAGTGTTCCAGTAATGTCTTGAGATGTTTAGATGAGACAGAAGCACAGTTGACAGGTTTGTACCGTATCTTAACATCAACAGGTAGTCGTAAAGGATTATCATTAGGCAGTCTGTGACCTAAAGCTGCAAAAATTTACAAGTAAAATGTTTATAGCAAATTAATCATTTTCAAGTTACTGTAACGTAACTTTAATAGAAAAAAAACAATATACATGTACATGTATTTAATTCAAAACTTATTTCTTGGCAGCTCAACCCCACAAACCATCAAACTGTTAAAATTACACACATTCAAGTTTACTGATAACAATAAATTGTAAAAATACAATATATAAAATCTATAAAGTTAAAATTAAACAGTAAAGTACTGCAAAAAATCCTGCACAATTTTCCTTCAGTTAATTTAAATACAGATACAGATATAAACAACTCATACTTTCATAGTCCAAAGATGACATATTTCTTTAATGTTGTACACTATTTAAATTTTAACTTACAACTTGTTGCTTGTAGTAAGACCACTAATCCTATGGGATTATCAGCTGTAGAAGGACTACTTTTACCACAGATTACACAATCATGTCCTTCTTCATCTTGTACTTCACTTTCTTTGGCTTGCTCTGAAGAACAGGTGCTTGTCATGTCATCATCTGAAAGTTACACAAATATTATATTATATGTACTGCTTTTGACAAGAAGTAGAATGGATAAGTAGCAAACATGTTTCTTTAAAGCCACATAGCCTAAAAATTGGAATCAACTTCTTTGCCATGGAGTTGAGTTGAGTACTAGAGTTTTACGCTTTCATTGAGACAGTCAATTTATGGATGGTGGAAGAATCTAGAGTGCAACCACCAAGTTTCAGCATGGGAAATGACAAACTGTCAGACTAGGATCTTGGTGGTCTTGAGTGGGATTTGAACCTAGGCTGTCTGAGGTAATGTGAACCTTTCATCAAATAATGACATAAGAATGAATGTCTGTTTCTTTCTCAAATTTTTGAAGATGCTCTACACCTGAATAAAGAAGAAATATTCTTTTTAATATTGAACATGAAATTGGTACTACAATTAATTCACTGTGAACGAGCAAATTCAGTGAATTAGGATCTCCAACAGAAGGTATTTTTGTGATTATATTCAAAGTGCAATAACTGCGAGAAAACTGAACAATCCAACTCAGGTTATTGATATGTGCATTCCTTATAAATATTGAATCTTTGCATCAAGTTTCCTAAAAAAAGTGCTTCAGAGTTTTGGAGAATTACTAGGGACAAGATGTGGGTGGAAGGACAGAATGGTTGAAAGGATGCAAGTAATTTCCTCCACTCTTTCTTTGAACAGCAGAGGATAAAAATGAAAGAATGTTTTCTACACTATGTTCTTCTATAAACTGTACATACCAGCATCTAGAGTATCTTGGGATTGATTTTGTTCCATAAAGGCTTTCTGTTGAGATGCAAATTGAGCCATCAACTTCTGCTGTCTTTCTCTAGCTCTTCTTCTCCTAGTGATATATCAAAAATAAACAAGTAAATAAATCTGAAATGTTAGAAACTTATGATGGGTGTTAACAATAATACATTTTAATATTTACAATCACTGAATTTTTCTTACATAAACTTATTGACAAGAGCTATGTTTACGTTTCAGTTAACTAGTATGACCTGTCAACCTCTCGTCAACTCTGATTTTTGGTTTAGGTTGTTAATTGTGATGTCAAAGAAGGTGGGGGCTAAATGCTAAATGCTTTGAAGAGATGAAATGACGTCATCTGAAAGGATGAATGACGCTGTTCCGTTAACTTGCAAAACCAGCAGATAAGAAATCAAAATGGGTACTTTTTATATTAAATGATTTGGGTTTTGCAGAAAATGAAAATAAAAAGAGATTTCCAAACTCAAGGAAAAAAGATAAATGAAAACAAAAACAAAGATGAATGAAAAAAGACAGCATTATTTTTCTAAATAAACAAAACAATAAAATGTCAAACCTTTCTTCTTTGTCATGCGATTCTTTCTTTTTTGGAGCATCTTTGGGTAGTAAAGTTTTATATGTCTCTTCCGTATGTTTGGCACATTCTATGTTTGCTTTACAGATAGTATCTAACACTTTAGACACAAAATGAGGTCCATCACCAATCAAGGAATTATTGGATTGTCTATTTGAAACCGACAACGGTACATAAGAACACTGCTTATTGGTCAGTTTTGAATGCAGTTTGACCAATAAGGATATAATACTCTCGTTGATTTGAACTGTCACTTTTTGAGACTGATCTGTCGACACACCTTTGTTTTCATATTTTGGCATATCTGCTGGCTTGCTACTAGATTGACTAGAAATAGAGTGTATTGGGACTAATGGGTATGGATCTGTATCCATGGGAACTTCTGTTGTCATGGAAACTAGAGGCAAACTTGGCAGATGGCCAGAATGGGCTGCTGTTATTGGTCCTCCAGCACCTGAAAAATAATAATAATAAAAATAAAAAAAATAAATAAACAAGTAAGAGTAGTAACATAAATTAACAACCAATGCAAACCTGGTCTAATGGATTTAACCTGGTCTAATGGATTTTACCTTCAGTGGTTCAAAATTACCAGGGTCTGAGGTCCAGGACATATTGATCTTACAATAGGACCCTTGATATTTAAACTGTAAAAGTCCAATGATCTGCAATATTTACGAGGATAATACTTCTTTTTCGATTTGATTGCACATGGAACTTTTATGGAACATATTGGACTTTTTAAAATTATGAGGGAACTGCCAAACATATTGGCAAAAGGCCCTGGACCTTAAAAACATAATTTGAAGCCCCTAAACTTAATGCTACTAACATAAAAATGATACCAGTTTTTGTAAACTGCCACAACTGACAGGTATATTGTTCCCCCAGACTGACTGCAAATGTGTTTATTTTTACCATGTATACCATGACATGTTTTGCAATTATTACTTCTAAATGCCAAGTATTTAGTCAATAAACAGTCCCATGTGATCCATTTTCAGACTGTGGATCAAACCAGTAACCCTAAACACATTTACTAATACAGTTGACTCTCGTTATCTCGAACTTATAATTGAGAATGTAGAATATAAAAAATCGGGAGATCATCTGTTACTTGTTATTAGCGGACAAATAGTGGAGTCCGCTTTGGTCTCCATACCAGTTTCGCTTTGTTTACTTTAATCACCCCAAGCTTCCGGTTGTATTAAGTAATGTTCATATCACACGCTTTCGGAAGCCATGTTCCGCTTGGCAGTAATTATAACACCTGCTAATCTCCTTGATGGTTTAACTGCTTATGCATGGGATAATAATTAAGGGCTTAAGGAAATTGGGAGGTCAGTGCAATGTTGTAATTTTAAAATCAACACGCGGCCGACAGTCAAATATTTTATTTATGTCGGAATGTGTTTTTTCTACCAAAAAATCTGTAGGCGCTGACAAATTTGATTTCTCAATTTTATTTGTTCGAGTTAACAAATTTAATTTTCCTAAATTTTTTATTCGAGTTAACAAATTTAATTTTCCTAAATTTTTTGTTCGAGTTAACGAGTGTAATTTTCCTAGGATTTTCACTCAAGGGGATGAAAATATTGTTCGACATATCCGATAATTCGAGATATCCGAGTTTGAGATAACCGGAGTGATTTTGGTTTAATAAAGAACAACTCTGTTCGGACTTTTTAAAAAAGTTCGAGATATTCGGTAGTTGGAGATATTCGAGTTCGAGATAACGAGATTCAGCTGTACTATAAATTGTAATACTATGGTATTCAAATATATAATGTACTGCTAAAGTTGTTTTGTGCATATACAGTAAACCTGTCTATAAAGACCCCCAGAGGTTCTTTAGGTTGAAATTTGACACAAAAGGGGCTTTCTGGACAAGTGGTCTTTATGTACATAATAAAGGTCGCTATAGCATAATTAACCCAATGCTTGGATGCTTAATAACATCATACAGCAATATGTTCCTTTACATCAGATGCAAAACTAGAACTGTCTCTTGAGATTCCTTTATACCCTCCCTCAAATTGAGGGGGTATAATAATATTTCCCAAGCAGCAAATGGGAAGAATATATTCTTTATCCATCAATACTTACTTGATACAACACTTGGAGCTATCTGGAACATCTCCTCTACACTCGGCATTGTTAACTTTGTCATAAAGCTATCATCTACTGATATGGGTATCTGTACTTCCTTTATCACCTCTCTAACATTCTGTAAAACACTGTTACTACCAAACCATTCTGTATAGTTACCATCAGGTACTACTCCGTTAAAAGATGTCACCTGAAATGAAGAAAATGTTGTTAAGAAATAACTTTTTTGGTTTATTATTTTAATCCAAAAACCTATATAATTTTGCATCTATTCATTTTCGAAGTATATGAAATTTAGACATACATGTGTATTTGTACATGTATAATGAAATTTTCCCATTTTTCAAATGTGCACTATAACAACATTATACATAATATATATATTTTTTATAAATTAATCTCACTTTAGTCTTTAGAATCTGAATAATATATCAATCAATAGTACTTACAGTGAAATCTCATTATATTACCCCTTGCTCATCGCCACAGTATATTAGTACAAAGATCAAATTTATTTTATTTTTTACTTTATTAGCCTTCATCTATTTATCTCCAAACGTCAAAATTAGACTGGGCAAATGATGACCATGAATCAAGGTTTTAGTCCATTATGCTCACAGTAATTTTAAGATTGATACAATGTTAATTTTATAAATACCCTTCTACAAGTATCCCGGGGTTGAGGTACTGTCAATGATAAATTCAGTAAATGTATGGTCTGGTAAATAATACTCTCTGGTATATTTGGCTCAGTAACACACTGTAAAATTACATATAAAGAGTTAATGTCGAATAAAATGCACCTGCTAATAGCCAAGTGACGTGTACTAAAGAACATTACAGAACAATGTATTCTTAATTGCAAGTGTGAAGTGAAGTTAATAATAGCCAAATTACAAAACAACTATACAAAACAGAGTACTAGTATTTATAATCATGTTTGGAATTTTACATCCAAGTCAAGTTTCTTTCACTTATACAAAAATGTATTAAGGAAGTTAGTTCTGGGTGATAGAGAAAACTGGAGTGCCTGGAGAAAACCACTAATCTTCAGTTGAGAGACACAGGCCTTATTGATTATATTATCAAGTCACAGCTGTCCATGGGTTTATTATTTAATACTGATATTTTCATATGTTTAGGTTCAAAATCTCCCCCAATAAAATTTGACAACATTGAAACAGGAGTAGCTATGAGTAAAATCTGACAACAAAGTGCAACTTATTAAATATTTTGTGCTAAGACCATGGTTTCATCTTAATACAAGAGGCTCAATAAAGGTCTGTGTTTCTAAATTGGCAATTATTTTTTACATTTGTATCTAAGACAGCAGTGCCAGACACTATTTCAAATATGCATCAAGCAAGGATTATTTACAATGTATATAATGACAGTGATTTTGTTTGCTTAAAATTACTACCAAATAAAGGTAGTTTCCCCTAGGGAAAAATGACTATAATTTCCTATTTTGTACACCAAATTTCCCCAAATAGAGTGATACACTGAAAAATTAAATATAGTTACTCTTGCTTACAAAATATCTGCTAGTACCACAATTTAGTGTATTTGCAATGAAGATACTAGCTATTGCCAGCATATCATAATGCAGTTTGCTACATCTCAGAACTACCATTTTCCCAATCTTAAAGACACAACATGGTTTCCAGAAAATGTAACAAAATCACTGCATGAATGTCAGAATTGACTTTCATAGTATTTACCTTGTTTAACAGCCGGAAGATAAATGCATGCATAGTTCTACAGTGTAATATCTGAAACATGTCTTTGTATACAGGTAGAATCTTCCCCGGTGGTTTAAATGGCGGCCATGGTGATCCATTACCGGAATATTTCCCTGTGTGCTTAACACTGTAGTAGAAATAAAACAGAAAATAAATAAACAGTTGAACCTTTATATTTTGAACAGGAATATCTTGGATTTCCAGATAGGTTGAAAAGTCCGGAATGAGTTACTCTTTATTTCAATATCTGCAATTGTTAACAAAAAAAGTCCAAAAAACTGCTATTTAAAAAAAAAATTCAAAATCAACAGCCCATAATTTCATCGAAGATCAATTAACCAGAACGGAAATCAAACTTGAGCTGTAACTCATGATGGTACACTCACATACCACATATAAGTTCATTATCTACAAACATTTGGGATTAAAGTACAGAAAACTATCCTGCCTGCCTGCACCCTCCAAAACATTAAATAAGTGCTGCTATCTTTATATATCAAATAAGACCATAAGTTTGCAGTAGTAAAACTTTCTCCATTACTTACTATTCTGTATATCTATCCATAGCAGACTGGACATCTTTCTTGTACACAGCTCTAAGAGAAACGTGAACAGGATCAAAATCATTCTCCCAAATACTTCCTGTAACAGAACATATAATTCAGATATAAAAATATAGATATTTTTCACATGGGTTTTCAAAACATAAGCCACACACTTTGATCACCAACATTTTTACATGCCAAAAAGTCCTTTCCATTTTCACTGTCATGGATAGTCAGTCTATCATTAATACCAATGTCTGTAAATGACAGTTGGGTTTCGGTACTGTTGGAAGTTTTGCAATCAGGTATTTAAATTCTTCCACCTGCTAATTTAATAATGAATGTAGTAGCTCTTGGTTAAAATGTCTACCAAAGACATGCATGTAACAGACACATCAATGTGAGTAATTGATGCTGGGGTGAGAACAATAGCTTTCTAGGTTTCATCCATATGGTTTTAAGTTGCATATTTATACAAATATTTCTGGTCTGTTTTTTTACTAGAGACAAAAACAATATCAAGACACCAAAATCTGTGTGGTGATAAATGAATTTAAGTGATATGTGGTTATCGGTATATGTAAGCTAGGTACCCACAATGTAACCAAATTTCTGAAATTTGCGAAAACAACAAAAATTGAGACACCACAAAAATTAATGACCCTTACAGTAAATGGATATCAAACAGAATACATAAATCTGTAGCTAACCACATATACACCAAAATCTTTGTCATCTCAGCTATTGCCACACAATTTTAAAGTCCAAAAAATCCCTTTTTTTATGTGTTTCTTTATAATTCTTAATCAATTTAACGCCAAGTCAATTTATAACATCAAAATATGACTGAACATATTGTGGCTATATATCAAAGTTTCACTGTTGATATATACATGTACATACCTTTGGGTACATATGTCCCCTGCTGTAACCCGTTTCCAGCCCTGAAGTTTGGAGCTTTATAATCAGCAACCTCTTTAAGGGTCGGTTCAAACAGTTCTTTACCATGTCCAGTCATTCCTGATTTCTCTGGCATCAGTTCCATTAACTGACTATGTTGTCTGTCAGCTACACACAGTAATGTTGTCATCTCTAGTTTTGTTAATTCCTTATCACTGATACCTGAAAATTATATAATGTATAATGGATGCCGAGTGGGTTGAAAAAGAGTTTTATGCCCCAGTCAAGATTCCTTTACTTATATTGAGATGGTCAGATTTTGGATGGTGGAGGAAACCAGTGACAAAAGAAAATCAATGACCTCTGAAAGCACGCTGACAAACTTTCTGACACCAGGATCAGCCCTGAATGGAATTCCAACCAAGACAAGGAGAGGTGATGTAATCCATAAGCATGGAGCTTAGACCACTCAGCAACCAATGCCCCCACATAATGGATGCTGGCATAAGTTTTCTTTTATATGTAGTAATTTTTTAGATAATCTAACTGGTTTTACCAAGATTTTAGTGAATAAAATAAAATGACCTCGCACTGCTTTTTTGAGCATGAGATTTGTTTTTGCTGAACAAAAATGTTAACAAAATGATCCAAGAACAGGCTTGCCTCAAACAAATGTTCAGAAAAATTGATCTCCCACAAAAAGTATAAGGAATGTAAAATTGATTAAGTTTGTACAAGGCTGTTGAATTTTATGAACCCCACTCCCCCTCCCCAAACTTAATCTCGACATTGTGACCAACACCTAAATGTGGTATGTGAAACATCATTTTGTGTTGGTATATATTTGTGTCAAGTATAATCAAAATCAATCCATAGATGTGAAAGATATGGATTAGACATGAATTTACATAGACAGACAGACAGACAGACATGGTGATTATTATACATCTTCCACAAACTAGACTAGTTGGGAGTGGGAGAAAAACAATTTTCAAGACATACCTAAGTAAGTTCTGATGCCAAGGATGGTTGCCAGAAATGAGAGAGCAGCATCCACCATGGCCAACTCTTGGTTTGGTTCTAACTTATATGTTGATGTTGAAAATTCTTCTTCTGATGAGAAGGATAACCATTTTAAAATATGGAATCTGAAATTTTAGGTTAAAATCTTAAATAACATTTCCATATAAATGTACTTCCATACATGCATCAAAACTTTTCTACAAAATTTTACTATTTGAAAATGTGATGAGACTTAAATAGCCAACATTAAAATATTTTGAAAATTTATTTCAGCAGTAGCGATGATGTAACGACAAACCCCAAATGAATATTATGGCAATTTTAAAGTTTGAAGTAATTTACAATTTCTATTGTATTTTTGTTATTATTATTTGTCATATTTATTATTAAATAAAAGTCATAAAGTCTTTAAAATGAATCGTAGAGTAAAGGAAATACCATAGCCAAACAAAAGTCAAGATTACATCTACAAGGAAATTAGTTGAGCTGAGTAATGGTGTTTAACATCCCAGTCAAGAATATTTCACTTATATGGAGAAATCACCAACTGTAGGAATTTGCCTGTGCATTGCATTGATGGCATTATACAGCAGGGTTCTTTATTGTGCCATGCCTACCATGACACAGGACCTCTTTTTATTTTAAGTTCCCATCCGAAAAATCATGACTTTCATTTCGTAATGCTGAGTGTTTGGTGAAAGAAGTCACTACCCACTTCTCAAGTCTTGGGCCAGACCCGATCAAGGTTCAAACCAATGACCTCCCACATGCGGCGTGAGTACTCTACCAACTAAGCTACTACAGTGGTACAAGGAAATGATCTGCCAAACCTAAATTTTAACTTAATTCAGTAGTCTCCATCTCTTCTAAATCTGAATAACTTTACTGTATTCCCAAGGCCAATTCAACAGTGAAAGTGTATATGCATTCGCTTTGGCGAATATCCTATTCAACAGTGATAGTTCATGCAAATGCACTTGGTCAGCAGCAGTCAGGATGAGCTTAAACAAGTAAAGTAAATGAATTAGGATCCCCGCCAGCAGGTTCTTTTTTTGTGATTTGCACTTATGGTCAAAGGGCAATAACCTGTGAATTTTGATGCTTAGCACAAAGTTTCATGAAATAGTGCTTTAAGGACAAATGGATTGGAAACTCGAATTTATTTATCCCCCTTCTTTCTTTAAGCAAGGGATAAAATTTTTACTCACCTCTCTAAGACTGTCTGTACAAAGTAATCTGGGTCCAGTTTAGAAGCACAAACCTGTAATGGAAAATAAAAAGCATGGATATTTTTTTTGTCCATTAAAACACTTAAATTTATGAATAAGAAAACCTTTAACATTGCATATCAGTGATGCAGCTAATGACATAAAATTTCTTGTGCTTTAAATGAATAATTCTAGTTATGAAAATCAATATGCATTTGTATTTATTTGCAGTTAAAACACCTCACAATTCTTTGAAAATATTTAACACTCAATGCTTTTTTGTTACATGTCAACAAAAGAAAGATATTCTAACATCATTACCTGCATTAAATATAGATCAGCATCTATCATTGAGTAGCAGAAATGACATTGGATATATGTCATAGCTTGTCCTTTTATCTGAAGTCCATTCCTGACCCACATACCATTGTAAATCTCTGATACACACACCTGTAACATAAAATTGTACACAAATTTCTTATTAATATACAGTATGTCTCAGATCTGTTCTCAACAGTAACAGATATGATCAAAATTTGAAATTAAACAAAATTAATTAAACTGCCTCTAACAACACTTGCAAGTGCATCAGCTTTTTGGTCCTGGGTTGAGCACTGAAAGAATTGATTTCACCAGGGACCATGTGATCAATACCAACTCAACGTTTGTGCAGAATGTTTTGTAAAAAATTTATGTCAAAATTTCCCAGAATAAGAAAAAATATGAACATTTTTTTTATTTCTTCCTTTCCAACCAATAAAATTTAAAAAAATTGTTATACAAACCTGCATTTGTAGCAAATGTATGAGTATAGTTTTCAACATCTCTTGTGATGCACCAATATCTTTAAATGTAACTCCTTGATGCTGAATAGCTTGGACCATGAAGGTTGCTAGGTAACGGTGTAATGGCACATGGAATGTCAACTGGAGTGGATTTGGCTGAAAAAATAAACATTTCAACAAATATATGGTATGTGATTAAACTCTATAAAGACCTTTTCAAAGTGCTGCAATTTTTACATTACTTATTTATATTCAACAAAAGCAAACTAAATAATGCTCTTAAAAAAACAACAAATCACATTTCTAAATACATTTCATTCATTGAAATTTTAAAATAATTTCATAACAAATTCTGCAAACATTACCACATAATGTAATTGCCTGACTAACATTTTTAATTACTGTGAATGTAAAATTTAATTTCAAATGTTTGTGGTTTTGAAATTTCCTACCTTTTCTGGGCTTGTAAAAGTTGTGATTTATAAACATTTATAAACTGACTACAAAATAGAGAATATACAGTCGACTCTCGTTATCTCGAATTTGTTGGGTCCATGAAAAGTAGTTCGACATATCCGAAGTTCGACTTAAAAATCGGCAGGTCCCTGACATGGGATGTAACTCTGTTGTACTTTTCATAACTGTTGACTTCCGGTCCATAATCGGCAATTTTTTATCATTATTTATTTCAATATTTATAACTTATGTTTATACTATTAAACAATGTAATGACAAAAATAAATAATTTCAATATTTATAACTTATGTTTTTACTATTAAACAATGTGATGACAAAAATAAATAATGATGAAATAATTCTCGACTGAAAAACCTGAAGACGGCAACTCGGCATGGAAGACTTAACAGAAACTTCACCGTAATCTCTTAATCGTTTGTTAATCTTTCAGTTAAAATTAAATCACTTAGCTTTGGTTATTTTAGGCATGTTTTCACCCACACTTCAAAGATTCTCATTCCGTCATAATTTACTAAAAAATATTAAGCTTTGGGTATTAAGTTTTCATTTCGCATACTTCAAAGGTAATCATTCCGTAAACGACCCACACGGGAGGTAACTGTTTGTGTGTACATGTGAACACTGATCGACCGAAGGTGCGTGGATGTAATTAAAGATCAATAATGCTGATTATTGATTATTGATTCATGGTCAGGTGATTAAGAAAGGGTTTCTTTCTTCACAGGTAAAGGTAACAAAAGGAAGGACTTCAGTTTATTCCGACAAAGGGAACTCAATCATGCATGCACAAACGTGACAGGTGACAGTTAAGACATCAAAGAAGTTTGCCGGTTCGACTCATGTGTATCAAATTTAGAATGATTTAATGTCAACGGACCTAAAAATTACTTCGACTCATCCGGAAATTCGACTTACACGATTTCGACTTAAACATACAATTCCAGTATATTTATATAAGAATAAAATTGGGACCGCAAAACTTACTTCGACTTATCCGGAATTTCGACATATCCGAGTTTGACTTAACGAGAGTCGACTGTATATTATTTTATGTGTGGCACAAATTTTTGAGGAAAATTTTCAACTGCTAATGAAGTGAAAATTGTACACCACAAATAAAACTACACTAACAGTAACTTGGGTCCCTTTTGTGGTCTTTATATACAGATTTGATCATTTACTGTATAACAAAGCATTTCAATGTTTGAAGTATTCACTATGTTTATGACCTTTACCTTTGTAGAATCTTTACAGCTGATAGCTTCAAACCAGTCATTTAATCCTTCACGACAAAGCTTGATCATATTTAGAGAAAACTGAGCTGTATCCTGGAAATAAATAATAGTCAAATATTTATTACTACATACATGTATACTTTAGGAAAAAACATTCTGGATCACTGATATCTAATTACATGAAGTTATTTTATGGTTTGAGCCCCATTAAAATTTTTTCATAAACTTTGGTTTATCTGAGACACCTATTCGAAAACAAGTCTAGTAGATGCTTGATTCTGTCTGTCTATCTGAAACACTTTCGGACGCATAAATTGTGTAATCTGAAAATATAATGACTTTTCCAAATTAAATAAAACTTTGCCCTATATTTTACACACATCAATGATGTGCACCTTCCATTGGTGACATTTTACCTGTGGTTGTTTTTTTTTTCTTTTACACTGGTTGGTTTTTAAAATCTCAAATTAGTAGCTGTTGATTCAACACCAAACATTCTTTAAAAATGTGGTGTGCTTAAAAAGTTGTCTTACCTTTTCCCTACAGTGTGAGAGTAGTGACCACATGGGTGAAGAAGCAATCTCTAACTCTGCAGAGAAAGCAGCATAATAAGTCTCTGGTTCAAACTCAACATGTTGACATAACTCTCTCTGGTTTAAATTCATTCCTGTAATTTAAAACAAACATTGGGTTACTCTAAATTTGGAAAATTCCACGTACATGTTATTTTTGCATAAATTTGTGAGAGTAAGATGCAAAAATATAGCTTTCAGTAATATTTTTTTGATACTATTAACTTGATTGTGCACTGACAATCAGGCAATGATGTGAAAATAAGAGTACAAAAATATCTTTAAACAAAAATTTCTGATTCACGGTACCAACAAACACAGCATGTTATTGAAAATGTTACGTTGCAAAGTCCAAAAATCTGGTAGTTTTTGTTTCATTATTTTTCATATTATTATTGAACATCTAAAATTCAGATTGATTGAATGTCCAAGTCAAAACGATCTCACTTATATTAAGATGGCACCGGCTTAAAGTATTTTTGTAGAAATATAAAACTTGTGCAATATTTGCTATGGCAACAAGAAGAAAGGATCCTGATGACATGCTTACAGAATTTTTCTAAGAACAAAACAGACATAAAGTGCACACACACATTCACACATAAAACACTGTACCTTGAAAGTAAGACAGTAGTTCTATCCACATCGTAATCAGTCTATTATCAGCCAGGAACTGATGAGCAATTTCTCTATGAGACAGGAGGTTAATAAGATCACTAACAATTGGCCAATAACAATGGTCCTTCATGGCTTCGTTCCCACAGTCCACAACATAATGGAAATTTGACTGTGCATCTGAAAATAAAAACATTGTTTTTTTTAAAGAAATAACATTTTATTCATAATGCTGAATGAATGTAATCAAGGAGAATGTTGTATTCTATAATTACAATCATAAAAAGATTTTATCATGAAAGGTAAAATTATCACTACCATTATTTGTTTTTTATCCAAGATTCCAACAAACATATGGGATTGATGGAACAGCCTTTTTTCAAAATAAGGTTTGAATGCCGGCTGATCAAACAATGCATGATGTTATATTCAATAATGTCATCGGATAGTTAATTATTTTGTAATTAGAGGTAATTACCCATACTGTATTCATGAGCAAACAAAAATAAATAGGATCATCTAAAGAAGGTCAATTTCAATGGGGTTTGCCGCTGTACCATATGATACCCTCTAATGTTTGTGTGGAACACTTATTTCAAATAGATATAAAATCACATAAAATGACATTTTCCTGTAAATACAGAGTTATTGTGGGAATTTGTGATATTTACATTTTCCAAAACGTTCTGCACAAGTGTTAAAAGGTGTTGATCACATGGTACAGTGGCGAACCCAATTGTAAATATTATAAGATGAAATATTCTCCAAATGTAATTTTCATACATTTTTATGTGTAAGTTACTAACATGGAATTCACTGAATGAAACAGTATAGAGGTGGTTTTTTTTATAGAGGTAGTCACTATGGTAAGTTTTGCTAAAAGTTAATGTCTTGCATATCTTGTAGTGTACCAGTACTTTCTGTGACAAATTTTCACGACATATGTGCAAGACTCAGTATAAGACTTAGTTTATATATATATATATTATAGTCCTTGACTATTTGACTGGCTAAGAGGTCTATATATAGAGCTTGTTACTATAGCAGGTTAAATTGTATGTTAATATAAATGTATATATACCTTGTAGTGTACTTTCTGTGACAATATTCTCTACCATATGTGTGAGGCTCAGTATAAGTATATATAACAGATTATATTCCTTGACCATCTGACAGGCCAACTTCTCATTACTAAACAACTGTACACTTATATGTACGACACGATTAGCGATGGACAGTCGACTTAATCCTCCGACCAGAACCAGTGATATCCTACTGTAGTGTTCTATAAATGCTCTAGTAAACTCTTCCTACAATTAAGTGGTAAATATACACATGTACATTGTTTATATCATATCAAAACATTTAAACTTCAAAAGTCTATCAAGAGCCTATAGTACACACTTACAGATCACAGCATCTCTCACTGACTGAGTTTAAATCTCACTTAGTCAGAACTTAGTGTGAGAAATTTGTCAGTTCACTTGCCAAGGGTCGGCAGCATTCTCCAGGTACTCCAGTTTCCTCCATCATTCCTTAACTGACTAACTCAATTAACAGTAAGTGAAAGAATCTTGACTGGAATGTGAAACACTTTCTCTGCCAATTTCTACTCCAAACAGAACAAATAGTGTGCCACTTCTTTTCTATCAGGGTTCGTACAGACATTTTGAGTCTAAATTTAAGGTCTTTTAAGGGTCTTTTCAGGGTCTTATTTGCAAATTGACGGCCTAATCAGAGGGATAATTTTAGCAAAAATAAAAAAATAGAAACAACACATGAAATTGGAGGTTGAAGTTGAGCATTTTATAGGGCTTGGTACCTTTAAATCGCTCATTTCAAACCTCAGAAAACCTTTTAACTAATTAATTAAATAATTTATTTTCATCAGTCTGTTCACATCCAAATACAGACACCAAACTGGTCAAATTCAAGGGCTTTTTAGGGCCTTCAGGATAAAATCAAGGGCTTTTAAGGGTCTTTTTAGGGCAAACCTAAAAATTTAAGGACTTTTTCAGGCCTGTACGATTGATGATTGATGATTCTCTTGAACCCACAACCTTTGAAACACAAGTATACAACATTAGCAACTCAGTCCTCATGAAACAAAAATTCTGTCATCACTAAATATTACTGAAAATATTAAAAGCATTCTGAATTTTTCTAATGCCATAAATTAGTCTGGATTTTTCTGAACACTTTTGTCTGAAAATTCTAAATTCATTCAATGTATGCTTTCATACTAATGTGGCAGGGTCAATATTTTATAGTTTTGTTCATTGGTTTAATTTATTATGCTTCAGTTGTACATATACACGTACATCATATTGCGTCTTTACCCTTACAATATATATTCTGCTTAACCTTACCCTTAAATTCTTTCTAGCCTCGCTTTCACTTTGGCGCGTTTTTCTATTGTTCAACAGAGACTAATTTTGGACCATTGACGGAGAATGGCGTTACATAGAGAGAGAGAAAATATTTAATACTAGTAAGTTTATACTAATTCTAACTGTTTCTAAAATTTTTTAAAATATTTCCCTCTGTTGTATTTGTGTTCCGCGCATACGCGTAGGTGATATTTTTGATCTATATTTGCTAAAAATGCCATTCTAAAATACTTTGTTTATATTTGAAATATGTCATATCGGGATCCCGTGTTATATATATAATACATCTTGCGTATTGTAATACTTACCTATGTATATCGTGAACACCGCTATATCAGTATGCGTGTTTACGGTCAGATATTTATTATTGTCATTCTTTTATATTTTAGTAATCTGATAGTCATGAATATATGAGCCGGTGCATGCGAAAACCTACAACTTGGTCAAAATTTTCAAAATTGAGATTTTTACATATTATGAAAGTCCTTAATGTTTTATACGTGTAAACAAATTTTTAAAGTAAAACACAAACCCTAAAATGTAAAAATGACGTCATAAAAACTTGGATGACGTCACAATTTATTGGTCAAGTGTTCATGAGTGATCTCAATTTTGCATTCAATTTTCAATACTCGAACATCGTTTAACAAAATGATTGTCACTCTTCCGACGGTGTTGGACATGTGATATCTTGATACATTAACCTGATATGGTGTAACTGAGTTTAATTATCGGTCTCTGCTGTATAGACTTGGTGCGACTTGATCTGGTCGGTCCATAAAGGTACATGACCAACAGACCTCTTTACAAGTGTAAAGGTAGTCTCAGAATCATCGATATTACGGCCCCTGATCTTCACAAAAATTTTACCGGGTTCTGTACTTGAAAATCTTAAATGTATTGGATGTTTGTGTATAAAAATTCAGAATGTTTATTACTGATAAATGTTATTACATTTCTAAATCTCCCTACAAACTCAATATCATGCCGACACCCACCATAAAGTTTAGTTATGATTGGTCATTTTACAAGAAAAGTAGTTTCAATTATTAAAAAAATTTTGTTTACAATTTTTGAAACCCATTGTATTTTATAATTCTTGACTTAAGCGGTCATTTAAATGAAGCGAGTGAATTATAATTCTAGATTTAAAAATAAATAAATAAATAAATAAACTTCTTGAATGCTCTGGTGCTTGTGCATTCCAATAAACATCCTATCGATTTGATACTTTAACCTATTTTATCTCAGTTAAATTTTATATCTTATAAATGTGCTGATAAAATGATCCAAAATGATACAGGACTGATCAAAAATGAGCTGATTAAAATGTTTTCCAATCTTTCAATTCCCAGTTTCTGGGCTCATAAAGATTGTATGCAATGCTTTTTATTGTTATATGCCGATTTTGTAACAGTACTAGTATCCAAAAGTGCCAACATTGATCCGACAGCATTGACGCTTTAATTGCGCAAATCCTATAGAACTCCTGTCTATGAAGCATTGTGCATGTCCTGCAATCTGCATTTATTAAAAAAGTGACAGCAGTGTTGAGTCCTGCCAAAATGCACCATTCGAAATAAGTCATTGTATACATATTTTTGTTCTGTCTTGTAAAATATTCTAAATTTCTGTAATAGCAAACACAAACTGTTGTATATTTGGAATTCGCCCTTATTAATGTAAGACATCAGAATTAATACATTTATTAAAAATACAGACGAGTTCGGTACTGTTTGCCATTTTTACCCAGTGCCTGGTTCTCGTTCATTAAGTGATTCAGATGCAATTGAAAACATAATCGTACATAAAAAACCTGGATTTTACAAGGTGTCAGAAAATAAAGTGCACCCATCTGTCTATAAAAATATGGTTTATTGATCGATTGATTAATTAATTGATTTATTGAAAGGCGATCTACGTCCTAGTCAAGAATATTACACTTATATTGAGGACGTCTCCAGCTGTAAGTGAAGTAGTACACTATTATTTTACCTTTGTAGTGTGTTATGTTATATGACGAATATACCCCTTGTACCATCTCCATTGGTTTAGATTGAAAAAAGTTTGAATTGAATTGCCAAGTGCAATGAACAGGGAGGATTTTTAACGATGCCTGCGATGACACGGGGCATCGGTATTTAAGGTCTCTTCCGAAGGACACCGTGACTTTCATTTCTAAATGCCGAATGCTTGGCGAACTTTTTCAAGTTTTTGTCAAACCCTGTCTGAAATCGAACCCATGACCTCTCACATAAGAAGCGCGCACTCCACCAACTAAGCATCCGTTGTATACATACATTCTGTGCGACGTCAAAAGAAACATTTTGTTTTGGTACAAAGGCGCAACTGGTACACTTGGTATTGAGATTTTGGATAGTTCTTCTTGTGTCTTTATAAGACAGGTCTTAAGAACACGTTTTCTTTTTTTACAAGAATGAGGGAAAAAGAAACAGAAATTCTTTTTTAGAAAAGCTGTATTCCTTCTGTTTTGCCTATCATATCCAAAATTAAAAACAAAACATACAGATGTAGGCGTTTTGGGTTTTTCGTCAAGGAATGTTCAAAATGCCCTAATGCATTTCTTATCATAGCATGCGCAAGTGACCAAGTTTTTTTCCCCGCCGATACAAAGTACATACATGTGGTATTTAAAACAAATAGTTTAAAATTAAATATATAAAGTTTAAACAACAACTATATGAATAACATAGGCAAATGGCACTTTATTCTTTAGCAAAACACGTTTTCTAATACATGTACAGTGCTTCAGATTGTTTTTACAGATAGTGGGCCACAAGGGCCCACCAGGTCCAATAACAAGGGGTCATTTCTTGTTATAGTGGGTCATGTTTTGCCACATAATTAAATGTTATGCAACGACCACGTGACTGAAAGTGAAAGTCGGCACTTGACATCTTCATATAATGCACCAAAAGCGATCTTGTCATCTGCTAATTTATACTTTGTTAACCTTTACGATATATTTTAAACTCTTTCAACTCCATGATTCATTTTATGTATCTACTTCTCTGCGCTTTGTGTTGTTTTAAAAAATGTGAATAGAGTCGTCTGCATCTCATAGCCATGGTTGCCGCTAGCATATTAAATGAACGACAACGTCCGAGGTCATAAAAAGTTTTATTACGAGTTCTCCCCCTTTGAATATTAATGTTAATAACCGACGCATAGAGCAAAGAGAAGGGGCTTGTCGGGAGTCCTGTCTACATGCTGATTATGAGATAAACAAAGATGCTAGAGATTTTCCGATAGAAAACGAAAACAGAAAGTCAAATCGGAAAACCGCATGGAATCTAATATGTAGTTTTGGGAAGAAATTATTAACGATCAATTTGGCTAAGAAAAACCATGCGCCACGTGGACCCATTAGAAGAAAATGTTATGCGCCATTTTTTAAAATAATGCGGGATTGGCGTGGGCGCACCGACAATCTGAAGCACTGATGTATATTTCATGAATTGACCTTCTACTTTCATTAGGGTGGAATATCATCTCGACCTCTAAATGGGGAAGGAAATGGAACCTCGTTCTCATCTGCATAATTAATTATGTAGTTCACAATTATTTCAACGCCATTAATATTGATTAAGAGGCCGCGGTGGCCTAATGGATAAGACGTCAGTCTACAAATCCAGGGTCTCTGACCGCTCTGAGTTCGAGTCCCGCTTAGACCACATGTGGGAAAGTAAGTTTTCTTTGCTGTTGGCCTTTACTGGTTCACCTGGTATCAGTTTATGGACTGGGGGAATGGTACGCTTGTCTGCGACGTACTCGGCGCGCTAGCACCTTAAAAGCCGCCCTGAGTGCGCGCTAGTACAAGGCAGACCATACAACACACTCGCAACTCACAAGCAAACATGAAATTGTTCATAGATTAATCCATAGAGATTAATAAAATAGCTCTCGTCGCAAATAGCTGAAAAATTGCTGATACGACGTTAAGCAACATTCAACCAACCAAGCTATTAATATTGAAGTCATTATGAGGTTTTTGAATCCTGTTCCCATGTGTTCTTGGATGATTTAAATTATTCTTCACATGATAAAGCTTAACCAATTTCTCTGATGGCATACCGTATCTTAAATACTACTCGACAAATTACTGTACGTTTAGATGAAATTATGGTGCTAATTCTGTCTCTCTCCTCGTTTAGTTTGTATTCTTTGGTTGTCTTATACTTCATACTAATGGACCCTATCATGCAATCTTCCCGCTATGGTGAAAAAAAAAACAAAACAAAAAAACAAAAACAAAAACAAAAAACGTCAGTGGGATTCGAACTCCCGGAGCCTGTGTTAGATAAAAATTGTGATTCCAAAGTCGTATCCACTACACCACGACGACCACATATCCAGCGCAAAATTATACAATGTATAAAATTTGTTATGTCACCGCTAAGGCCAGTAACTCTTCATTTGTTTACATTCACAGACGTACCCACGGTACTGTTTCTGAATCTTGTTACCGATGGGCTAATATTTAATGTAGTTGTTATATCGCCATTGAAAAGACATATAAAATCGCAAGACACATATTATTAAACATGTATGTTATTCAATAACTCAAGTAAACCCCGGGTAATACACACATAATCTTCCCGGGTCATATCTCTCTCTCTCATTTAGATAAAATTGGGAAAATGTTTGTATTTATTATAATTTATAATTTTGTATTATATTATTAATATTGATATAAATATTTATAAAACGTGACCAATATCAGTTTCGAAATATTTTTAATACAACCATCTCCATACTCCGAAGATACATGACCGAAAATGAGTGCTCGTCCACAGCTACTTTAAGCCCGTAAAAATGCTGTAAAAACATATGGATGAATTAAAAAACTCAACCTCATCTGTCTTCCCTTCAGTTACCATATCTGACCACCCCAACACTTAAAATCACTCCGTTAAAATCAGTTTTAACTTCAACTCGTTCTAAAATTTAAAACGTCAAACTTGTAAATTGACGCACAATACTTGCAGTTGACTTCCGTGTTTGTGACGTAACTTCGTCGCGATTTTTCTCAATTGTGACGTAATTGCCAAGTTGTAGGTTTTCGCATGCACTGGCTCATATGTTGATGTGTTGAAGTGTTGAATGGTACATACATAGCTTAATACCACATATTGGTAATAACCTTTTATTATTATTATTTTGTTTATCAATGTGGTCATACTATAATATAACCTGTTTGTTTACTTCAATATACATGCACGCCTTTGTGCGCACCATTTCAGTTATGACTTATTTATAGTCTGTGTGCGTATTGTTATCACAGCATCTATAATTTCTTGCTTATGTATTTTATCCAGCTATAACTCGTATCTCGTTAATATATATTTTATGTAGGTTATTTATTTATTGAGACTAAGTTGTATAGGGCTTATCTCCCCTGAATTAAATATATGGTTGAAATATATTGTCAAATTATAAATCTGTGTAATTATGTTTGGAAATATTCAAAGTATCACTTATGATAGAATTTCATAGTAATTTTCTAAATGAAAGGGTAATATGGTTTTATTTAAAATGTTGTAAATAATAATGTAATATGAATTTATGTACTGTTATACCTTTTGTTATTGCAGAGCTTTTTATGAATATATATAAAGAATAAATGCTGCAATTGTGAACTACGGAGGTGTACTAGTTTTCATTGACACCAACCCCGTTAAACTTAATTCTAAATAAATTCAAAGGTTTTTCCAACAAAATTCAGACATGAGGTACCGGTAGTCATGTGTCTTCTTGCTCTTTGTCTTACCTTGTAATGATCATCTGGTAAGAGACTTAACAACAAAGTAACTACTTTCTGTGGGAATTCAAACTTGACTGTCCAGAACACTAACTCCTGTAGAAATGTCTTGTGTTCTAGCTTCTGTTTTAAACCTGCAACTTCTGTAATGATATTTGTCTTAATATTGAAATAAAATATAAATTTGATCTGATAATTGTTAGTTTACACGGCATAGACAAAGACAGTTTATAGAACTTTTTGGTTACATAGAAAAGAGATTTTTCATATACAGTAAAACCTGCTATACAGACCACTACTATAAAAAGACTACTTGTCCATTTAGACCCCTTTAAAGTTCCTTTTGCTTCATATTCCACATAAAGACAACATGCCTATAAAGTCTGCATATATACAAGTTTTAGAGTATTAGAATGTTACAAGTATTTAACATACGACAGTCAATTGCAGCTGAGTACTTGTATTTAGCAAGAGCTCAGTGCCAACAACAAAGCTCATTGAACATGTGAGATATACATGTAACTACATGTATATAATGTTATGAAAAACTGACTTTGAATGACACCAGACATATAACTAGAACTGTCTGCAAAGCTGACTTGTATACCCCCTCCCATAGGTGCTGTCATTGGGTCATGAACCTTGACCTATGTACCTAAATTTGGTATACAACAACTCATCCTATGTTGGTTTATATCTATGCTAAGTTACATCAAAATCCATCCATAAACATAGTAGATATGGAGCAGACACAATATGGGCATGTACAGACAGATGGAACAGATAATTAGACAAATGGACAGGTTGATTCCTATATACCACTTAAACTTCATTTGCAAGGAGGGGGGGGGGGTATAAAAATTATGACATGTGGTGTTCTGAAGTAAATAAGTCTTAGGTATAATTTAATTCAATTGATTTACCTGAGAAATCAGAGAAGCTTCTAGGGTAGTTCATATTGTCTACAGCTATTCTGTAATTAATCTGGCTGTCGACATAATACTTGTTAGATTTGTCTGGTAGTTCTGTAACTAAAATAGTAATAATATAACGTGAAATAAGATGTCAGAATTTCTGAAGCATTTGCAAATACACAAAATCTATGTGAAAGAATTTTTACTGGGAGAATAGTGGAGTAAAGCTGTTTTACTCCCCAGTCAAGATTCTATCATTTATACCAAAGGCCATCAGTTTTGATATGGTGGAGGAAACTGTAATACCCAGAAAAGCTATCGACAAGTGAAACAAACATTCTCACATTAAGATCTGGCAGAGTGGGATTTGAACCACTGACCTCCAGCTAGCAAACTGACAAATTTTCTGATACTTTGATGAGTAGATTTTGACTAGGGAGTTAAACATCATTACTACGCCACTCCACTCAAACACAAATATGAGAGAATGTCAACAAGTTGTTAATATCTTAAATAGATGGCTAAAGTAATAAAGATTTTCTGTGAAACTGTTTGGAGCTGGTAGGTAAGCTATTACAAAACATAATAATGCTTGTTATTTGGTTATTACGGTATGCGATTAACCTTTTTTGTATTTTGTACACCAAGAGCTAAATCAGACCTATGATAATAATACTACTAATAGTACTAGTAATGGAGTTTTATACCCCAATCAACATTCTTTCAATTATATTGGAAACGTTTATTCTGGGACAGTGGAGGAAACCGGGAGTGTATGGAGAAAACCATCAGCATTCAGCAAAACTGACAAACTTTCTAACACTAGGATTTGCCTGAGTGGTAGTCGAACCTATGCGTTTATCAGCCTCTGATCTGCACACTTTAGACCACTCAACCGCCAAGGCCCCCAATTATACACTAGTAATAAATTAATACCTTCTGTTAAATTCTTGTAGATTTCTGGGTCAGTCAAGGCTTTACTCAACACTGATCTCATGGCGGCACCCATGTCACTTAAACTGTGTAAAAATGTTAGAAACTGTTCTGCATCATCTAAGGATAACTGATATGTATCCCTGTTTTCTGAAACTAAATAAAAAATATTCAAGGTACAATGAGTCACTGATGCTTTTATACTACAATAAGTCCTCAAATCATCAACCCCATTTGTTCAGTCAGATTTTGGCAATAAATCAAGAGAGACCAGTAATTTTGTTACATTTTTTAAAAACTACCTTTTTACTGCTTTTAGAATTTGGAAAATTGAAATTCCAAGGTCTAGCAAACTGCATTATACTGGCAATAGGTAGTATCTTCATTGCAAACACACTACATTGTGATAGTATTTGATATTTTGTGGGTGAGGTCAAATAAGACTTAATTTTTCCGTGCATCACTGTTGTTCTTTTTTCGGAATTTTGTGGACAAATTGAAATTTTTTTAGCCATTTTACCAAGGCAAAAGTACCTTGATTTGGTACTAATTTTGAGTAAACAAAATCATTGGAGACAAACATAGAAAAAATAAACTTTGGAAACTCAAAATATTGTAGAAATTTTGAAAAGCACCTTTGATTATTATCCTTCTTTAATATTTGTTTTAAATATCACTTAAATATTACAATATCAAACACTGCATCCTCATAGTGACCAAAAAATCAGCAGCATATCACAACAACAAAATATAAAACCAAAACATTTCTTACAGGACTACTTTGAGCTAAGCATATAACATTTCTGTAAGTGAGCTAAAAACTTCAGAAATAGAATTAATTGTTACAAAGTACTTATTTCATGTTATCAGTATGTATTTTTATGAAAGAATGACAAAAATCAAGTTTGTTTCTTTTCATACCTTGTTTGGAACTATCTCTCAAATAATGTACCAGTCTTAACAATATCCTAGGCATCATTATCTCAGCGACGGTCAACAGGTCAGGTGGAGGTGTCACATGATATTTATGTCTATCTGGTCCATGTCGGGCACAAAATCTGGAAATTAATAAAAGAAGAGTACTGATTTGTAACCACATGAAACCTGATTCTCTAAACAATAAGAAGAAACATTTAGTGGTAGGAAACTTTCACAGTTTTGATCTTCTAAACTACATTTATAGCAAGGAAATAATATATATATGTCTTGCAGCCTGTTCTTCATTGTACCACTAAGGTAGGTCAGTGGTAGAGTGCTTACTACTTTTGTGGGAGGTTGTGGGATCGAACCCCAGCCGTTCTGACGAAGACTTGAAAAAAGGTAATGCATGTTCTTTTGCCAAGCACTCAGCATTTAGAAATGAAAGTCACAGGGTCCTCCGGAAGAGACCTTGAAACCTGATGCTCCATGCAATGGCAAACGTGGCACGTTAAAAAACCCTCCCTGCATATTGCCCTAAGCGAACTGCAAAGGTAAAATTTCTGGCATTTCATCTATAGCTGCTGACATCTTGATATAAGTGAGGTATTCTTGACTTGGATTTAAAAGCCCATGCAATCAATCAGTCTGTTCTTCATGGTGGCCAGCAAAGTTAGTTAAAGTCTATCCAATACTTATTGCATCATAATGGTGTTGATCCTGTTTACAGTGAAGTAAACCAAGAGTATAAGGAGATGCCAGTCCCTCATTAGGATCACGATGATAACATCAGCATTACTGCTGACACACATTTAATTATCAGCTAAGTAGACTGAAACAACATAACAAATCACTTGCTCAATGCCTGAAGTTGTCAGGTTGTGACATATTAAATGTCATTGAAATACATCTTGATTGGGACTTAATTCACTCATAAAGGTTTGGAGTTTAACCTGTCATAAGAATGTCTCATCCTGCATCTCAGATTTAGTTTTTAGAACATATGATGTATATCTAAACAACCTTCAAACAAATGATCAAATATACATTTATACATACCCATCTTTATTCATAACACTGACATCACCACAATCACAAGCTCCTCCGGCTTGGCTTCGAAACATGTTAAAATCATGTCCTTCATGGTCACCTGCCTGGAAACATTCTGAACAAAGGGACATGCATGGTGAAATTCCACAAGTCCGACATCTATAGGCTACAAAATTTGCTGTCCACACAAGTCCACAAATCACAGCATTGTCATACTGTCTCACTTAAAAATAAAAAGTAGAGTAGAATAAAGTAATGGAGTTTTACATCTCAGTCAAGATTTTATTACATATACTGAGATAATCAGTTGAGAATGGTGGAGGAAACTGGAGTGCCTGGACATTACCAAGAGTGGAGTAACAGAGTAATGGAATTTTACATCTCAGTCAAGATTTTATTACATATCAGTATGTTGAGATAATCATTTTAGGAATGGTGGAGGAAACCAGAGTGCCTGGGCATTACCACCTCACCTTCAGCAAGGGAAATGACGAGCATTCTCACCTAGGAACTCAGTGGGATTTGAACCAGGCAGTGAGAGGTTGTGATCCAAAAATAAATTTTAGACCACTTAGCAACAAGACAATAAATCTAGGAATAAAAAAAAAACTTTGTTGTTATTTACATTAAATTGTTACACATCAAATGTCACATAAATAAACATTCCAATAAAAAGAAGTGTCTGTGATGTTTGAAAGGGGCTTCAAAATTTTTTATGGTCGTCATCACAGTATTGTTGTTAAGTATGATGTGTGTCCAGCATTGCCCCGGATATATCTGACGTCCCATAGATCGATGTTCCTTTCACTCAATTTTGATTACATATGTGGCAGGTGTAGCTTGCTAAACAGGAGGTGCTGATCATTCCGGAGCACCCGACCTCACTTCCCTGTTAGAAGTTCATATGTTTAACCTAATTTGTCAGTTTCGAAGTGTTTACTTTGCTCAAGGTTTGTGATTCGGACATGGATTACTGTAGTATTACTGTTTTTGATTGTTGGACTAAATCAAATAGATGGATTTTGTACTATATCAAAAATTATAGAAAGCACAGCTTTTGAGCAATCAGGGGCTGTAAATGCAAACCTTTCACCATAGTATCTAAAAAACAAAATAACTACAAAAATTCCATTACTCAAACATAAAAATATGTTTACTGGTGAGTTGAAAAAATTGTGTCAAATTCACATAGAATTTCCCACAATATGTTGCCATTTTGAAATGACAACAAAGCAGGATTTTTCAAGATCAAAAGAAATTTTAAAAAAAATCATTTCGAATGAATTCAGGATTTTTCCTATGAAATATAGAAAAATAGATATATATGGCTTGAAAAGTTTTGAAATGCTGAAATTAACATAATAAAAACTTCTGTCACAACGGTTTGCTGCACTTTTTTAACGTTACCCCATCATTCATATTAATGTTAATTATTTAATGTCTCCATGAAGATATGCCAAGTACAAGCAGCAAATGAAGGACATTTCTACAAGAACATAATAAGGGGATTCCCCAATCTGTTATAAATATAGAAATGACACTGTTATTTGAAATGACAACACGGATATACAACTGGAATTTCAATTTTCTAGTTAAAAGTGGATGTCAACAAGATCAACTTAGTTGAAAATTTAAAAATCTAAAAGGCACCTGTTTTTCCAAATTCATCAAAAGTTGCACCTCCAGCAATGAGCCAACGGCACCAGTCAAGGACATCTAAATCATCAATTTGTTTGCTTTTGGGATCGAAAAGAAAATTAAGAAAGTCTTGAAGTGTTCTATGCGTCCCACACTGTCGAAAGCATTCCGCTTTGAAAAAACTGGCAACACTTCTCTTGCCCCTTTTTAGGAGAGCTGTCACTTCAGGAGCAGCCATGTTGATGTTTCTATGGTAGGATGATGGGAAGAGTCTGACAACTTCCGTTATCCATTAAAAACTCTAATTAAGAGTGTTTTTACACAACCACGCGGCTTACTTAATCCAATACTTCCATAAAATACTACAAATAAATCTAAAAAGTGTCAATCCAAATGTACTTTTCGCTGGGAAGATTTATCCGTGAATGTTTACGTTGGATAAACGTACCCTTATAAAAATATACCATACTTTCTGTACCATTATCGTGACACGATTTTACTTGACAAGTTCATATTTTCAAAACCTAAAATTGGCATTTAATATTTTCTATAGATGTGTGAAAATGAAATGAAATACATTCTTACATTCATTATGTAAGATCATTATGTAAGAAATAAAAAATATGAGCATTTGGTTATGCTGATCAGCTACTTGTTAATTGTTGTTGGTAAACAGTAATCATATGACAAGTGCTGCACACATCAAATTATGCATACACCAATGAGCAAATTTCACAACACCAACACAGTTCAAAGAACTGAATAAAAGCTGGATCCAGTTTCACAACCATTTATAGTGACTAAGATTTCCCTTTACTCT
The DNA here is from genome assembly GCA_021292105.1 of Anadara kagoshimensis. Lineage (NCBI taxonomy): Eukaryota > Metazoa > Mollusca > Bivalvia > Arcoida > Arcidae > Anadara > Anadara kagoshimensis. The sequence continues at coordinate 33,360,787 of CM037872.1, read as the reverse complement.
GCTTAAATTAAGCAAACTTAGCAAGCTCAGGCTTTTGGGACTTTATGGACAGATGACTGAATATTTTTGTCCAAATCAAATTCAGATGTTATATACTTGAAATTATTTTCAAAATATCTTTACAATTAACAAACAAATTCAGATTTGCCAGATTAAATTAAGAAAAACTTAGTAGCTACGGAATGCTTAATTAAATCACTATAAGTCCAGTTATTTTACTACAGAAAGAGTAGGCCATATAAAACAAAGGATCCTGACCCTCATTTATCAGAGTTGAAAATCACAAAACGTGATAAATAACATCGCTTTATGTAGGACTTTCAAAGAAATTAGCGGTCTATCTAAAATCTACCAAATACTGTGTTACTAAGATGGTCCATTTACGTATGGTATAAATAGTTAGGGTACGTTTTATCTCAACCCGGAAATATAGCCACTTCTTTTTCTATTTTAATTTTACAGTTGATACACGACATCCTCATAAACAAAACTCATGTGTCAGCATGGTAAGTTGATGTTCTGACGTTTTGTTTACCTACATGTATACAGAAGGACTAGGACCTTTGTGTCCGAGTTTACACAATACACACTTTTGGATCCAGTAATTCTGACCGCCTTGGTTCGAACCCCATCCATTCTGGCAGATCCTAGTGTGTAGTTTTCTCTAGGCACTGCAGTTTCCTCTAACATCTTAGTAAACGTGACAGCCTTAATTAACGAGAAAGAACCTTTAAAGGGGCATAAAACATTACTCCACTCATGATTCAGGGGTTGTGGCTTTGAACAGGTACCTCAGTTAGACTGCATGGTAGTATACTTGAGAAAGATGTTGAATTTAATTTTGACATAATTTACTCGAGTTTACCCAGCTTTCAAATGAATAGGTACCAGGTAAGCACTAGAAAATATGCTTGGATTAACTCAGCAATGGATTGATGCCCCATCCATTGATGAGTATTAATGTATGCTCAGAGGCTTCACATTAATGGAATTGAGATAATCACTAGACTTCTTTAGCTTTGATAAGATTAGTATCGACTTTAACTAAAATTTACTGGTACAGCCAACCTGCCATAAAGGCCACCTCTATATAGAATCCCAATTGTTCTTTATTCATATTCTTTGAATCTGTATATAAAGACCACCTGCCCAATAAGCCACTGGTTCCCTTAGGTGGCTTTTATAGACAGGTTTGGCTGTAATTGGCAATTCAAAAACTTTTTAGTTATGTCATTGACATCCTTCCTCCTTTTGAGCTTCAAAATAAACCATCACAAATATAACTTTTTTAAATATTTTTCAGAACATTATAGTGTGATATATGTATTTGTTGGTTTAAATATATTGTCAATATCATCAGAGAATGACAAAGTCACTAAATAGATGCTATGGCAGAGTGTAATTTATTATCTGAAGATCAATCTAAACAAGAAGTTGATATACCCGAGACAGAGAATGACGAAGGAGACTTTATTGTCGGACACAGTGCTAGAATTCTGACTGCTGAAGAAATAGCTAAGTTAGAGAAAGATAGTCAAGTTTTGTCAGAATTTAAACAAAACAAACTGGAAATTGAAGCTCAGAAAAACTGGGATTTGTTTTACAAAAGAAATACTACAAAATTCTTTAAAGACAGACATTGGACCAAAGCAGAGTTTGGTGAATTGTTTGAGGATCAGAATAATAAGGTGATATTTTAAAAACATTTTTTTGTCTATACATGTATTTATAATTACAATGTTTTTTATTTCAATAAGACAGTTAGATTGATTAATTGATTTGATTTGGATTTTACGTCCCAGTCATGAATATTTCACTTATATCAAGATGTCACCAGCTTTAATTGAAATTTTACCTTTACAATTACATTGTGCTCAAGACAACATGCAGGGAGTATTTGTCATGTGTCATGCCTACCTAGACATGGGACATCTCATTCTGTCTCTCTTATAGAAGACATCATGACTTACATTTCTAAATACAGAGTGCTTTGCAAAATAAAAGTCACTACCAATTTTCAAATCTTGGTCAGACCTGGCTGGGATTCAAACCCCAACCTTTCACATACAGAGCAAGCACTCTATCCCCTGAACTTTTGTAGTGGCAATAAAACAGGTAGACATTATATACTCTTTATGATGTTCGTAAAAATGTTTAAATAACTTTGATGTGTCATGTACATGTATTTTAATTTTTTTTATCTCGCAGGAGTGTCAAACAGCATTAGAAGTCGGCTGTGGTGTTGGTAATTTCATATTTCCATTGTTGGAAGAAAACAAAAACTTATTTTTCTATGCCTGTGATTTTTCGAAGAGAGCTGTTCAGTTTGTTAAAGTAAGTTAATGTTTTCAAAATAATAGTGAATGTTAGATGAGGGCACTTGATGTGAAACATGTCCTTAGTTTTGCTGGAAGACATTTTGAAACTTTTCTAGGAAATAGCCTTTACATTTTTGCTAGGAAGTTGCATTCATATTCTTTATAAATTGATCATTGACTATGAATATTTTTCCAGTAGAATGAATTTGCAGGAAGGACATTGTGAACTTTTTTCGAAAAATATTCTTAATGTTTTAGCTAGGAAATGATATCCACATTTGACCATTGACTGAATATTTTCTTAGTAGAATAAGAAATGTTTTATTGATGGATGAAGCATCGTTGTAACTTTCTTTTATTTTTCCCCCTCACAATTTAGATTCAAATCCTGCTCAAATTCTAGTGGGAGAAAGTTTTTAAGTTAGCTTGCCAATGGTCAGTGTTTTTCTCTGGGCATTCAGGTTTCCTCCACCATCTGAGAACTGACCACCTCAATTTACATGAAAAAAAATCTTGACTGGGGCATAAAACAAATACTTCACTTCACCACTTTCTTTTATGTTCTTTTAAATTTTTAGGAACACCCTCTCTACAATGAAGAGAGATGTCATGCCTTCCATTGTGACATAACACAGGATGATTTAACTAAGGAGATTAAACCCGACAGTGTTGATGCTGTATCCATGGTGTTTGTGTTGTCAGCGATACATCCAGATAAAATGGTGGCTGCACTTACAAATATATACAAGGTAAACTTAGGTAGTCACTTAAGGAATATGAATATTCTTGAAATTCTTGAAACAGTTAAAAGTTCATGTTTATTGAATTGAACAGATTATTAAAACAATACTGTGAAATCATTAATTTTCATGATGTTCAAATTTTTTTTGTGTTTGTGGATACTCTGACCCGCAGATGTACTTGTCAGTGAAAGAGTTTACATTACAAGCAATGAATTAACAATCCCACAAATTGGTAAGAAGTTATACTGTATAAGAAGAAACATTAGCAGTAGGAAACTTTCATGGTTTTGATATTCTAAACTATTTTGCGTTAGAAAACTTTCATGGTTCCAACTTGTGTACCAATTATACCAATTGCCATAAGAAATTTTCGCTTAGACGATAAATTAGCAAATCAAGAGTAACGATGAAAATCGCAAATATTTTTTCCATGCAAATGTTTGTTCTTATACAGTAAAGAAAAAATAAATGAAATGGACTTTTGGTCAATCAGCAAGATTGCAGTCAAATTTTGTTGTTACAAAGGAATTTGGTAATAAATTAAAAGGATCTAATTTCTAAAGAACATGGAAGAAATTGGTTTTGGGTTGATGGTGGCAAAGTTATTGATGGGCATTTTGTTGAGGTTTTACTGTATAGCTTTATCAGATGCTCAAAGCAAGTGGGAAAGATGAAGATTTAATACAATGTACTTTGGTTTTTTATCTTTACAGGTGCTCAAACAAGGGGGTAGAGTAATGTTCCGTGATTATGGTTTATATTTGTACTTTTATCTTTACAGGTGCTCAAACCCGGAGGTAAAATAATGTTCCGTGATTATGGTTTATATGACTATGCAATGTTACGCTTCTCAACTGGTCACAAGTTAGCTGATAATTTCTATGTAAGACAAGATGGCACCAGAGCATATTACTTTTCTTTAGGTAAATATATGCATGATATACAGAGTATTGTTAAAATTTTATTCAATGAGTCTGTGCACTAGCCTAACGTATGGACCATAATGAATGCTACAAATTTAAAAAGACTGAAAAGTTTCATTATTAGTTATGAAATTTTAGTAATTTAATCCATTAAAAAGTTTTACAATGGGGGCCTTGGTGACCTAGTAGTTTAAAGCATGTACACACAGTGCCTCTCATGGTGTTTGTTTGATCCATCGTGTTTTGTGGTCCAGTCAAGATTCTTTCACTTATATGTATTATATAATTGAGTCAGTCAGTTCTTGGTGGAGGAAACTGGAGAGCTGGGAGAAAGAAACCCAAAATTTTCAGCAAGTGGACAAACTTTCTGACACAATAATCTGTCTAAGTGATTGAAACTTCGATGATAAGATAATGTGTGATCAACAAATCAGCTCTCTAGACCACTGGACCATCAAGTCATAATTCATACAACCCCAATGACTCCTTAAAGATGCAAATGATACGTGATGAGAAGATAATTTGATTTACTCAAACCAAGATTGAAACACTTATAGAGAGATATAATTCTCTGTTCATAAAAAATGGTGTTAGATTAGCCCACAGATAGTGATTTTTGGACAAAATTTTCATTTTTGAGACCATTGGCTGAAATGGCCCCTCCAAGACTGAACACTGCAGGTATAAATCAACTACATTTGTATAAAGAATTTATTTTTTTAATCTTATGTCTTTTGTCACATTTTTCTTGTGTTTGTAGATAAATTGAACAATTTAATGGAAGAAGCAGGATTTGACATTACAAGTTGTAACTATGTTCAGAGGGACACTGTAAATAAAAAAGAAGGTTTATGTGTACCTAGGATATTTGTACAAGGAAAATTTACAAAACCATCCTCAACGTCACATAGCTGATACATGTAGTTCAAATCATCCAGAGTTTTGCCATGCCTTTTATGTTCCGACACTGACCACCATCATGGTACCAAAACAGTGTTACAGCAACTAATGACATATGTGTCAGTGATGTCATTAAATGGCACAATTCAGACCAAGTTATCATTCTTTTTTGTGTGTAATTCAAGCATGCTGGACCTTTGTTGGAACATTGTTGGCATGGCCGGTGATCCGTCAATTGGGGCACTCATCACAACTCAACTGATTCCATGGTGTCAGTTAATCTCATTTGTATTACATACATAGTATCAAACTATTGAAGTTCTCGAAACAAGTTATAACTGAAGTGGAATGCCATTTCAAAAGTGCCCTCCAAACGAACCCCAGCTGAAAAATCCATGTTTTCCCAAACATGAGCATGATCAAAATATGAATAGCCAATGGCACATCTACAGCACTCAAAGATTGTTTCTGTGAAGTTTCATAAAGATCTGATAAACAATTTTTCAGAAAAGCAGCAGACAATGTTGGCAGAAGAATTCGAGTAAACACTAAATGTACCCCACACCTTTTCATTTTGGGGACATAATATAAATGCCACTTGGATAACCATAAATTGGATTTTGTTTAGAGCCTTCTTGTAAATGCATGCAACTGTTTTAATAAAATTTAATTAATGATTGTTTTGTTTACTCATATTAAGAGAGCCTTGGAATTTTTTTATATTTTTTTTTGCGACTCAGTTGTCTAAAGCACATGCTTTCGGATCACAATACCTCTCGCAATCTAGGTTTAAATCCCACTTTGGACAGATCCTAGTGTGAAGAAGTTTGTCAGTACACTTGTTGAAGGTTACTGGTTTTCTGGAATTAATTGCCTCAATAATCTTGATTGGGGTATATAACACCATTCCACTAAACCAGTGCATGTTGAGATTGTGACAAAGTGCGTTTTATATATAACTTTTAGTGCAGGTAAGCTAGAGAAGTCATGAGAGATAAACCCCTCCACAACATTGTTGAGTAAGTTATGTCCCACCTAAATTTGGTACACAATGCAGTTTCATGTTGGTATACATTTGCACCAAGCTTGATTGAAATCTATCAATAGATATGGAAGTTATGGAGCAGGCATGATACTGTATCGGAAAGACAAATGGACGGACAGAGGCTGATTCTTTTAACCACTTCTTATAAATACATATTGATTGATTGAAGGGTTTTGTGTCCCAGTCAAGAATACAGTCAAACCTGTCAATAAAGCCACCCAAGGGAACCAGTAAATGTGGCCTTTATGGGCTGGAGGCTTTTACATAACACAAATAGTGTTTGGAAATTTTACTGGTCTTTAAAAGCAGGTGAACCTTATATAGAGGTGACATTAAAGACAGTTTTGACTGTATATTGCTTAATATTGAAACATCAGCTGCTAGTGAAGTTGTTTTACCTTGGCATTGTGCTGGGGGTTGTGTGCAGGGAGGATTCTTTAACATGCAACACCGATTCTATGACAAGGGACATAAGTTTTAAGGTCTTCTTCCGAAGGATCCCATTTCTTTCATTTCTAAATACTGGGTGCAGGATAAAAGAACAGTTGCTGATTTTTTTTCAAAGTCTTGGTCAGACAGGCTTGGTTAGGACCTTACTTCACACATACAGAGCAAGCATTCTTCCAACTTAGCTACTGTAGTAGTGGTATACAGTCAAACCTGTCTATAAAGGCTAACTAAGGGTATCAGTAAAAGTAGCCTTTAGAGCTAGGTGGCCTTTATATACAGGTTCAAATAATATGAATAAAGAAAACGGGATACAATTCTACTGGCCTTTATAAGCAGGTGATCCTTATATAGGGGTGGCCTTGAAGACAGGTGACCCTTATATAGGGGTGGCCTTTATAAGCAGGTGATCCTTATATAGAGTGGCCTTTGTAAGCAGGTGACCCTTATATAGGGGTGGCCATATAAGCAGGTGATCCTTATATAGGGGTGGCCTTGAAGACAGGTGACCCTTATATAGGGGTGGCCATATAAGCAGGTGATCCTTATATAGGGGTGGCCTTTAAGACAGGTGACCCTTATATAGGGGTGACCTTGAAGACAGGTGACCCTTATATGGGGTGGCCTTTAAGACAGGTGACCCTTATATAGGGGTGGCCTTTAAGACAGGTGACCCTTATATAGGGGTGGCCTTTAAGGCAGGTGACCCTTATATAGGGGTGGCCTTTATCAGCAGGTGATCCTCAAATAGAGGTGGCCTTTAAAGCAGGTGACCCTTATATTGGAGTGGCCTTGAAGGCAGGTGACCCTTATATTGGGGTGGCCTTGAAGGCAGGTGACCCTTATATTGGGGTGGCCTTGAAGGCAGGTGACCCTTATATTGGGGTGGCCTTTAAGGCAGGTGACCCTTATATTGGGGTGGCCTTTAAGGCAGGTGACTCTTATATTGGGGTGGCCTTTAAGGCAGGTGATCCTTATATAGGGATGGCCTTTAAGGCAGGTGACTCTTATATTGGGTGGCCTTTAAGGCAGGTGACCCTTATATTGGGGTGGCCTTGAAGGCAGGTGACCCTTATATATGGGTGGCCTTTAAGGCAGGTGACCCTTATATAGGGGTGGCCTTGAAGGCAGGTGTCCCTTATATAGGGGTGGCCTTTAAGGCAGGTGACCCTTATATAGGGGTGGCCTTGAAGGCAGGTGACCCTTATATAGGGGTGGCCTTTAAGGCAGGTTGGACTGTAAATATATACCAGGTAGATTAAATTCTGAATACACATAAGTAAAATACCAACACAGAAGAACAAACTTGTAACAAATATAGCATCTGTTTTATTTGCTACCGACATTGAATGGAGACAAACAACAGAAAATAAAATAATAATAATCATCAAGATGAAAAATACATAAAACAGTATTACTGTACATACATACAGAGATAGATGTAATAAGTCTTATTATAAATGTAGCAAATTTTGTACCATTCAACAGTTCTGTACAAATCTCTGAAGATATTAAAGCATTCTTAATCTTATTTTACCCCTACTAAATGGGATTTACCAGTTTATCACATAATGATCATACCCCATAATGTTTGTGCTGATCGAGTTACTAGTATGGTTTCAATTGGGCACAGAATTAAATTAGTTGATGTTTTTCTGCAAAATAGTGTAACATACACATTTCCATAACATTCTGCACAAATGTTATGGGGCATTGATCATCATCACATGGTATGCTTGAAATGTTTTATTTTTGAACTACTTCTCTTGAATTACCAAGACAAACACCCCACTGGTCTAGAGATATGTCGCCTACTAATGTGTTTCAGTTGGTGGGACTGGGTCAAGAGATCTGTTGTAATGGGTTTCAGTTGGTCACAGGGGCCAGAGTCATTACCTTATGACAATGAGAAATGGACCCTTGGTATTAAAATCTCTTAAGTCAATCTGACCCATTGTATTCACTACCTTGGATGAAAGGTAGGAGAATCACAAAACCATTTGAAAAGATTTAAAAATTTTCACAGACCCTTTTCTATGCCTAATAGCTAAGAAAGCTGTTTGCTACTAGAATGGACCAACATGACCCAAAGGGAACTTAACCACCCTGAAACAATATAAAATTTATACATGACCAATAGCAGGCCCAAGTACGAAACATGCTGGCCACATGGACCCAGGACCAGTGGAGTTATAGGCCTCAAAGTATTTTTTTTAATAAAAATTTTCAATATACATGTACAATAATTATAATAATTTTTACACACATATAAATGTACAGTCATTTCAAAATATTGTTATAGATTATAACCATTCATACCACATAATTATCTAAAATGGCACATTTATTTATCAATATTTAAGTTAGCTTATACTACAAATAAGAAGAGTTAAATAAAACACAGACGACTCAATATCTACATTGTTATAATCAATGCAGCCTTGTTAACACAAGTCATATCAATATGATACTGAAAAAACCTATAGCAATGTACGCTGTCACTGATGTGAACACCGTACAAAAATTACCGACAAGGGCTGCATGTCAAATATAAATAAAATTAATATTGCATTGGGTTCTTTTACTTCTTCACAGAATATGTAGGAAATGTGAAAGACAAATATATTTTGCTTTTACTTACATAAGAACCATTTAAATATTTAAGTTTGGCTTACATTTTCCTTACATCTGTCAGTATTGTAAGGCTTTCTTCCATTACAAGCCAGTGATAGAAATCATTTTAATATCATCAAACCATACAGTGCATGAGTATGGTTAGTGTGTATGGATGATAGAGGAAACCAGAGTGCCTGGAGAAAACCACATACCTACCACAAGTAAACTGAAAAACTTTCTTGCACATGAGATTGGTTCCAATCTAGGGGCGCAAGATGCTGTAATCTGCAAGCCAATGCTTGTAGATCTCCGAAGGAAATTTTATGAACTGTTCGGTCTCCAACTGAGTGGATTTCAAACCCCAGTGATGTGAGGTTCTGTAATCTGTAAGCTAGCACTTGCAAACCTAAGAGGGATGGATACTTTTTGATCTGTGAAGGAAGATGATTATTGTCATCATTTCAAAATTATCTGTAGAAATACGAACTTCTTTTCTACAAAAGTATCAGTACAAAATATATTGACTAAAGTAAGGGATATTAAAGTTTCCTACAAATTAAACTGGTATTTTAAAGTTTATAAAATCAGTATTTATTAAGGATATATGTCACCACAGATACAATATAGAAGAATGTACATAAATAATAAAATAGGACTTGTTTCTAAAATAATCTTACAACATACATACTTACATCAATTAATACATAAAATTAAATATACCTGATATATCAACAACGTAAAAATAAATCAGTGCATTAAGCAGTATATGCTTAATTTTACAAGAAAGCTACAATAGCCATGTTTTTGTATATTAAGTGCAAAAACAGAATGTTGAAAGCAGACAACTCTTTGTCATTAAATTTTTCGATTTAAAAAAAAAACCCAAACATTTGAAAAATTTTGAAACGGAACAAAAACAGTACAATGTACATACATTGACTGAAATTTCTAATTTATTTGGTTGGGTACAAGAAAGCAAGTTAACAGTTATGAATACTAATAACACATATATAATATATAGGCATTAAGTATACATATATATATGTAACAGCTAAGGGAGCTTTGAGTTACTTGGACTTGGTAGGAGAGATTAGACAGATTTTATTTGGACAAGGGAGATAACTCACAAAATCAACATCAAGCTGTTTACTGGAAGCATTATAACATAATGGGTTATGTTAACATTTTCGTTATGAAATGTATAATATAATAAGGCCTCTCTTGTATACTGTAAATTTGGAAATTTTTGCATCCATTCATTTTCGCATAAATTGCCATTTCGATATATTCAAATACTTTTATTTTTGCATTTTCTGACGATGATCAGTACAAATGTACTTAAATTACATCAAAATGAAATAATCGCTAAATTCTCATTTTCATGTGATGTTGCGAATTTACATGAAAATAAAATGAACACAATTCATTTCCCAATTAACTGTATTCCAGAAAATTCACATCAAGAATCCTCATGATCCATTAAGGACTTGTCACATTAGGGACTGACTACATATAATATATGATGTATAAAATTACATGATTTACATAACAAAAGCTGGGTACATTTTTATGGGTACAGTTTTGATATGCACTATGTTTCTGGTCCAAAGTCCTCATTGTCTACTAATTTCTGAGAAAATGATTAAAAATGTGACCTACATTTGTATATTTTAGCAAATCTGTGAAAAGTACCTTTCACAAATTTCAGAAATTTTTTTGCTACTCATGATAATTTTAAAATTGTTGTTTTGCAGTGAAACGAAAAAATTGATACCAAGATAAGGAAAAATAACAACATATAAAACAAATTAAGGTAAAATCTAACACCAAAAAATATATTAAAGATCCATCCTTAGTTTGAATTCATACCATAAATATAAGGAATCATTGTTATATAAACAATTTAACCATTTTATGAAAATAATAACCTATCCAAGAATCCCTTGCTAATCTGTAACATAAATTCATCTTCATACAGGAAATATTTTGGCTGATCTGTGAAATAAATTTCCATTGTTCCTTGATCCGAGAAAAAAATCTGGCTGATCAAAGAACATAAATTTCCGATTGTTCTGCAAAAATAATTTCCTGGTTGTTGAGGATATGTAATAATGATGTACTACTAGATATCATCTCTCTACTATCATTATTTGCATATATAAATATAAGTTTAAAAACCATATACATGTATATATTATATGGCATACATATAACAATTACACCACAATTAACAAATCAGCTGATTCCAGCGATGATGATAAACTAGATGATAAACAGTGCAACAAATATTTTTTGTTTATAATTAGACTCCAGCGAGGATGAAAAAAAAACTAAATTTATAAAAACAGTGCCACAAACTTTGTTTATTATTTATAGTTTATTTGTAAACACTTGTATACGCCTGCAGCACACAAACACACACATATGTGTATACTGCACACAAACACGCACATTTAGAATATATAATCCACCATTCTATATACAGATAACACAGTTTGCTTGTGTATGTCAATATGAGTAGGCGTGGTCCCTAATCTAATAGCCTATTGCTTGCGCTTCGCCATTTACCAGATGTTTTATAACTTTTCCGTCTTCTTCTACAGTAACGGTCTCTTTACCGTTCTCTACAATTCTGTAAGATATAAATATGACAAAAATTACACTTAGTTAAAGGTCTCCCCATTGACAAGTTTACATGCTGCAGGAGCTACCACAAAAACAGGACATTATAAATATTGGTTCATTAAAATTTTATATGCAAAATATACAAAATACATGTATGTAATTTAGTAAATTCCAATCAGTACATGTATAATACTTTCACAGTAGACTGGTGACAATTTGTAACCAAAGTTGTAATACAAGTACAGTCATAATGTTAAACAAATTATAACTGTAATGGGATGCTATTTCAAAAGTGTCCCTCAATTGGGAAATTCTCAACTATGTGCATGATCAAAATTTGAATAGCTTATGGCAAATCTATTCCATGAAAAGAATGTTCCCGTGAAGTTTCATAAAGATCTGTTAAATAGTTTTCTACATAATGTTAGTGGAAGAAATGGAGTCAACACTATAATTTTATATCCCCCCTCAACTTTGTTTGGGGGACATAATATTTTCAAAGTATACTCACTTTTTAGTTACAACTTTTTTACCATTTACATATTTTGTTGATGTTGAAGTTGACCGGAAATTACCAGGTCCAGAAGGACCACTAAAATGTGTGCTTGTCTGGAACCCAGAGGAACCACCAAACCTATAAAATACATCACAATAAATAAATTGATGTAAATTAAAAATAATTTTTTTTAATGAAACAACAGCAATCATTTTGTTTCAAAATAAGCTACAACTGTTTTCAGTTTCTCACTGTTAATATTACCAAAGAGTTTGGATTTTATTAAAACGGTCATCTACAAAGCTGGCAATGAGGCTTGTTTGTGTACCATGTGACATCCTCTATTGTTTGTGCAGAATTCTGTGTTAGCTCTGGCTTCAAATATGTTGTCACCAGCAATATTGACGAGACCAAAATTGTCCCCAGTTTGTATATTCTGATTCTGAAATCTTCCCATTTCTGTCTTTCACCTTAATTTACATAAAATTCCCTGTTGCCAAAATAATCGAAAGAAGCAAAATGTCGCCAATCTCTAATGAAAAAGATCACAGCAGATGACAGGGAACTAATTTTATTTCTGCTCATTTCCACCAATGATTTCAAAATAAGTGCAATCCGATTCCCAAAATATCAACATTTTATGGCAAATTGCAGAATCATGTGATTCCAGAAAAAAATAAATAGCACAGTCAAACCTGCTTTAAAGGCCACCTCTATATGTAAGCCACTTGCTTTTCAAGGCCAATAAAATTTTATCCCAATTGCTTTTTGTTCAGGTTATTTGAACCTGTATATAAGGGCCACTTTTACATGTTTCCTTGGGTGGCTTTTAAAGACAGGTTTGACTTATATATTTTCACATGGTACACAGGGCTGCCACATTCTAGGGTGATATTATTACTTCATATTAGTTCTCTTGGTAATATTCATCAGTGACAAACTGAAGGCATATAAACATGACATTGAGAGAAGACAACATCTAGACTGGTTAAATATCATCTATTGCTCAACTTACAAATTATTTATTTCTCACATTTGTAATTAATGACATTACTATGAAATTAACGGGCGTGTATTTTTAATTTTTACTTATTTATTTATCACAATAGTGAATAATATTATTATTATGAAATTGGTGGGCAGGTATTCTTATGCATTATATTTTGGCAATTTTTATATGACTGCCAACATTAGGCCCAAATTTGCACCCTAATAACATAACCTGGCCCAGTTTCACAATCATTTCATTTTGACAAAACTAAATAAAATAATAATGCTTGAAGTGATTTTTGAAATGGCACTTTAAATTCCTAAATATCTTTAAAATTAACACAATTATTAAGAGTTCTATTTTGTCAGATTGAAGTTAAGGAAAATGTATGTTAAGAAATGATTGGTAACTGGGTATGTTATTGTGCTGTAGTTAGACATGTACATACCAATACTGATGCTATTTATACAATACATGTATGTCCTATCCTTGGAATAACTGTTCTTGAGAGCCAAGGTCATGACGTGCCTATGGACCATGAGGATTATTAATGTGAAGTTTAATGACAGTTATCCAAGCAATTATGAGATATGGGCTGGACACGATTTAACATGGATAGACAGACAGACATGGTGATTCCTATATACCCCCTCAAACTACTTTGCTAGGGTATAACAATCTAATACTTAATATATGCATGCAACTGTTTTAACTACATGTATCTATTTACTGCATAAGAAGAATCATCAACAGTAGGAAACTTTTGCAGTTTTGATCTTTTGAACTATTGCAAATAAGAAATATTCAGACTGTAGGGAAATTTTCCCAGAGATGATACATGCGTGGTACAAGAGCCACTGTGAAAATTGAGAATATTTCTTCCCTTCGAATGCGTTTTCTTATGCAGCATTGTATTAGATGAGTTTTTATGTATGAAAATGTAGAATGTAATCGTGTAAACATTAATTTTTGTGGTGTACTAATTTTTGCTTATTTTGCAGTTGTTTGTGTGAAAATTAATACTAAGCACTTGTTGTGTTTTAGTGCATATTTTTTATAAAATGTAAAAATCTAACTACGCCGAAATGTCTAAATTCCATACACCATGAAAATAAATACACATGAAATTAAATACAATTACAGTATCTAAACACACGTCGCAATTCACCTAATTCTGTATTAAGACTTAAAGGGCCTCAGTGACAGACTAGGATAAAGCCCTGATTTACACATTACAACGCCTCTAACCAGCCGAGTTTGAATTCCTCCCAGGACAGTTTCTTGTGTGTGAAAGCTTGTCAGTTTGCTTAAGGAAGACTGATTTTCTCTGGATCCTTTTGAAACAGACTGCTTCAATATAAGTGATAAAATCTTTACTGGGTTGTAAAACACAATTATTCAATTCAAATATGTATTAATATAAGCTAGATGGCATTGAAATCTCCTAGAATTTCTTGAAAATTTAACTACTACTTGAATTAATCTATCTGGAGTTACCAAAACAGTTTTTTATATAAAAAAAAACAATGATTGTTTTGGCATATTTGGACACAAGAATTTTCAATATTAGAAAAAAGAACTACAATGTATTATTTAGCAGTGTGGAATGTAATGCTTCCAGTAATGAAATGTGCAGTGTAGACATATATCTAACATCACAGTATAGTTGAGGCAAGTAAGACAATTGAAAATTCTGTTAAATGATCCAAATTTCACAGATGGTGGGTGTAACTAGCTAGACAGTTGTGGTGATGAATCGAGGTTTTACTGTTTATTTGTCTATAATAATGAATCTGATAATGTGACAGATTGCACTGCTGACAGTTTTTACAAATTAAAGAAACTATGTGTATAATTATCAAGTAAAAGCAATAAGGCCATAAAAACCACAAAACCAGAAACAAACAGAAGCAGGGATTCAACTGTTTTTCAAAAGAAAGAAAAAAAAGGTAAAGAAAATTTTTTCAAAAGAGTGGATTAGCTTTAGTGATAACTGTTTAACTATTTGACATAGATCTATTTATTTATTCTAGAAATTTAGATGCAAAAAGTTTAGATACCCAGCTACTCTATCAACAAATTTAACATCCATGAAAATCTATGAAAATTAGAACATCAAATTCATCATGTATTAACAATAACACAATTAACTTTATAACTTTGTCAAATAAAAAACCCTATAACCAATCTACCAGTGCATCAATAAATAAAACATGTCCTCTACATCTTACCTTTTCCTAAAGTGACATAGATATATGATGTACATCAAGATGGTGTGGTTTTAAAGGGAGACAACATAGACAATACAAACGCCAATTCAGACCCATCATAGAATATTATGACACAACACTACCAGTGAATTTAATACCATAGCTTTACTGGTGATTTCCTTTTATGTAAACACATAGTAACATACTGACAAAAGATTAAGGACAAAAGTTAACCATTGTTTACTACTTTAAGCAAATTGAGGAGTATGCTATCAGTCATAAATACACTTTCTTAACTATATACCCAGCCATCATTAAGAGACAGTATTATTCCATGGCCAAAATAAATTTAGTGTGCAAGTGTCCATATGAGAATTGTATCAAATTGTATTTTGTATATCCCAGTATTGCGATTGCCAAAATTGACAGATGAAAAATAATTATAATACCATAACATGTTTCTCCTACCAATCTAGAACTAACTGTCTTGATTTAAGTGAAATAATTTTGAATGCCAGGTAAGATATTGTTTCAACTAACCAACCAATGAACCAACCTAATTCAACCTTATCCAAACTGCTTTTGGTCCACAGAACACTGTTGTTAAATAATCCTATACCTCATTGCCAACCACCCAACCATGCAATCTTTTTCAAATTGCTCTTAATCAGTGGATCATTCTTGTTCTGGATTCCTATACCCTATTGCCTACCAATTATCCAACCTTTTTCCAACTGCTTTTGATACATAGAACATTGTTACTCTGGATTTCTATAACCTATTGCAACCAACCAACCAACCATCCTATGAACCTTTTCAAAACTGCTTCTGGACCATAGACTGTTGTTGTTCTGTTGCCAATTAACCAGCCAACCTTTTTCCAACTGATGTTATTCCACCATTGAACATTGTAATTGTGGAAACCAATACCCGATTGTCAACCAATCAGCTTTGAATTATTCATACTGCTTCTAGTCCATAGAACATTGTTATTCTGAAATCCAATATTCTACCGTCAACCAACCGACTAACCAACCAGTCTTTTTTCCAACTCCGTTTGGTCCATAGAACATTATTCTGGAATCCTATACGCCATTGCCAACCAACCTTATCCCAACTGCCTTTGGTCCATAGAACATTGTTATTCTGGAATCCTTTACCTCTTTGCTTACCTTGTATTGAGACTATTGCTCTTTACTAAAATCCCCAGACTCGGTTGCCCATCATGACATTACTTTGACATGCTGTTAAATTTGTAAGAAGAGTATACAATATAACGTACTGCAAACTCACAAACTGTGTTAAACTTTATATATATACCATAAAAATCCAACATACTAGATACTGATAAAACAAATAATCAAAGGGACATAACTCTACATATAATAAAACTGAGTATACATGAATATTATATATATATAATAATCAGCATCGCCTGCATTCCAGTTAATAAAATTTACCCAGCATGTGAACGTGGAATTCCAAATGGTTGAGCATCAAACATTGACGTAAATCCAAAACTCATTGGAAAACCCATTTGTAAAAATCCAACATGGCCGACAGGAT
The DNA here is from genome assembly GCA_021292105.1 of Anadara kagoshimensis. NCBI lineage: Eukaryota > Metazoa > Mollusca > Bivalvia > Arcoida > Arcidae > Anadara > Anadara kagoshimensis. The sequence goes on along the minus strand of CM037872.1, from coordinate 33,343,907 downwards.
GATGAAACATTCCCTGCATTCCAATTCGTTCCCGAGGAGGACGTCTAGTCTGCTGTTGGTCCAATCTTTCTCGCCTTCTCTGCTGCCTCCTTCGACTGAAACATCATCCTCCAAAGTTGGAATTTTTTACTTTTTTGACTACACCCCCACCTTACAACATCTGAGCCAGTTAGCCATGCAACATAAATACTACTACCAAGGGCTCTGTATAACAATGTTAATAGCATGCAAACTAAAAATACCTACTATGTATCTATTGGGATTAAATAAGGAGTGATTGGATAAAACAATGGTATAATAAGCATGCAATAAAAGTATAACAACCAAAATCTATGACCTTTAAGCTGGGGGCAACTGTGATGAAAACTTGTGTAGGGGTCTAAACAGAAGCTTATCCATCTTAATACTGATTAAGTTTTGTACTATTTTGTATAAGATAATGAGAGTAAAATTTTGGGTCCCTTAAAACAAGCACAAGATAAATGTAAATCTGAAAGTTAACCTTCACGAATCTTTCTATATTACTACCATCTTATTCAATGATAACGCAGTCCAGATGTTGTACTCATGCATATGCAAATGATGTACAATTTCATAAACCTAATTAATTTTAATCAAGTTTAGCTATTGAGATAATGAATATTTAAATGGTGAAAGATTTCACAAAATCAATGAATATTAACAAGTCTTGATGTTCAAATCATGAATATTTATATGGTGTTAAGATTTCATAAATCTATGAATAAACAAGCCTAGATGTTCAAATCATGAATATTCAAATGCTAAAGGATTTCAAAAAATCAATGAATATTAACAAGTCTAGATGTTCAGATCATGAATATTCAAGTCATGTAAGTATGAATAAATGAATATTCATGACAAGTGTAAATAAATGAATATTAAGACAGCAAATAAAACTGAATATAAAATTGTGACACATTAAAACATTGACTACCAGTACAATATTTACCAAGATGATTCCAAATAAAGTTGAATTTATTCCCACATTATAAATACCTACCTGTGTTAAACAATACTGACTCATACATAATGGCAGACTTAATGATAGTTCCCACAAGGGCATTAACAGACAAATTTCACTTAGGCAGGCCCCGGTTTCATAATCATTCCTTGACTAAGATCTTCCTTAACTATAATTTAGAAAATTTTAGCAAGCTGTTTTTGAAGCTATGAATAAACTAAATGCAGATGTCATAAGCTTCATATAATCTTTAAAATGACACCTAAATTTCCCAATATCTTAGCATATAACAAAATCATAAAGGTTTTTTAATTTGCGGAATATTTAAAGTTAAGAAATGATTGTGAAACTGGGACCAGGTCCAATACGAAACTGTTTATATTTACAATATAAAGATTTGAATTCAAATTTAAAATATTCAAAATCATGTCACTTTTTTCAGTCACAGATGATATCTTGACCTACCGGTACTTACCTTTTCAAGAGCCCCAGAAATTTATACCTCGGTACATATTAAATATTTTCAAAACAATTATCAAATTGCCCATTATTACCTATTTTACCCACTATTTCCTGTAATTTTACTTACTAAAGGGTTTGAATTATCTGCCATTATGATGAGTCAGTATGTTTTTTAATAGTACCCAAATGTCTCGTTTCTACCATAACCACATCCAACAGCAGCATGCAAACCAATACACTGCTTCGTCTACTAAGCATGCTGTCCATTATAAACAGGACAAAATACTTATTTTAACAACTTATTCAGCATATATTTTTAGTTTTTCTTATCAAGAAATTATTTACAAATGGATATTATCATTAAATAAAATGATTTGTCAGCAGGGCTCTCTATCATCTATCTATGAATGGAACCAGAGAATATCAATTTATTTAATGTCAAATTCAGTTTAATTATTTTTTTTGTTTGGAAGGAAGGGGTGGTGTTGTTTTAAAAAGCACCTCTGAAATTATGAAACCCCCTATGTTTTGCAATTGTGGTTACCGGCAAAGTCATTACAATACAGGCAGGATATCAGTCTCCAAAAACAACCCAAGGAGTACCCTGGTCACTGAAAAAGTTCAAGTATGGATAAAATTGCAACATACACCGGTATGCATTCTTTGCACCTTTGATTAGAAAACTGGTACTAGAGTTCCCTCTGCCTAGCTACATGTTGTCATTCCCCACCAAAGGACCATTTATCAAACAAGTCGTCTGGGTATATGTACCCTGTATAACAGGGCTGGAGTGGAGTAATGGAGTTTCCTGTGCCAGATAGCCTAGCTGCATGTTGTCATTCCCACTAAAGGACCATTTATCAAACAAGTTGTCTGGGTATATCTACCCTGTATAACAGGAGTAGAGTGGAGAAATGTGGTTCCCTCTGCTATATAGCCTAGCTACATGTTGTCATTCCAACTAAGGTACCATTTATCAAACAAAGTGTCTGGGTATATGTTAGGGGTGTGCGATATTACTGGTATACCGGTATATTGCGGTATGGCAGGGTCGATACAATATACCGGTACGCAAAATAAAAAACCGGTATACCGCGGAAATTTTAAAAAAATCAGTAGATTATGCTTTACGGTTATTATTTTGTTATTAACACTCAAAAGACTGTAATATAATCTTTATCTCGTAAGTGTTTGTCAACTACATACAAAATAAAGCGCGTCTGAGATACAGACATGTATACATGCTATAACCGATAATGTCAGACGACGAAGTAAAACTTGTCAAAAACAAACGAACAAAGGCAAAAGTGTGGGAACATTTTAAATATAGGCAAATAGGGGGGACTATTAATGAAAATATAGCAGTATGCACTGTCTGTAATGCAGACGTTAAATATGCTGGGGGTACAAGTAATCTTACTTCGCACATTCGCCGCCATCACCCAAACTTGGATGCCGGTTCGTTTATCTTTTAAGCATTCATTAACTTTGCAATATATTGCAATATGTATTGCAATATTTTAGAAAATATTGCAATATATTGCAATATGCTTTTTTCCCCAATACCCACCCCTAGTACATGTACCATGGAGTAGAGTAGAGTAAAAGAGTTTTATGTCCAGTCAAGGTTGTTTTTTCACTTATATTTAGGTGATCAGATCATGAATGACGGAGGAAAGTTGAGTTCCCAGAGAAAACTGACTTTCAGTAAGTGACTATACTTGGATCTGTACCCAAGTGGATTACAAACCTAGGCAGTGAGAGGCACTGTGGTCCGTAAATGCACATTTTACACTACTTGGCCACCTTTTGCTAAACTTGGGGTAAGGATAGGTTTTTTTTCGTTTTTTTTTTTCCAATTCTATTTTTCACCATCTAACATCAATCCACATGCTTAAGCAGGGAGGTATTTTGTAACCCCCTCCTAAAAGAGGGTGTCTACATGTTAAACATGAGGGAAAAGCAGGTTGTCATGGAAACATGTTAGTACTATTGGTAAAGGGGGTGACCGTTAATGCTAATAATGTTGTTGATATAAAATGTTTTATGATAAAAAAATAGAACATAAAAATAAATTAAAACAAAATAAATAAAATATATAATTAAATAAATAAATTAATTAATTAAATAAATAAAATAACTAAATAAATAACCTAAACCAGATCCATGCCAGTGTTACGAAGGGGAAGCCATTAATTCTACTGGAGTGTACAAGCTCATGTTTATAAATCAAGATCATAATGGAAAAGACAGGACCACTGAATGTCATGGAAAATAATGTTTTCTTGCAACAACTCTTTTCAAAAATATTGGAAAATGGAAGATGTAACATCATTTCCATAGATATAATGGGTCACTTGTCAAAAGATATAAATCAGATAAAATATTGTAGATATTTTTTCTTATCTTTTGGTAAACAATTGAAATATCAAAAATTATAGTTTGTTTTTTTTTTTTAAAAATGTCAACAAGGAGACTTAAAAAAATAATTAAATGCTGTTGATTTGAAATAAAAATGTAGAACATAACCAGCAACTCTGAGAGCATTAACTGACTGCTTCCTGCTTTCACAATAAAGAAGGGTTTTTTTTACAGCAGAATGACAAATTTTACAAATATCAGTAAAACATATCTAAACAAGAGCTTGTGAATCATCCCATACATGACAAAAGCAGTGACACCAACAACAAAATAAATATTTAAGTGCTCATATATTACCAACCTGTATCTAGACCATGGCCCACCTTATTAACCAGTGATCAGGGTCTCGAAAAATCCACTGAAGCTTGTATATACACAAGTTACTGGACCACTTTGCCAAAAATGGATTTTTCGAGTCCCACTGACGAAGAAAATTTGAACCTGAATATCCCATCATACTTACCCTAAATCGCCAAATGGGTCGTGTGAAAAGAAGGATGATGAGAAATTTGTTGATGGAAACCCTGGAAAAGAATCTCTGAACATGGAAGAAGAGCCATTTCTACTGCCTAAAAACAAAATAAATTATCTTAATCTCTGATAACTTATAAAGTTTGACCCTAAAAACAAAACAATTAATTTTCTAAATTTATAAATTAAATTCTGTTAACTTCTGATAATTAAAATAATTTTTTTTCACTGTGACATTGTTTCAAAGTTGATTTTGCATATGATATAAAAGCAAATTGTAAATTCTGTGATTCTCGTTACTAAATAAAGCAAAATTGTGACGATCAAGAAGTACTTCTTATTTGAAAATAAACAGTTTCAAAAATAATTTATAAAATAATTTATTAAATAGATATATCTGCAAAACTCTCCAAAAGTCTCTACGAATCTCTTTTGTCTTGAAACCTACAAACAGATATGTTTCAGATCTCCATAGATATGTTCTGCTTTGGAAAATAAATAAACCGCATTCAATATAGATATTTCCAAAAACTGAATATTATTCTAAGAGATGATATCCTTTTGTTGACTGTTGAAAAATCATGTTGTATATTGAATTTGAGGTTAAAATCAAAATTTTTAAAACACACTATAATTGAAAATTTTCATCCTTATTACCAAAGGTTAAAAACTCTATTGGTCAAAATAAAGAGAAATTGCAAGATTTAAAGGAGTATTCTTTTTTTAAAATTAGGTAAGAAATTTGAAAATCTCAACACTAAAAGACTGATAGAACAGTGTAGGTCAACTGCATATTTTGTCTAATGAAAACTTTATAACAAATACTCTGATCTACATTTGTCCAGTCAAAAATACACAGTGGATGTAAATCTTGAAGCAGGAATATGACATGCAAGCTTCCTTTGTAAAATATGGCAAGACAAAAAATAATTTCTAAGAATTTTTCTTGCAAACTTAAGTTTCTATTCTTTTCTACCTCCAAAAAAGTGTTCAAATGGATCTCTTCCCCCGAAAAATTCCCTAAACACTTCTTCTGGATCTCTGAAATGGAAACCGTGGAAACCGTGGAAATCGCCGCCAAAGTCGTAATCATTGTATCCTCCGCCGCCTTGCATCAATCCTTCTTTTCCATATCTGTCGTATACATCACGCTTCTCCTCTGAAAAATAAAAGAATAAATGAATAAATAAATAAAGGAAGGAAGGAAGAGAGAGGAAAGAAAAAATAAATAAATGAATGAACAAACAAATGAAAGAATAAATGAATAAATGAATGGATGAAAAAACATACTAATGAATGAATGAATGAATGAATGAATGAATGGAGAGGGAATAAATGAAGAACTACAGGAACATAAATGAACACCATTAGGTGCTAAAGTTAAAAAGTACAACCTGGGTCAGGTTAACAACTGGTCACCGTACATGTCAGCCTAAAAGTGTGAATCATAACGATACACATGCACTATTGTTGCTATCAGTGTTGTTATCCACATAGGTGCAAATTTCTAAGATAAGTTAAAAAAAATTTCCAATCCTCAGATCTGATTGTGATAACAAAGTGAAATTTTCATAAATACTTTTGTTAGAAGATGAATACACTTGGGTGGAGTAATAGAGTTTTACACCCCAGTCAGATTTTTTCATGTATATTGAGGCAGTCAGTTCAGGGATAGTAGAGAAAACTGAAGTGTCCAAAGAAAATCATGACCATCGGCAAACCAACAAACAAAGGTGGCAAGAGGCGTTGTGATCCATAAGTGCATGCTTTAGACCACTATGCCACCGAGGTCTCTATTAGGCAAACCAACAAACAAAGGTGGCAAGAGCCATTGTGATCCATAAGTGCATGCTTTAGACCACTATGCCACCGAGGTCTCTATTAGGCAAACCAACAGACAAAGGTGGCAAGAGCCATTGTCATCCATAAGTGCATGTTTTAGACCACTATGCCACCGATGTCTCTATTAGGCAAACCAACAGACAAAGGTGGCAAGAGACGCTGTGATCCATAAGTGCATGCTTTAGACCACTATGCCACCGAGGTCTCTATTAGGCAAACCAACAGACAAAGGTGGCAAGAGCCATTGTGATCCGTAAGTGCATGCTTTAGACCACTATGCCACCGAGGTCTCTATTAGGCAAACCAACAGACAAAGGTGGCAAGAGCCATTGTGATCTGTAAGTGCATGCTTCAAACCACTATGCCACTGAGTACACTTAGTTTGTACATCATAACATGGTTTGAAATTGTCACAAATTAGACTTTAAGAAAATGAATATATGTACTAGTATCGTATAAAAATATATATATATCATCTGATATAATACTATCAAACTGTTGAATCTATTACAGTACACATTTAATGTCTAGGATGTCCTTGGGGATAGAAAATAGATACACGTGTATAAGGTCACTGAGAACTAGAGATGGGACACAAAACACTATCAGTCTTTAAAAGTCAAGATATATTACAAAAATCACAAGATCTTTTTTATCAAACACAAATATATAAATATTAAATAAATAAGAGTGTGTAAAATACACAGGTTACTGTGCCAAGACATAATGTGTGTGGCCTCTGGGCTAACTGTACAGATCTAAAGGTAACGCCCACCTCCACCAGGCATAAACACAAAGTCATGTGATCATCACATGGTTATTATCAATCATTTACTTCTTTATTCCCACACTTTTTATCATTTTATATACATTAATCACTGTGGGTATGAAATTAACCAGAAACTCTCTCTCTCTTTCTTTCTGTTTGTGTGTATGTGTTTAAAAATACAAAATTTATATTCAAATTGAAAGTAATGTATTAGAAAATGTGTTTACATATGGATATATAATATATGTGAAAACATTAGATACATGTACTGCATGTACTCAAACACAAATACACATAATTCATGAATACATGAGATACATTACTCAAACACACATACATGTACACATAATATGCATTAATCAACATATACACAGGCAGACACATAAAATACATTTAAGAAAAGAAAATAGGGAAAACACTCAGATTGCATCAGATCGCATTCATACACGAAACTCCATACATATACATGAATACATAGAAGAGGAGAGAGAGAGAGAGAGAGGGCACACGAATACAAAATTTAGCACTTTTACACATACTAACATATTTTAACATCCCAACAAATATTGAATACTAACAGAATTTATTTAGTACAAAGAGAGAGAGAGAGGAGAGAGAGAGAGAGAGAGAGAGAGAGAGTACTTACTATCTGATAATACTTCATAGGCCTCTGAGATCTCTTTAAATTTTTTCTCTGCTTCTTCTTTTCTTTCTGGATTTTTGTCTGGATGCCATTTTAATGCTAATTTACGATATCTGTAAAATAAAACAGGACTATGATCAACATATTGTTATTTTTATTCAGCTTCTGGGTAGTAGTTTATTTTAAGGAGAAGTTCAGAAAAGCTTCAATATGCACATTATTGCATTTTACTTATTTCAATATTGAGTGAAGTTTTACGACCCAGTCATGATTTCTTCACTTAAACCATGCCTAAAATGCCTAGAGAAAACCAAATTTTGGCAAGCAAAATTAAAAACTTACACTAGGATCTTTCCCTGGTGAGGTCGGCGAACCTAGGTAGTAAGCACAGGCAAATTTTCTGCACCTTTGCCTATAGCTGGCAACATCTTGATATAAGTGAAATATTCTTGATTGGGATGTTAAACACCATTACTCAACTCAACTCAACTCAACTCAATTATCGCAACAATATCAACTTTGCCACCTCATTTATCACAAATAAATAAGTCCAAAAATTCCCTTATTCTTTGTTTTTCTTTATAAGAAACCCCCATCAATTTATCGCCCAACTCCTTTATAACGCCAAAATGATGGCAATAAATTGAGGCTTTATAGTATTACGTTCCCAAATTAAGAAGTCTTCTCCAATACACAGGTGGTCTTTATAGAAATGTGACATTAAAAGTATTTAGGTTCTTTTTATAACCACTTAATTTTTTCTATGTGTTTATATTTAGATAGATATAAAAACATTGAGTCACTTCTATATTCTGTGTAAGGTGATGTGTATTGAGGTATAGGTAAATAACTTTGACCTGTCTGTTTGACCTTTAAAATTTATCATAGACCAGTACACATATGTATAGGGAACACAGATGTTATTTCACTTTCATCATGGGAAACATACATTGTACTGTATATGTCTTAACTCTGAATCCTTAAACTACCCTTGTATTGGGTGGATTATCATATATGAATATTCTTAATGAAAGGTCAAACAAACAGGTCAATATTGTTTGCCTATAATGTATATTGAGGTACTAGTATACTATTGGAAAACTCATCACAATAAAAACAAACTTATAATACTGGAGTTTATTGGATTGGTGTCAATACAGATAGCTTAAATAATTCAGTTGTGGGAGTAGAAGTTATTGTAAAAACATGACACCTTAAAAGTAATATTACAGGCAAGTTGGTAACTGCTACTGGCAATGAATCAAATATCTATCCCATTCATTATACAAACGTGATGTTGTCTATCTCTGACTTTCATTCTTATCATTAGTTAGAGGTGAATCTCTTCTTATATTTTTACTTCTTGTAAACACTTTTGAAAATCAACAACAACAACCACCATCAACATATTGTGATGCATTTGATACATTTAGCTCCTGAAATATTTCTACTATATATATTGATTGGCTAGATTTTGGACTCATATTTGGAATGGCGTTTCAGTATTGAAATGACTGAGAAATCTGGGATACCCAAATAAAACCATGATTTAGAGGTGAATCTCTTATATTTTTTACTTTTTGTAAACACTTTTGGAAATCAACAGCAACCACCTATTTGATACATTTAGCTCTTGAGATTTTCTATTTCTACTATTATTTCATTGGTTAGATTTTGGACTCATATTTGGAATGGCATTTCAGTATTGCAATGACTGACAAAAGTGGAGTACCCAAATAAAACCATGATTAATTGTTTGAATGGTTTTATGTCACAGTCAAGAATATTTCACTTATATCTAGAAGCCACCAGCTATAGATGAAGTGATATTGCTCAGGACAATGTGCAAGGGGAGGTTTCTTTACCTTGTCAAGCCTACCATAACAAGGGACATAAGTTTTTAAGGTCTCTTCTGAAAGACCTTGCTACTTTTATACCTAACGCATGAAAATTCTGTTTGACTCTTGACTTTCAGAAATTATCAGTTTATAATTACCGTAAAAACGGTAATAATTATTATGGGGTTTGCCGTTGTACCATGTAATACCCTCTAACATTTGTGCGGAACACTTATTTCCAATGGATATGGAATTACATAAGATGATGTTTCCCCTAAAAACAACGTTATTCCTTGGATTCGGAACATTAAAGTTTTCGAAAAATTCTATATACAAATGTTAAGAGGTATTGATCATGTGGTACAGCAGCAAAAAGCTGCTATGATCTGACCCTTCAGATTTTTAAGAAAATTATTTTGACCCCAGAAAGGTCAAATGAAAGACCTACCAAGCTGCCACCAACACTAAACTTTCAACATTTCTACATATCTCAAGGTGAGACTAAACATAACAGAGCTGAATACTGATTGATGCCTAAAGTTGAATTTATACAAAGTATCTTATTTACATAAAAATTCCATCAAAATTGACATTAACTTGGCAATGAAGTTAAAAAAAATAATCATAAAAATGCTGTTGTCTTTGAAAATGAGAACTTTTAAAGAAAAAAAATTTAATCGTATAAGCTGATGCTTGTTTTGGTCAACCTGATGTAAATCAAAATTTTTATATAAGAGTATATCAATATGCTTTATCCACTCTTGGATATACAATTTTTATACCCCACTTTAAAGATTTCCGTTACTCTGAAAATATTTTTTCCAATCTTGAGCTTAGTTTTATTTAAATCCACTTCTTCATTTTCATCCTTTCTTTGATTTGATACTGATCTTTTCATATAAAACACATATCGTGCTATGCTATAATGTTGGCTCAAATTTGGAAAACATGGTCCCCATTTTATCAAGGCCTTGGACAAAATGCCCCACCAACTACATTTCTGGATTGAACTATGCAAGAGTTGTCAGAAGAATAGTGTTTTTAATCAATCTATAAAATATTTTAACCAAAAACTTCTAACATTTTCCAAGGATATGACGTAAGCTCTTCAACAATTTGTGCAGCTAAAATCCAATTTAAGTGCTCCTTCGAGTGTCCTTAATCATAATGACATTGAAATTAATATCTTTTATGTTTTAAGTTAGCGTGAATTGTTAAAACTTTAAATTATATAAAATTTGATACCTTTAAGTTACATAATCTTAAGTTTTGTTTCCTCTAAACAAGTACTCGCGGTAGTACAAGTACTGACTGATATGTATAGTCAAACAACATTGACCTGTCTGCTTGACCTTTCCACAATTTCAAAATTATTAGTAGCCAAATTTCCAAGATTTGTGAAAATATTGTACATAATGTACTTTTTAAAGTAATTTTTCACAAATTTGTGAAAATAGGTTACTTTTTGAAAGAATTTCTCAAAAATGAGTAGCCAATGGGGATTTTGGCTATCAGGAATGGAAACATTGACATATATTACATATTATACCAGTTTTAATTTTACAGCACTAGACGGCCGTTTCGGAATACAATTCCTCATCAGTAGTGCTTGGACCAAAATTATAAAACCAAAATTATTTTGAAGATTTTGAAAAGCTACCCAAAGGACCAAAATATATTTTACCAAATTAAGCTAAGAAAATACTTTGCATGAGGGAGTATACCTTAGTTTTTGAGAATTTTATAAAGAAGGGTCCATTCAATATATGGGTAGTGTTAGGATTCACAGTTTATACATACATAACACAACTAGTGTTTTCTCATTGTGTAAATGAAATAAACACTTGTGTTTCCTGTACATAAATGTACTCGTTGACAATAAATATTTAAAGGTCAAGTTGACAGGTCAATGTTTTTGCCTATACTGGTAATACAATTTGATACAAAAACAACGGAAATGGGAATCCAGTACTTAACAAAAGTTATAGATAATTACTTTACACAACAACTGAAACTGGAAGCGGAGAGTTTGAGGAAACTTTTATCACAATTGTATGACAGGAACTACTGTAATAAATGTACAAGTACTTTATATATTTTTATTTAGTGTTTAAACACACATATATACGTGGTAATTATATGGGACAGATTGCTGAAATACACCATGACAAAACACCGACATGCACACACACTCATTCATGTATCTGAGTATATTTTATTAACAGTGAATCCTACTACTACCCATGTATTGGGTGGATCCTTCTAAATGAATATTCCTTATGAAAGGTCAAGTGGACAGGTCAATGTTGTTTGCCTATAACTGCAGGTATTGACCTCTATGAAGTTTATATTATGTTAAGATGTCACTGATACACATATCATAATAGTATCCTAGACTTATTCAAGATAAAAATCATTTCCTTGGTGTTGACATATACATATATATGAAATGTTCAGATATAATTACTATATAGACATCAGTATGCAAATCTTTTTTAGATGTCATCTTTTACAAAGAATCAAGTAGAATAATGGCGTTTTATGCCTAGTGGAGTGGAGTAATGACGTTTTACGTCCAGCACTTATATTGAGGTGGCCAGCTCTGATATGGTGGAGAAAACTGGAGTGCCTGGGAAAAACCCCACCAATTTTGGGCAAACAAACTGACAAACTTTCTCACACTAGGAATTAATGGAAGATGAATTAAGAAAGAATTGTTATCAACATTGGCCTGTCCGCCTGTTTTATTTTAAATTTTTACTACGGACTGGTATATGTAGCAGTCTGAGTAGCTCAGTGGTAGAGCAATCGCCTAAAGTGTGGGAGGTCTCGTGTTGATCCCTGGTTCAATCCTGCATTTTTTCTCCTTCCTGTTACAGTTTGGTGGTCAGTGTGATCCTTGGAAGTGGTGGACTGGCAATTACAGGCCAAAAAAGTCCATCCGAGGAAATTTGTGTGAGATTTCCCACTTGGGACCGTGGGAAACTAAAAAATAACAGGGGAGGAATGTAGCGGTCTAGGTAGCCCAGTGGTAGAGCACTCGTCTATAATATGGGAGGTCCCAGGTTCGATTCTTTGTTCAACCCTGGTGGTTTCGATTCAAGGGACTGGAAAAAAAGAAGGGAGGAATGTTGCGGTCTGGGTAGCTCAGTGGTAGAACACTCGCCTATAGTGTGGGAGGTCTGGCGTTGATCCCCGGTTCAATCCTGCATTTTTCTCCTTCCTGTTACAGTTTGGTGGTCAGTGTGATCCTTGGAAGTGGTGGACTGGCAATTACAGGCCAAAAAGTCTATCCGAGGAAATTTGTGTGAGATTTCCTACTTGGGACCGTGGGAAACTAAAAAATAACAGGGGAGGAATGTAGCGGTCTAGGTAGCGCAGTGGTAGAACACTCGTCTATAATATGAGAGGTCCCCGGTTCGATTCTTGTTCAACCCTGGTGGTTTCGATTCAAGGGAGTTGAACTGGAAAAAAAGAAGGGAGGAATGTTGCGGTCTGGGTAGCTCAGTGGTAGAACACTCGCCTATAGTGTGGGAGGTCCCGGCTTCGATACCGGGTCAGACCCTGCAATTTTTCTCTTTCCTGTTACATTTATTTAAACACCACTATGACTATGACTATATGTACATGTAATATATATGTTATAAGAAGATACACACAATGACTCCAGAAACTGTTTATTAGCAGAATTAATGTAAACTATAATTAAGGAAGGATTGTACATCATGTTATTATTAAGGATAAAATAATTACAACAATTAAATATGAAAGGTAAGGTAAATTTACCTGCTGAGTCAAGTTCAACAACATCTTATATGTCTAACATGACTTACTTAATAAATAATGGTAATAATGTATAGGCAAACAACATTGACCTGTCTGCTTCATTTTAAGCATTTACTATAGAGGAGTGCATCATTTTTAATGGAAGGTGTGTGTGAGTGGGTGGGTACCAGTGGTTACGCATAGAAAAACTTGCACAGAACAGAGCCAGATGGAGAGATCACAGAACAGAGCCAGACGGAGAGATTTCTTCAATGGCCTACACGCTCTACACGAAATTATAAGCCGAAGTAAGTATGCAAAAGTAATCCTTGTTGGAAAAGAGACACAGAATTTAGATATAACAGACAGAGGGAACACAATTGAGAGCCAGATGAAGGCCTAGGCTTTACTGGAAGTTAAAGGCCAAGATAGAAGGGAATACATAATGGAACACATAAGTTCTCATTAATTAAGAGTGAACACCTTGTACAGTGTATGGATCTTAACACTACCCACACATTGGACTGATCCTTCTATATGAATATTCCTAATAAAAGGTCAAGCGACCAGGTCAATGTTTTTGGCCTATATACATTAAGCTATCCCAATAAACAAACAGGATGCCTGCAGATGCAGGAATTGTTATATTATGTATTTTATGTAGTATTGTGCTTGTGTTGTTGTGAAATGATATAAATAAATAAATAAATAAAAATCAAAGTACTGAAGGTACTGAAGCATCAGCTAAACTGAGCAATTTGATAAAAAAAAATGTGCACTTGAAACTGAGATTTGTCTAATGAATCAGTAACAAATGAAAATCATGCAAATAATAGATACTGTGATCGGGAAGCTTCTAACAACAAGTCTGCTTTTTATGCAAGTTGTTAGGTTCTAACATATAAATATGTTACAATGGTCAAAATGGACATGCCACGCAATGTTTATCAATTGAGTAAACTAAGTAATTCGCATAAATATAAATTTTCAATTTTTCAAAAACCAAGAGAGGCTACTAAGGACCCGACCCCAAATCTGAGTGAAATATCTCAAGCGTAACGAAAAAAAGTCCAGAGAAACCATCATTTTGATAAAATTCACAAAGTGAAAGGGGCATAACTCCACTAAAACGCAGTTGACTGGAAGAAAACCCAAACTGGATCTGTAATCACCACCATCATCATCATTATCACTCCTCATATCACATTTTGATCATCAACATGAAGATATCATCATCATCATCATCATCATCATCATCATCATCATCATTATCGTTGTCATTAGCAGCAGCAGTAGAACCCATGCCATGACAATCACCACCACCATTATATTAATCATTTTCAGAAATCCTCATGTTACATCATTAATATGATCACATCATCATCATAGCTCTTCGTGTCACATAATCATCATCATTATCAGCAGCAGCAGTACTGAATGTCATCATCATCATCATGTCACATCATCAGCATGAAGACATTGGCTTTGTCATCATCATCATCATCATCATCATCGTGAATTATTATCATCATCGACAGCAGCAGAACTGAATGTGAACACCACCATCGTCATCATCATCATCATCATCATCATCATCATACTATCGGCAGTGCTCAGCAGTACTGAATGTCATCATTGCCACCATCATCATCATCGGTAGCAACAGAACTCATGTCACCATCATAATCATCATCATAGTTCGTCAAGTCACATCGCCACCATCACCATCATCATTGATAGCAGCAGAGCTTATTTTCATCACCACCATCACTATCATCTTCTTCATCACGATAATCATTATCATCATCGGCATCAACAGAACTCATGTAATCAACATCATTATAATATCTCCTCGTGTCACATCATCATCATGGTGACATCATCATCATATCTCCTCATGTCACATCATCATCATCATCATCATTATATCTCCTCATGTCATATCATCATCATCATGTGGTGACATCATCATCATCATCGGCAGCAGCAGAACTGAAAGTCATTATCATCATTATTATTGTCATCATCTGCACCAGATCATCATGCCACATCATCATCGACATAGTGTCATCATCACAAAATAAACTTTCACCATGACCAGCTATTTCCCTTGACTTGCAATTGACAGATTAACCATTGTTGAAGTCATTAATTTTATTCATTGAATTCACAATTAATTTGAAAAAAAATAAAAATAAAAATAAAACCTTTGTTTTAGAAATAATTTAAATGTATTTAAAATTATTGTTGAATATATATAATTGTCCAAGTGAGCTTCAAAAGTCTGAATTGGTATAAACCATCCTGACACAGTAAGCTAATAATCTGTACCTCCCAATTACAGAAGTTGTCCAGGCAACTGTCTCTTTCAAAAAAAGTTTGTTGACAAGAATTGTGTACAAAAGGGGTAAATATTTCTGAATACGATTAATTGAAAATTAATTGATTATTATTTAGACAACTAAAATGTTACAATAAAATTACTTTGAATTTAAGAGAAACTGTAAGAGAAGTTGAGTTCACAAAGTAGGTACCCCCATTCTAATACTTGCTAAAAAGTGACTAAGTTTCAAAGTCTGGAAAAATGGAGAAAAAATCTTGAAATATTTCCATAAAGTCAGGTGCACATCTTCAATATATATATAAACATTCTGTGAAGTTTCAAGGCTTTTGGTTGAAAACTGTAAGAGGAGTTGAGTTCACAAAGTAGGTACCCCCATTCAAATACTTGCTAAAAAGTGACTAAGTTTTAAAGTCTGGAAAAATGGGGGAAAAAAATCTTGAAATATTTCCATAAAGTCAGGTCACATCCTCAATATATATATTAACATTCTGTGAAGTTTCAAGGTTTTTGGTTGGAATCTGTAAGAGGAGTTGAGTTCACAAAGTAGGTACCCCCATTCAAATACTTGCTAAAAGTGACTAAGTTTCAAAGTCTTGAAAAATGGGGAAAAAATCTTGAAATATTTCCATAAAGTCAGGTGCACATCCTCAATATATATAGAAACATTCTGTGAAGTTTCAAGGTTTTTGGTTGAAAACTGTAAGAGGAGTTGAGTTCACAAAATTGGTATCATATATTCCCCGCCCTTAGTTTCTGTTCTACTTCACCAACGGTGCTCTAGAAATCGGAAGAACTTAAGAAAGCACAATAACTGTTTTGTTTATTTTCCTGCATATTATGTGAAATAAAGTAATATGGCTTCATGAAAAGAAATTAAAGGTTGTAAAAACCATGGATTAAACTACTGACAACAACTTTAATTGGATATCCACTGTAAAAACGATCTAATAAGGACTTTTAACAAGGTAAATAAATTTTATCTGAAAATTTTAAAACATCGTTTTTTTTTTCAGTTTTGTTTAGATTTTGATTTCAAGTTGTTCTTTCTTGCGGTTTATTTTGTTGATTCAAAATAAACAACTGGAAAAGGTATTTAAATGAACATTGATGATGAAATTGTCTGTCTTCAGAGACATACGGTGAGAAGTGGAATGTGTGCGGAAGATCGGAAGTATGTAGCAGAGAATCGAGAATAAAGCCTGTCGTTTTTATATTAAACTGATAACTGAAAAGGACAGAGTGTCATGATCATTTTAAAAGGGGCAAGGGTGTACTGGACTAAAAAAGGTCAGTCACTACGCTATGTGAATACATTTGAGCAGGGGCACCGGGTGTCAAATGCAGGCATGCCCCCAAACACATGGCTAATTTGCATACGAACTACGGTATCGATATCCTACACAACTTCATGAGTCACAAACGATATATCAACATAGCCAATAACTTGTAAATAAACTTCTTCTTTCAGTTTCGTATCACATTTTTGGGAATAATCTTTGATTTCTACTTTTTTGTTATGCATAATTTCGCTACCGGCAAACTGACAGGAATGAATTTTAATACCCAATGAAAGCGGGAAAATCCTCGTGACGTTATGATGAATATTAATGAACCAGGTCGGGATATCCCAAACACGAAATATTATTGACAATCAATTTTTAAAAAATATATATAATTTATCATCAAATGTGATCCATGTTTAAAGTTATTTAACTTAAAAACTGTTTACTGAGCATACTTTGTGTTTATTTATCGATGTCACTTTGCGTAAATTAAAAAAATCCAATATGGCGGCGACTGTAAAACAACCACATGTACAGCACTGTAGGTCAAAAAGAAGAACGTCGGCACGAACTGACAAGATCGTCATTTTTGTTGGGTATTCCGAGGGGCCTATACTTAATGGATTTTTATGGTTTTTATCTTAAAATTATCATACAAAAGTGAAGAATCAAAATATATATCCAACAAAAACAATTACGGACTAATACGCGTATGAATACATTTCAGATCGGCACATGTGTACATGATGAAAACATTGCTTTCGTTACTTTTCGGGAGACCCAATCACTCAGATTAGAGTTTATACATACCTGGGATACCGTATATGGAAATTCCCGTAATTTCAGTCGAAACGAAGGATTTGATTGGCTGTCAAGGTGAAATGAGAGCGGCGCTAAATACGAAAAAATCCAACGATCGCTATAAAGCATTCAGCATGGCTGATGCTTTAAAAAAGATACAGGAATTGTTTAACAACCTGTAAATGAATTGCCAGTTGTCATCCAATGGATGTCCTACACCAATTAACGAACGGACATTTCTTAACTGAAGGTGAAATATTCTTGATTGTAATACAAATGTAATCTATATTTCAATGGACCAATGACCTACACACATTAACAGACATTCCTTAATTAATATAGGTGAATATTCTAGATCCTTATAATCTGCTAATAATCTGTGGGTTTTCAATGGACCAATGTCCTACACATATTAAAGGACATGTCATTACTGTAAGTGAAATATTCTTGATTTTAATAATCTGCAGATAATGTGCCAGTTTTTAATGGATCAGTGTCCAACACAAGTTAAATTACATTCCTTAATTATAGGTTGTCGGTGGCCAAGTGGTCTAACTATAGCACATACTTTTGGTTCACAGTGCCTCTCTCTGTCTAAGTTCAAATCCCACTCAGGACAGATCCTGTGAGAAAGATTGTCAGTTCACTTGCAGAAGCCTGTTAGTTTTCCCCATGCACTCCTATTTGCACCACCATCCCAGAAATGTCCACCTTCACATCATTAAAAGAATCATGACTAAGGCTTATAACTCTAATCCACTGTTAACTGTAGGTGAAATTTTCCTAATTGTATTATCGGGTATAATGGATTATCTACTTCTTGGATTAAATTCAATCCTTCACATTAAAAGAGTTATCAGAAAGATATTGTGTAGCTAGCATGTCCACCAAAAAAGTAGCTGTCAATGAAACATAAATACAACAAAATTCTACCATTTTCTATTTTGAATTTTGAGTTTAGAATTATCTCCCTTGGGACAAATGAGTGCAGTAGAGTAATGGAGATTGATGCCCCAGCCATGATTCTTTTACTTAAATTAAAAGCAGTTCATGGATGGTAGAGGAAACTGGAGTGTCTAGAGAAAACCAGCGACCCTTGGCAAACGAACTGACAAACTTTCTCACACACTAACCAGTCTAAGTGTTATTCTAACTTAGGCGATGACTGATGCTGTGATCTGTCATTCCCATTCAGCCACCGATGTCACTTCCTTGAACAAATGAAAGTTTTCTATATATAAATTAATACTCACGCTTTTTTTATTTCTGTATTTGTTGCACTTTTATTTACACCCAGGATTTCATAATAATCCATTGCCATGGTAACGGTATATAAATGTGGGACTTCTAGTTAAGATAGAAAGAAGAAAGGACTGCTTTGTATATATATCACAACCTGTAAAGAAAGGAAAAATAAAATATATAAGCCTATATATATATATTTTCATTCCTGGTATCCAAATTCACCATTTGCTACTAATTTCTGAGAATTTTTTTTCAGGATGTACCGGTATACTTAGTAAACCTATTTTAACAAATTTGTGAAAAAATAAAGGACTATAATTATTTTCACAAATTTCTGAAATATGGCTACTAATAATCTAAAATTTGTGAGTAACTCAAGGTAGTGAAAGTAACAGATAAAGTTTGAAAACAACCTCTTACATTTCCCTCCGGGCTCCCAATCATTGTGGAGTAAGACAACTCTCACAAATTGCTACTGGAACTAGAGTAAAACCTTGTTATAATGCCCCTCGATAACTTTGCCACCTCGCTTATCGCCACACTATTTTGAAGTCCCAAAATCCATTTTATTTATGTTTTCCTTTATCTGTCTCTCTCAATTTATCGCCAAACCCCTTAATAACGCCAAAATTTGACTGAACAAATGGTGGCGATGAATCGAGGTTTTACTGTACACACACATTGATACTGTCAAACTGGGTCCACAGCTGAAAGTACCGGTATCTAGAAAGTTGGTAATGTTTAATGTCCTTTTGAGAAAAACTCTACAAATAATTATAGGACTAATACTGTATAAACCATATAAGTTAATTGTTGTACCAGAATTTTTCAAGATGGGAAAACTTTGCAAACTGTAACAATTTTGGAAAAATAAATTTGTTTGGAACTATGGATATTTCAGTCCCAAATTAAACAGATTCATTGACCTGAAAATGTACACATGGACCATAGCTTGAAATATCCATAGTGATGATGGACAGACAGACATCCAGCATTTCTAATATAATTGCAACAGATAAACCAATAAGAAATTCTTCTGAAATCTAGTTGTATACTGAAGAGATAGATAATTCTAATTACAATACCAGGCATTGGTATTTAATATGTTATTATCTGTGAACCATCTTTACTTCTTCACATTCTTTAAACATTACATATTATAGTAGCATGATTAACTGTTTGTAATGTACCGTAAACATACTAATAACTCCCCCACCTTTTAATAATTTAAATACCGTATTTACCACTACTTAAACTTCTGAAACAAGAACTCTCGGTGTCTTGAAGTTTGCCAAAAATTCCAAGATTTGACCACATGATCTTATCCATTGAGTGGAGTGGAGTAATAGAGTTTTATGTCCCAGTCAAGATTCTATCACTTATATCATGGCGGTCAGTTTATGGATGGTAGAGGAACCTGGAGTGCCTGGAGTAAAATCACCTACCTTCGCTGAGCGAACTGAAAAACTTTCGAAAACTAGAATCTGCCTTGAATGGTACTTGAACCCAGGCATTGAAAGGTGTTGTGACATGTAACCCTGCACTTTAGAAACTTAGCCACCTGGCCCTCAGTAGGGTTAGGAAACAAGAGCTGTCAGTAAAACAGGAACAGATGTCCTTGGAAAAGCCAAAAAATTCTAAGATGGACATCTTTTAAGCTACATAACTTAACATGATTCAAGACATTATGAATCATCTACAATGGTGGTGCGTAATTGTACCAAATTTGATGAATCATTGAGAAATGTAGGAGATACAAAGCAGCCATGGCTACGGCAAAGAGCCAAACAGATGGACAGGTGGTCCAGATAAAAATAATGCATTCCAAACTTTTATTTGTACCATGAACAATACACAATGATAGTCTTCCAGTCACTTAAAATTTAGGGATAAAGTTCAAATGGTGTTTTATGAGTCTAGGCAATCAGTTTTGGGATGGTGGGGGAAACTGATTTCCCGGCAAAAAACAGACCTTTACCAAGCAAACTGCAAACAAATGAAACAATACACAATGAATATTTCCAGTCACTTAAACTTTATGGGTATAGCTTGTGACGGTGTGCTATTCCCAGTTGAAATTCTAGGCTATCAGTTCTTCAATGGTGGTCTCAGTCAACCGAGTACATTTGTACTCAACATAAAACATCAACCTTTACCAAGCATTTTGCAAACAATGTACACTGGTAATTGAAAGAGTGGTATTCAGAATGATGGTACATGTACTTCATTCCTTAGTCAAGATTCTATTTTAGGCAATTAGTTCTGGAATGGTGGCAGAAACTGAAAATACTTTCTCTTTAAGAATCATATTCGAACCTAGGTGATGAACGGCACTTACAATAATCCATTAACTGGTGCTTCAGGTACATGCAATTTCTATAAAATACCTTTCTTCCCAACTAAATTATTAGTATTAAAATTCTTATAAACCTTATTATGTGGTACTTCTTCAACTATTTCTCTATAGTAAATACTGTTATATAATCTAATTTATTTCATCAATCTCCTCATTTGTACCTAAAGCTATTCCCAGTTTCACACTTATGGTATGTAATTACAAGGGAACATTGCAATTACATGTTGAAGATCATTAAAAACATGAAAAATATATTATCAATGCATTTCATGAAATGGTTTAATCAATAAAAAAAATAATACTTTAACATAATGTTCACATCTCTCTCTCTCTCTCTCTAACTCTCTCTGAGGGAGCTGATTCTCAAATGTAACTATCTCTCTCTCTCTCTCTCTGAGGGAGCTGAGTCTCTCTCTCTCTCCCTCTCTCTCTCAGTAAGCTGAATCTCTTAGTGAGCTGAATCTCTTTAATGCAACTCTCTCTATCAATCTCTCTCTTGTCTGAAAGTGTGTACTAAAAGCATGCATTTTTCAAATCTCTTTACATCACACTGATCATGCTGATTTTGGACATGGTATCTACTGATGTTATAGCACTAGTACTGGTTCACCCCTCCCCCATATATCTATTTATCTATGTATAATCTATTCCTAAGACTTCCTTCCTTTTGTACTCCTAAACCATTAAATTCTTTGCAAAAGTTAATAATAAATTGTTTTACAAAAATGTTCAAAATGGCTTGATTCCAAAATTTTCAGTTCAAAATAAATTTTAGGGTAGAAAATACAAATTGAAGTCTTATCTATTTATTACCATCTAAATGATTCAGTACTAAAGCCTTAGTGTCAAAACTTACTAAAAATTCTTTTGCCCTTATGTGCACTAATGATTGATACATTTTGTTACATACGTGAGAGAGAGAAAGAGAGACTGTTACCTTACAAAGAGAGAGGCGGACCCTGCTGAGTTACCTCAGTAAGGGAGAGAGTGTGTGATGCAGTAACTTCAGAGAGACAGGCTGATCCTGCTGAGGTATCTCAGTAAAGGAGAGCATGAGTGTGTGACCAGGTTACTTGAGAGAGAGAGAGAGAGAGAGAGAGAGAGAGAGAGAGAGAGAGAGAGGTGGGGTTCTCAAATCTCATAAATATCATATACTCTGTACTGATTTTAATCATATTAACTCTGATGTTATAATACCAGCACATTTCTATTTAATTACAAGCAGCCATTTTTAATTAGTAAAGCACCTGTATCACTCAGACATTACTGCGGTTTATGTCTTAGTCCAACTAGTAGCACAGTGATTTAATTTGATTATTTTTATTTACTGGTAGTACACTACTAATTATGCAGGGTTACTATACCAGTGATGAGGATTAACAGTGATGTCATACTTCCGACAGGTGCCTGTCAGCTGACGATCAACATCAGATATTATGATACAAACTTTCAAAACAACATGCTATAGAAGCTGAGATATAGAACATGTAGAAGCGTTAGTGCTGAATACTGGATTTTTTTGGATTTGGATTTTTTTTATTAAACTGACAATTTTAGTGGCACTTGAGTGATTCACACATTATTAGCTTGATGTTCTACTACTTTCAATGAGAAAGAGACATGAATGTTGAAGAAAGTGTGTGTGTGTGTGTGTGTGTATGCATATATATGTTCTAAAGAATGTGTGAGTGTGAGAGAGCAAACTTGTGTATGTGTATGTGTGTGTGTGTATGAGAGCTCTAGTGTACATGTATGTGTGATGTGTGACTGTATGTGAGAGAGAGCTCTAGTGTACATGTTGTGTCTGACAGAGTTCATGTGCATGTGTGTATGTGTTTGACAGAGCTCATGTGTGAGAGAGAGAGAGAGAGAGTGTAGTCAAATTTACTGTTATAAAACCTACTTGAACAGTGATTACTCTATAAACTTTTCACAGTGCATTCAAATTGACAAATTGACAAAAGACAGATTAAAATTAAGTAGGTACCTACCTTAACTAGTATATATAGACACATAAACACATGGACATATACACATATATATCTATATCCCAGATATTAACAAACATTTACATAATTATACAGTAATCATTGTTATATCAAACAACATTAACCTGTAGCCATGAATTATATGTGAGTGATTATACAACACACCTAGACGATATACTGGTACTTACATAGGCAAACAACATCGACCTGTCAGCTTGACCTTTCATTAGGAGAATTTATAAAGGATGATCCATCTAATAGATGGGTAGTTTTAGAATTTGCAGTAAATACATAAACAATGCATGCTTCTCGTGTTGTACAGGCAATTGACACCTGGTTTTCCTATAAATAAATGAACTGGTCCACAATAAACAGTTATTAAGGGTCAAACAGACAGGTCAATGTTGTTTGCCTAAATGACAAAAAAATGTAAAATTTATGGGATATATGTCAATGTTTATACTGTCTATAAGCATACTAATGCAGAGATATTACAAGCATCAGTAAATGATTCTCTTTTTTACCTTTTAACTCACTACAAGCTTATCAATGTCAAGGTATACAATACAATACTTCAATATTAAAACTCAGTTATACACATAAATTTTAAAATCGTATCTGTTTACCATATAAATTTAACTTAAACCCTTTTCTCAAACAAAATGTGTAGGTACTAATATTAAAACTAGTTGTATAAAACTGTAATTGTGTCATGGTATACTGATTTTCTTTTGTATCCTACACCCAATAAAGTTTTTTGTAAAAATTTAGAAAAAATGTATTTTTTTATCCCCACCCATTAAATCAAAAGGGAAAAATTTAGACAATTGTATTTTAACAGAAATGTTTAAAATTGCTTTATATTTTTTAACATTTTGTCTCAAAGAACATTCTCTATCATGCCCTTCTGTACCATTTCTAACACAATTCATACCCTGTACATGTATAATGTCCTTAGCATTATGTCTAAAGGGTATATACATCCTTGAATCTGACAAGTTTAGTATGACACAAATATTTTAGATAATGAATGTAGCAGGAAAGGGGAAAAATGCAGTGGCCAAACTGGGACTCAAACCCAGGACCTTCCCAATAGTAGCGAGAGGCTCTACCCACTGAGCAACCCAGGCACCTTAGGAGTCTGGGGTGCCACAAGGAAATCAAGTATTGTTGAAGAGGAATAAAATAAAGAAATCTTAAAACTACACACAGAATCATACATGCCAGAGTTAGAAATAAGTTAAAATTTTCAACCCAACCAGACTTTGTCTGATGTTTTCAATTTTTTTCTATTGTGATATATAGGACTTTTGAAAAAGTAACCAACCCTTCCCAAAAGTTACCACTTCCAGACTGTAAAACTGGCCCTTATTGCCATCTATACACTACAAACATACTGTGCATACCTCTTTAACTCTCTTTTTATACCACCCTCAATACAAAATAAACAGCATTTAAAAGTTAGAATAGCTTTGACCCATTAAACTTATATCTAAAATTAAAAGGACCATGTTCCATAATTACCCTGGTGTTCAATAAACACTGATAAAAGGAAAATGCCAAACTATCTACAAGTGTCAATATTTTAAATCTACCTGTACATATTAAAACTTCAAATCTGATCTTTGATACTGCTGTTAGTACACTTTGAGTTTGACAATAACTGGTACACACATGTAAATATAGGGTAAAGTATGTTCTGGAATGTCTATAAATAGACCCAATTACAAAATGGAATTTCCGGTTTTGATATATCTCTGTCATTAGCAATTATTCCAGTTGTATGCACAAGAACAATATATACGCATTACACAACCAATAGTATTTCTTTAATTTTTGTTATGTGTGGGCCAAATATACATTTCCTGGTAATCAATTAGTTTAGATGTTGTTTGTAATTATGTTAATTGTCTATATTAATAAAGAAATTTAATATCTTTATTTGTATGGGATTATCTATGTCCTACAACTGTTAACTAACCTCCATAAACAAATTAATCAACAAGTGGAGTGGGGTAAAGGAGTTTAATGCCCCTGTCAACATTCTTTCACTTATATTAAGGGGGTCAGTTCAGGGATTGTGGAGGAAAACAGGAATGTCCAGGAAACCACTGATCTTCGGCAAACAAACTGACAAACTTTCTCAAGCTAGGAGTAACAGAGTTTTATGGCCCTGTCAAGATTCTTTTACTTTTATCATGGGGCAGTTCTAAGATGGTGGAGGAAACAGAAGTGTCTGGAGAAAGCCACTAGCCTTTGGCCAATGAACTGACAAATTGTCCCAAGGAGTAACAGAGTTTTATGCCCCTGTCAAGATTCTTTTACTTTTATCAAGGGGTTAATGCTGGGATGGAGGAAGAAACAGAAGTGCCGAGAGAAAGCCTCCATGTGCTCATTTCAAAACTAGCTTTATATATGATCCATAATATTATCATTACTCTTCCATGTTTATAAACACTCTGCCACAATATCGCTGACAGACTATACAATTTTATATTTTTTTTTATTAATAAGGTTACCAATACTGCAAATCTTAGCAAAATTCCGAAATCTTCCAATTTTAAAAGTTAAAATACTTTACTTTCTGTTTAATCTAAAGTTTTGCTATCCATTATTTTTTTGTATTTTCTCATTAAATTAACTAACTTACCAATATTGCAGCTCTTAAGAAAGTTCTGGAATCTTCAATTGTCAAACTTATCACTCAACTTTCTGTTTACTGTTTGTTCTCTGAAAGACGCCCTGCTTAGAGACACAGTCCATAAAACAATCATTTGTTTTGGGATTTCCAAGAAAGGAAGTATATTATATATCTTCCTGATAACGGTAACACACATTATATAATCAGATATAGTCCAACAACATTGACCTGTCCGCTTGACCTTTTCATAAGGAATATTCATATAGGAGGATCCATCCAAGACACAAGAAGTGTTAGGATTCACTGTTAATACCTAAACATTGGATATTCCCCTGATGTAGACAAAATAAACACCTGCTTTCTTTATATAAATGTACTGGTCCATAATAAATATTTAAAATTGAAGGTCAATCACACAGGTCACAGTTGTTTGTCTATATATCTCTTGATTGTATCAACAAATCAACCAGTAGACTGTTAATCATATATCATATATATCATTTAAGTATACCATATTAAATTTGATTTAAAAAAAGAAAAAAAGGAATAAAAAAACAAATCACTGATGTGAACTATATATTAAATTTACATTTTTATTTAAAAAAAAAATCACATAAATTGTGGTGTATGTTATATTACAGAATACAAAATATGAACCACAAAATGATTGTAATTTTATTTTCACTTTGCTGTTTAAAATTCAAATAAATTTTATCACCCTGAATAATTCAAGTAAAATTGAACAGTGGAATATAGTTATGGTGTTTTATGCTTCAGTTCACATTCTTTCACTTATATCAAGGGAGTTTCATTTTTGGGATGGTACAGGGGAACCAAAGTAAATAGAATAAACCACTGACTTTGGATAAGCAAACTGACAAACTTTCTCACATTGGGATCCATCTCGAATGGGATTTAAATGGTCAGATCCTGCAGGCTGCATTACATAAATGTGGGCTTCAGACCACTTGGCCATAGAGGCCCCCTCTTAGAAACATGAATGCTTTTAACATAACTGTAGTGCTGCAATCTTTAACCAGCATTGCTAACAACTGTCAGAGGCTGAGTCAGTGTTTATTAAAATTCAAAAACAACCACAGAGATTGATTGACTGAACGACCCAGTCAAGAATATTTCACTTACATTGAGACATCACCAGCTGTAAGTGAGGTGGCAGAAATTTTTATTTTTGCAGTACTTTAGGGCACTGTGCAGGGAGGTTTCTTTCACATGCCATGCATGCTGTGACATGGGAAATAGGTTTTTAAGATCTCTTGATGGACCCACTGACCTTCATTTCTAATCGCTTAAGTGAAGGAAAAGTTGCTTTCTTAATTTTCAAGTCTTGATCAGATGGCCAGGGTTTGAACCAATGACCTCCATCATACGAAGCAAACACTCTATAAATGAGCTAGCATTGTTTTACCAACCAGAGAGATACGGCTGCAATACCTTAATAAAGATGGTTAAATAACAAGCAGGTGCTCTGACTTGATTAAAAATTATTTAAAAAAATAAAAATCCATGATGTACATGTATTATAAATATAAAGAATGGAATAAAAATTCAAAATGTACATGATTCTAGAATTTGCAGCCAAACTATTTAAAATATTTATTATTTTATCACAAAATTCCAAAAATCCCATTATCTTAATGAGATGTTCATACAAAATAATATGACTGTGATTTAAATGTGATTTAATCAGTATAACATGGAGAGATAGAATTTAAGATAGATTAAGTTAAAACTCAACAGATACCAATCAACAACCTGCTTCTGAAAATCTTTTATAAGTTTGGCTGCCAGATCTGGGACACCTGAAAGATATTTTAATGGTGTTACCAGTAGGTTATAGGCCTCTGGAATGGTGGAGAAAACTGGAGTATCCAGAGTAAACCACCGGCCTGCAGCAAGCGCATTGACAAACTTTCTCACACTAGGATCTACCCCAAGTGGGATTCAAACCTAGGTGATGAGAGGTGCTGTGATCCGCAAGTGCCTGCTTTAGACCAATCGACCACCAAGGTCCCAGATACAGAGAATACCAGTGTTCAGATGTGATACATGTACAGTGAAACCTGTCTATAAAAGCCACCAAAGGGAACGAATAAAAGTGGCCTGTATTGGCAGATGGCCCTTTTGTACAAGTTCAAATAAGATGAATAAAGAGCTATTGGGACAAAATTTTACTGGCTTTTAATTAAAGCAGGTGTTTTTATAAAGAAGTGGCCTTTAAGACAGGTTCAACTGTACATTAATACCTCATCAACATTATATTTAATAGTGCTAATAATAGCATTAAAATTGCATTACTAGTATTTTTGTAATATATTTTATAACATTCTTACAACAGTTGTTGGTGTACATATCTTTATTTAGTACTTATTTAAAATTTAAAACAGTTTAAATTTAGGACATACTACATTCAAGATAGTGAGATAAAGCATATTTTATGGTAAGCAAACACTTTGAAAATCAGATATTAAAATTTAGTGTGCACTTGAAAAGCATAGATGATAGGAGATATTACATAATAAAATACATGTATGTGTTACTTCAACACTGAATTTGACTGAAATAAAAATTATAAAATATTACAAGATTGAAATGAAGATATGAGAGATGTAGTAAAAAATCAGTGGCTGCCAAATCAACAACCTGTTTGTAATGAAATTGTAACAGCTCAAAATGCAAAACTAGATTAAGTAGTGGAGTGGAGTAATGGTGTTTTCCACCCCAGTCAAGATTCTTGGTGGTCACTTCAGGGATAGTGGAGGAAATAGTTGTGCCCGGTTAAATCACTTTTGGCAAGCAAACTGACTAGCAGGAACTGTCCAGAGTGGGATTTTGAACCTAGAAAGTAAGAGATGCTGTGAACTATGTGTTCTTCAGACAACTGAGCCACCAAGGCATTTTGAGATTGATACAGAGATATGATAGATATGAAATAAAACTTCAGTGGCTGCCAATCAACAACCTGTTTGTGATGAAACTGTAACATATCAAAATGCAAAACAAGATAAAGGAGTGAAGTGGAGAGATGGTGTTTTAGACCCCAGTCACTTATATTGAGGCAGTCTGAGTTCTGGGATGGTGGAGGAAACCAAAGTACCTGTCAAGAATTTTTAATCATATTTTACTAAACTTAAATTGTCATGGGAATGACTGGCTCACTTCTTACTACAATTTTTGGACAAAAAGTATTAATGTAAATGTAGTTTTATTCTGATGTGAAAAAAATACATCAAAGATCCCCAGTGATTTTGAACCAAGTATGTGCCGATAAGCAGAGCAGAATTCACACCGGTTGCGTTATTCAGTGTGGAACTATTAAACCATACTTTGGAACAATTTCACTGAACATAACATCAAACCATGATATTTTTATATTTCTAAGGAAAAATGGAAAAGAAAACGATGTTCAACTTTCCTGTTATCTCCAAGTGCTACTGTGTAAAATAAGAAAGTCATCAATGAGGAAATGAAACAAATCCACACCCTCACACTTATAAAACTGTTTGAAATTCTATGATAATTTCTATTATTCTAAGAATGGCACAGAAAAGATGTTTAATTTTCCTGTTATCTCTAAGTGCTACTGTCACTGTGTGAAGTAAAGGAAGTCATCAATAAACAATGAAAAAGCCAACAAAAAGAAACAAGCCCACACCCTCTTACTAATGGAACCTGAAATTCTAGGATATTTCTATTACAGAATGGCACAGAAAGGATGTTCAACTTTCCTTTTATCTCCAAGTGCTACTGTGTGAAGTAAGAAAATCGTCAATGAGGAAATGAAAAAGCCAACAAAAAGAAACAAGCCCACACCCTCTTACTAATGGAACCTGAAATTCTAGGATATTTCTATTACAGAATGGCACAGAAAGGATGTTCAACTTTCCTTTTATCTCCAAGTGCTACTGTGTGAAGTAAGGAAATCGTCAATGAGGAAATGAAACAGCCAACAAAGAAACAAACCCACACCCTCCCACTAATGAAACTTGAAATTCTGGGATATTTCTATTAAAGAATGGCACAGAAAGGATGTTCAACTTCCCTGTTATCTGTAAGTACTACTGTGTGAAGTAAGGAAGTCATCAATAAATAAATGAAACAAGAGGCCCATGGGCCTGATACGCTCACCTGATAACTAATGGCTAGCTGATAGATTTAAAGAATACATAAATACTAAACCCCAAGCCTTTTTTCTTTACATCATGATAACCAGTGTATCAATACCTACAACATTCTAATATACATGCCTATACAAAAATTTTATAGTATTTGAGATAATTAACCATTTTGGTATTGTTTTGCATGTGACCTTGACCTTTGAACCCATGACCTTTTTCTATACATCAAAATGATTCTTGTATTGATACCTACAACATTCTAATATACATTCCTATACAAAAAGTTTATAGTTTTCGAGATAATTAACCATTTCGGTATTGTTTCACATCAGTGACCTTGACCTTTGAACCCATGTCCTTTTTCTATACATCAAAATGATCGTTGTATCGATACCTACAACATTCTAATATACATGCCTAAACAAAAAGTTTATAGTTTTCGAGATAATTAAACATTTCCGTATTGTTTCGCATATGTGACCTTGACCTTAGAACTCATAACCTTTTTCTATATATCAAAATGATTGTTGTATCAATACCTACAACATTCTAATATAAATGCCTATACAAAAAGTTTATAGTTTTCGAGATAATTAACCATTTCGATATTGTTTTGCATCTGTGACCTTGACCTTTGAACTCATGCCCTTTTTCTATACATCAAAATGATCGTTGTATCAATACCTACAACATTCTAATATATATGCCTATACAAAAAGTTTATAGTTTTTGAGATAATTAACCATTTTGGTATTGTTTTGCATCTGTGACCTTGACCTTTGAACCCATGACCTTTTTCTATACATCAAAATGATCGTTGTATCAATACCTACAACATTCTAATATACATGCCTATACAAAAAGTTTATAGTTTTTTAGATAATTAACCATTTCAGTATTGTTTCACATATGTGACCTTGACCTTTGAACCCATGACCTTTTTCTATACATCGAAATGATTGCTGTGTCAATACCTACAACATTCTAATATACATGCCTATACAAAATGTTTATAGTTTTCGAGATAATTAACCATTTCGGTATTGTTTCACATCAGTGACCTTGACCTTTGAACCCATGTCCTTTTTCTATACATCAAAATGATCGTTGTATCGATACCTACAACATTCTAATATACATGCCTAAACAAAAAGTTTATAGTTTTCGAGATAATTAAACATTTCCGTATTGTTTCGCATATGTGACCTTGACCTTAGAACTCATAACCTTTTTCTATATATCAAAATGATTGTTGTGTCAATACCTACAACATTCTAATATAAATGCCTATACAAAAAGTTTATAGTTTTCGAGATAATTAACCATTTCGATATTGTTTTGCATCTGTGACCTTGACCTTTGAACTCATGACCTTTTTCTATACATCAAAATGATCGTTGTATCAATACCTACAACATTCTAATATATATGCCTATACAAAAAGTTTATAGTTTTTGAGATAATTAACCATTTTGGTATTGTTTCGCATCTGTGACCTTGACCTTTGAACCCATGACCTTTTTCTATACATCAAAATGATCGTTGTATCAATACCTACAACATTCTAATATACATGCCTATACAAAAAGTTTATAGTTTTTTAGATAATTAACCATTTCAGTATTGTTTCACATCTGTGACCTTGACCTTTGAACCCATGACCTTTTTCTATACATCGAAATGATTGCTGTGTCAATACCTACAACATTCTAATATACATGCCTATACAAAATGTTTATAGTTTTCGAGATAATTAACCATTTCGGTATTGTTTCGCATCTGTGACCTTGACCTTTGAACCCATGACCTTTTTCTAGACATCAAAATGATCGTTGTATCGATACCTACAACATTCTAATATACATGCCTATACAAAATGTTTATAGTTTTCGAGATAATTAACCATTTCGGTATTGTTTTGCATCTGTGACCTTGACCTTTGAACCCATGACCTTTTTCTATACATCAAAATGATCGTTGTATCAATACCTACAACATTCTAATGTACATGCCTATACAAAAAGATTATAGTTTTCGAGAAATTTAACCATTTCAGTATTGTTTCAGATCCGTGACCTTGACCTTTGAACCCATGACCTTTTTCTATACATCAAAATGATCATTGTATCAATACCTACAACATTCTAATATACATGCCTATACAAAAAGTTTATAGTTTTCGAGATAATTAACCATTTAGGTATTGTTTCACATCTGTGACCTTGACCTTTGAACACATGACCTTTTTCTATACATCAAAATGATCGTTGTATCAATACCTAAAACATTCTAATATACATGCCTATACAAAATGTTTATAGTTTTCGAGATAATTAACCATTTCGGTATTGTTTCACATCTGTGACCTTGACCTTTGAACACATGACCTTTTTCTATACATCAAAATGATCGTTGTATCAATACCTACAACATTCTAATATACATGCCTATACAAAATGTTTATAGTTTTCGAGATAATTAACCATTTTGGTATTGTTTCGCATCTGTAACCTTGACCTTTGAACCCATGACCTTTTTCTATACATCAAAATGATCGTTGTATAGATACCTACAACATTCTAATATACATGCCTATACAAAAAGTTTATAGTTTTCGAGATAATAATTATAATTAGAGGTAAAAAAAAATTAGGTCACGACCTTCACAATCGACCTTGACCTCATTTTGAAGATACTAACAAGAAGATGTCAAAACTGAAAACCCCATGTCATTATCTGGTCAAATAGTCAAGTTATAACAATTTGAAGCTATTTTACGATTTTTTCAAAATTAAACGCAAAAACGCGTAACCTATTTTTTATCCGAATTTCACAAAATGAACAAACTATAGGCTTAAGACCCTAGAGAAGCCAAATATCACATCAGATTTTTTCTCCAATCAGTACTTTCGGAGAAGAAGATTTTTTAAGATTTTTGCACCCCTAGGTCACCTTGACCTAGTTATGGTAGCCATAGCAACGCCACGAACAAATCTGAATTGCACCGGCCCATATATACTTCTGACAAAGTTTCATCAAAAACTGTCCAGTAGTTTCAGAGGAGAAGTCGAAAATAGGTGTTAACGACGCACACACGCACACACGCACACACGCACACACGCACATACACACGCTGCGCTATGCCATAAGCTCACATGACCTTCGGTCAGGTGAGCTAAAAAACCAACAAAAAGAAACAAACCAACACCCTCCCACTAATGAAACTTGAAATTCAGAGATATTTCTATTACAGAATGGCACAGAAAGGATGTTCAACTTTCCTGGTATCTGTAAGTGCTACTGTGTGAAGTAAGAAAGTTATCAAGGAGGAAGCTGTAAATTGTGAATTGTTTTATATTCCTCCCAGATGGTGTCAGATATAAACAAATACTTTACATATATACAATATATAATGAACACACACCATACAGATACAGGCAAACAACTTTGACCAGTCTGCTTGACCTTTCATTTAGAAATATTCATATAGGAAAGATTCAAGATCCACCCAATACAAGGGTAGTGTCAGGATTTGTAGTTAATACAAAAACAATGCATGTTTCCTATGATGTGTGGGTGACTTAAGTACCAGTGTACCTTATGCATAGTAAATGTGCTGGTTCATAATTAATATTTTAATTAAAAGTCAACCGGACAGGTCAATTTTGTTTTCCTAAATAAATATATCTATGTTTAACCTACATCTATTAATCAGAGTCATGTTATACATGTGCATATATTTTTATTCTGTTTTCTGATATATGCCACTAAGCACTTTGTTACAATCAATTATTTATATATAGACCTTCTAGTTTTTTCTACAGGTATTTTTTGTGATGTTTATAGTAAACAGTGATTGTGTGTGCATGTTTATTATTTGTGAACTACTTGTACTACGGTATATGTAACATGGACATCATTGGAGAGGAATGGCATGGTGTGGTATGGAGTAATGTTTTTGTATGCCCAAGTCAAGATTCTTTCAATTTATATCTAGGTAGTCAGTTCTGGAATGGTAAAGTAAACTGGAGTGCCCAGGAAAAGCACCAATCTTTTCAAACATTGTCACACTAAGATTCATCCTGAGTTGGGATTTGAACCTGAGTGGATCACATGATTTAGGCCACACCACACAGCCATCAAGGCCATATCTTACAGTTACTAGTGATTATTGGTGCTTGCAAGTTATTTGGTATACCTATGGGTATATAATGTGTATACAAACTCTTGGCCAATACTGGAATGGAATGGAATATAATGGTGTTTCATGCTTTCCTACTTAAGATCTTTCCTTATTTCCATCAGTTCTGGTTGGTGGTGGTAATGATTGGAGGAGGTAGGGGAGAGTTTGCAGGGCTTAACCAAACCATCTACCTTCAGTAAGCAAAAAGTGACAAATATCTTCGTAGAATCTACTTGAATGGGTTTAACCGTAGCAGATATGTGTTTTCATAGGATCTACCCGATTGGGTAGTTTGAACCAACCAGATATGTAGTAAGAAGTGTTGCAATTCATCAGCCAACCCTTACTACACGGCTATTAGTTACACAATTTGCATAGCAAGGCCCCTTGGCATTAATCTCTGTAAAACATATTTTATTTGTCATAAGTCACTGTGTTATGACCGCCTTCACTTCAGTTTGACTAGACTAGTGCATATAAATATATATCGGTAAGTAAACTGATTTTATCGTCATGGATCATTTGATTTGATTTTATGATGATCCTATATAAAAATGATTAAAATTTGTCATAAATTTTTTTAAACTCTACCAATATTTATAAAAAAAAAAACCAAAATTATTGCCCCAGCATGAATCAGGGAAGTATACAAACTAAGTCAACTAAGTCATGAACCATGAACAATAACATTACAGACAGACAGGCAGACTAATCCAGTATATTGCCCTTTTAAAAGGAGATCTTATGAAATATTTATGAGTATTTTATTGTATTTTATATAATAAACAGAAGGTTTAGAAGACTTTTTGTATATCACTTACCTATGTATTAGGAAATATAAGAATTTGTTGGATTAATGGTGTTTACATCCAAGTCAAAAATCTTTCACTTATATTTAGGCGGTCAGTTCAGGCATGGTGTAGGAAACTGGAGTACCCCAAAAAAATCACTGACCTACTGCAAGGAAACTGACAAACTTTCCAACAGTGGAATTTTTCCTTAATAGGATTTGAACATGGGCATTTTCATTTTGGTCATTGATAAAAAACCTTTATGGACATTACACTTTTGTATAATTGTTAAAAACATTGGTTTTATGATAGGACAGCATACATTATTATAGAGCCAAAGAAAAATCAATAATTTCTACAGCTGTCAGAAAGAAAATATTTTGACAAACTGAAAATAGAATACAATTTTTTTTATTTCATCCTTTTTTATTGATTTTAGCATAATGTTACATACTATATATTCAGGATATATTACATGTAATATTATATACCCATACATGTACAACATCAACTTTAAAAATTCTGTTCAAATATCAAATTCTATATATAGTTATTTTATACAATGATGACTACCGGTATGTTTTCCATTGTCAGTAGTCAAAATCACTAATGGCTATGTATCTCTGAGAAATAATTTCAAAAAAGTAAACAAATTTTAATAGCAAATTTGTGAAAATATACTTTTAAAGGAACTATTTAAAAAAAAAAACAAAGGAGAAAATTTAACTACCATTTTAATTAAAACTGTGAAAACCTAGAATTGATATAAATTTATTGTTTCTTTCTACTGTGAATTTTGATGATCCAATATCAAATCACTGTTGTTGAATAAATTGATATTATTGTTCTAGCTATTGTCACATTAATCAACCTCAATGATAAATGGTAAGTAGCATGTCTACGGACTGATCCTTTCAGACGTGAAGTTCAAATCCAAGTTGAGCAGACCCTTGTGTGAAAACATTTGTTCCCTTGCCAAAGGCAGTGGTTTCTCTGGGTACTCACGTTTCCCCAACTATTCCAGAACTGACTGCTGGATATTAGTGACGGATACTTGGGCTTAATTAAACTGCAGTTTGTTCCGTTTACTTTGATATACTCAACTAGGTCAAAAACAAGAGTTTATGATTTCTAGAAAAAAAACCAGAAGCTTTGGTGCTTTGTCCTGCTTTAGACTGGCCTAAATTTGAGATGCTGTGGTTATGATGATAGATGAAGCTTGTACCACTACACTGATATATATCTGTATGTAGTTGGTGTACCTATGTAAATGATAATGCCTGGAGTAATTATGTCTGACATAGGATGATCCATCTACATAACATACATATATATAACTAAATAAACAATTAATTTTCTACAGTATTTTGTATCAAATGAGATACCAGACATAGCCATTAGTCAACAGAAATATAACTTTTCCAGGCTATCAGAAATCTAGATCCCAAAATATTCAACATAAATTTAACTTTTCCAGCCTAATTTACAATGATATATCGGAAATCTAGAGCCCAAAACATTCAACATAAATTTAACTTTTCCAGCCTAATTTACGACAAAAATATCAGAAATCTAGACCCCAAAATATTCAACATAAATTTAACTTTTCCAGCCCAATTTACGACAAAATATCAGAAATCTTAACCTAAAATATTTGACATAAATTTAACTTTTCCAGCCCAATTTACGACAAAATATCAGAAATCTTAACCTAAAATATTTGACATAAATTTAACTTTTCCAGCCCAATTTACAACAAAATATCAGAAATCTAGACTCCAAAATATTAAAATGCCTCCAGCTCATGATGACTATGCAATGACTTAACAAAATTCAAATTTTTATATTCAGGTCTCTTTCAAATTTCTAATTTTTAAATACACCTGTAATGATTTTATAGTGTTCAGATCGATATAAAAGACTGGAATTCTGACTACCTAAATCCCCAAATTTAATGTTTTCTACAAGAACATAGTCATGTAAGAGAATTTATACTAAACAAGTTCCGACAAAAAAGTGACTTGGCTCTGACCAAATGGACTGGCCTAAATTTCAAATCCTGTGCTTTTGACATTTGAATTAGGTACAAAAATTGAACCTTACATTTGGTGCATTGTTGTTGATTTTACCGGCAATCCACAAGTTTTTTTTTTTAATTTCATAATTGAAATGGAGAGATGTAACAGCACATAATATATACAGGCATTACAAACTAAGCATGAGAGTGATTGGAGAGAGAGAGAGAGAGAGAGAGAGAGAGAGAGAGAGAGAGATGAAACTGTGTAACAAAATAATATAATATTAAATGAAAAGAGAAATGAAACTATGTGTGCCAAAATTATTTAAATGGAGAATGAGAAACAACACCTGACACATATATGTGTACAACCATTTCAAATAATCACCTTCATAATTATATACAACAGAGGAAGAGGGTGACTGCATGACTGCATGCCAGCGTTAATAACCTTCAAACACTATTACATAACAAGGTAAATATACAGATACACCTTGTTGTGTGTTTGTACAGATTCCAAATAAATCATCACTGATTAGCAAGAAAGACCCAGAAAAAATAAATTATGTTATATCCAAGACACAGTTTATTGTGAAACATTTCAGATCTCCGCAACCAGAAACATATTCAAAACTCAGGTGTCTAAATGAAAAAATACAACTAAGCAAGCAATTAAAAAAACCTCTTGAAGCAATTTATATTATTTTCAAAGCAAAAGTATAGGTATAAAAAATTTATAAAAAATATATATATTTACCTACATTGTTAGAATATCCAAGAGAACAGAGTCAGGAAGAGATAGGGCCAGTCTCATCAACAAATGTGGCAGCCATCTTGTACGTACATGAACACACAAACACAAGAAGAAGAATTGCTAAGATAACTTCTCTTACTGCCTAATTTAGACGACTGACTCATAATGAAGGCAGCCAGGGGGGCTATATATAACTTATACACTTTACTGGGTTTTAAATAATCAGCATGGTGGGGGTGGTTACCATGGCAACATTTATTTTATTTGATGAAAAATCGTTTTTATATCTTTTTTTATGAAAATAACAATTCTATTTCTAGATATAAGACAAGTGGTTGAAAATCCTCTAGTTATTTTTCTGATTGTTTTAGATCAACAAAGATTATCAGTAGCAAAGTAGTTATATTTATTATACATGATTGTGCTGCTGCCCCCAGTTTCACAATCGTTTAACTATTAAAGATTTTCCTTAAGTTTGAAAACTTAATAATTTTGTTATTTTTTAAGATATTCAGGGATTTAAGGTTCACTCTATGCTTATTACATATAATGGTATACAGGCAAACCTGTCTATAAAGGCCACCCAAGGGAACCAAGTGAAAGTGGCCTTTATGAACAGGTGGCCTTTATATACAGGTTCAAATAATATGAATAAAGAACAATTGTGATACAACTCGACTGGCCTTTATAAGCAGGTGACTCTTATAGAGAGGTGGCCTTTCAGGCAGGTTGGACTGTATTTTAATTCTGTTTTTAAGTTTTTAATGGAATTTTATTTTATCAAAGATTTTCTGTGCAAACAGTATTCAAATAATACAGTTACATTGGGTTAGTGGCCAAGAAGAACATTCAAACTGTATTTATTTTTAATCAAACCAGAGACGGTAAGCTACCAAGCTACTATTATTCTGAGTCATTAAACATTTTTCATTTATTATCAACAACAACAATAACACCCATCCTGCCTAACTCCTAAACTCCTAAACCATTTTTATAATTGAAATCTAACTTCAGTAAAGTTCAAATGCCAAAAATCCATTGCCAAATAGGAGCTTGAAAATGTAGATAATGGTTTCACCTGCATAACAAAAGTACTGAAATTTCACAGAATCACACCATCAGATCAATCAAAGAATATTATGCTGGTACAATCTGGGATCCCTACCCCAATTCAAATACCAACAGGCTAGACAAGTTCAGAGCCAAGCTCCACCGTTGTGATCAATGACAAAAGCTAGTAAAACAGTGCCACCACTATACTACACTCTATCTAACAAGATACACTTGGAGAAAGAACCAGATCAAGTTACCATGCTTTACTAAATAAGCAAGAAGCTTGTAGCCATACTGACAACATATCTGATACCATCTAGGACTGCAACAACCAGAGTATGTTACAATATACCAATATATCAGTAAAACCGGTTCAAAGGGCTCCCTTCTGATCACAATACAAGTTTCAAAAGTCATAATGTACTGCCTCTACCATTTGAATGTAACAGTGTGTCATAAACCATGTGGTATGCTGTAAGCTAAAATGGTATCAAAGTTTGTAGGCCTAAAGGAAACAGCAAAGCTTTGGTCAACCATAGTTATTAAAAAGGACTCAATCAGTTCAAGAACTCAACAAAACTAAGGCTCAAAACTACTCAAAAGGTTTTATTTTTGAATCAGTATAATTCTTCTACATGATTCTAATAAAGATATACAAGTGCAATAAAAAACAAACATACTAATCCATGTCCGACCATAATCCAGAAGCAAAGTAAAAACTTTGGAACTGACAAGTCAGGTTAGGCACATGAACTTTCACCAGGGAAGTGAGGCCGGGTGCCCCGGAAGGGTAAGCACCTCCTGACTAGCTAGCTACACAGCCACGTGTGTAATCAAAATTGTATGAAAGGAACATGGAACTAGTATGGGACGTCAAATACATTGTATAACAATAAGTAGTCAATATGTATTGAAAGACAGTTAGGTAATTCTGCAATATATCGTTGTGTACATTTTTTTAGGGTATCATTACAGTTACACCCTTAACCGACAAGCAGCGACAACACATTTGATACCATCCAGGACTACAACCAGAGGACATGATAAAACCTGACCCGATTTTACATTACAGAATTCATCTCTTCTATTTAACAATCATTATCACCAATATTCCCTGCAACACTCAAGGTCAACAACACATTACCTGCAAGTCATCCACACCAGATAACTGGACTTTTCTGACAGCAAGCTGCAGTGAATATCAATTGTTTTTATACAAAAGATTTACTTTAAATACCAATCCCAATAAGGATTTTAAAAATGCTCTGTACTTTTACTTTCCGAATGTGCTGAATATGTACTTTCGTTTTCATTAATTACAAAAAATGCATATGTCCTGTATATATATATATATATACCATTCTTTTAAAAGTACATGTATTAGCATATTTGTGAAAATATAATCCTTTTTAATCATAACAAACATACTAATCCATGTACGAATCACAATCCAGAAGCAAAGTAAAAACTTTGGAACTGGAAAGTTAGGTTAGACATGTGAACTTCCACCAGGGAAGTGAGGTCGGGTGCTCCAGAAGGTACAGTATATCTTTTTTACGAATTGCTGAAATAGTTTGCCATACCTTTTGAAATAATTTCTCAGTAATTAGTAGCCAATGATAATTTTAGCTAGCAGAAATGAAAACATACTTAACATAGCATATTGCTACATGTATATTTATTTATTTTCATATCAAAATCTTGATTATTTACTGCTTGTTTAACTTACATCAGAGAAAACAGAAAAACAGAAACATTTTACAGATTTTGAATGGGGCAGGGACAAATCAATAAATGAATGATTTGCTTACATGAGAAAAGTTGTTACTAATAGTAATAAATTCAAATTTAATGCCATCCTTGCATTATCCCTTATGACAAAATGCACTGGTATTTAATATATACATACAGAAAAAAATTTCTAGCACAATGGTGGTTCCAGACTCTGTGTGACATTGTTATGATGAAAGAGTTTATAATATGCATAGGTTCAATGAAGGATAGCTCAAAGGTCAAGTTGGTTAGGTAGTGTTAATTTACGTCATTTTCTTGACATTTGATAATGGCAAAAGGTTTTTTCACTTTCTTATTAGTTATTTATGCCACCCCAGTTAATTAAGCTAATATTAATTTGCCCCACTGATGACCCCCAACAGATTTTTTTTTTTGGGGGGGTGGGGGGTGGAGCACCATGCAAAGATGACAACATTATCTCTATAAACAGAGTTATTTTGAACTAATTGAAAATTTGAGTGGAGTGGAGTAATAGAGTTTTACCCCTAGTGTTTTCTCACACTAAGATCTGTCCTGAGTGGGTTCAAAACTAGGCATATTTAATCACTTGCATGCAAAAAGTGCAAACTTATAGTAGAGATGTCCTATCCGGTAAAATCCATAATGGATAATCTGAGACTAAGAGACATAATCGTTAAATTAATTAATTAATAGGAATTACATTTTCCCATAACATTTATAATTATATATCAGTTACAAATGTGATTCCTGGATATAGCTAAACTATCTAATTATAGCCTGCCATGTTTTTTTAAGGAGGAGGAAATTGAAAGGAAATGGGCTTGACAACAATCTAGAACAAGAGGCCCATGGGCCTTAACGCTCACCTGTGACCTTGACCTTTGAACCCATGAGCTTCATTCAAATATCCAAATGATAATTAGGCCAATATTCTAACATACATGCCTATACACCAAAATGATCATTAGTATAATACCTAAATATTCTAATATACATGCCTATATAAAAAGTTTATAGTTTTTGAGATAAATAATCATTTCATATCTTGTTCACATCTGTGACCTTGACCTTTGAACCCATAACCTTCATTCATATATCAAAATGGTTGTTAGGCTAATACCTACAATATTCTAATATACATGCATATACAAAAAGTTAATAGTTTTCAAGATAATTAACCATTCAGGTATTCATTTGCATCAGTGACCTTGACCTTTGAACCCACGACCTTCATTCATATATCAAAATGATCGTTAGGATAATACCTAAAATATTCTTATATACATGCCTATACATTTGAGATAAATAATCATTTCAGTACCTTTTTACATCTGTGACCTTGACCTTTAAACTCATGGCCTTTATTCATATATCAAAATGACCATTGGGCCATTACCTACAATATTCTAATATACATGCCTATACAAAAAGTTAATAGTTTTGCAGATAATTAACTATTTTGGTAAACTTGTACATCTGTGACCTTGACCTTTGAACCCATGACCTTAACCAATATATCAAAATGATTGGCATGTCAATACCTACAATTAATAAAAAATCCTACGTCATTATCACCAGAAATGTTTAAAAAATAGCATTTTTATCAAAGGTCAAAAACTGGGACATGACCTTGACCTTTGACCTTGATATCAATCGGAAGAAAATCGCAAGACAAGATCAACAGTGAAATCTCCATACAATTATCTTCAGCCATTATGAAGTTATAACAATAAATGCCTCA
This sequence comes from Anadara kagoshimensis, assembly GCA_021292105.1. Taxonomy (NCBI): domain Eukaryota; kingdom Metazoa; phylum Mollusca; class Bivalvia; order Arcoida; family Arcidae; genus Anadara; species Anadara kagoshimensis. The sequence goes on along the minus strand of CM037872.1, from coordinate 33,301,626 downwards.
TTTAAAAAATTACCCAATTTTGCGCAAAAAACGCGTAACCTATTTTTCGTCTAATTTTCATGAAAAACACAATTTTAATGTATCTAGGTATCCTGAATCAAAAAATCTAATCAAAATTTGCCTGCACCTTTTGGTTTCAGAGAAGAAGATTTTTTTGTCTTTTGGCTATTTATAGTAACGGCAGCCATATTGTTGGGCGTGGTCAAACCCCGAACACAATTTTGAAAGCCTGTTACCCAGGCATAATAATCACAAGTTTCATCAAATTTGGTGAACGACTGACGGTGATAGATAGCAATAGCTCAGATGAGCTAAAAACTCTCAGGTGGTAGCGATCTTGTGATCAATATATTAGCATCGCTAGATAATCAGCCATTGGTGATAATTATGACATCACTAGCAAAATGTTACTTCCCTTTAAACCGTCTGCATTAAATTAAATTAACTAATTCCATTTATATAATGTCCATTTAGTAATACACTGTAGTTACTTTATCAAAACAATGCCAACTAAATATTAGAGTACTAACATTGTTACAATTCTTGTAAATCAATAGGTACAACATGAATGGTGCTCTAGAAAATCAGTCGACCAAATAAATCTGTCAATAGCCCTAGTGCCAGAAACAGGACACCCATGGGGCACTCGTCAAAGACATAGTGCATACACAGGACAGAGCCCCCCCCCCCCTAAAACAAAATGCATGTAATATAATACAAAATGTAAGGTTAAGGAACATCTTCAAGAGATAGAGATTGATTGATTGAATGGGGTGCTATGTTCCAATCAAGAATATTTCACTTATATCGAGACATCACCAGCAAAAGGTGAAGCAGCTTTGCAGTGTGCTTAGGGCAATGTGCAGGGAGGATTCTTTTTTGTGCCATGTCTTCCTTGACACTAGACATCGGTTTTTAAGGTCATTTCTTAAGGACCCTGTGACTTTCATTTCTAACTGCATAGTGCTTGTGAAAGAACAGTCACTACCTATTTTTTAAGTCTTGGCCAGACTGTTCGAGCCCACGACCTCTCAGATCAAAGTGAGCACTCTACCAACTGAGCTATCCTTATATGGGATCCATACACAAAGAAACCACAATATTGAAAAAGTCCAAAGAAGAACAGCACATTTTGTCTGTAATAACTACAGATTACACCAATGGTAGTGTATCCAGACTCCTGTATGCTAAACAACATAAGCTGAGAAACATTACAACACAGACACATTAAAAGCAAGCTTTCCATGATGCACAAGATCAGCCATGGATTGGTGGATATCCCTGCATATAAATACCTGAATGTTGCTGATAGACCAGTGCTCCAAGTAGCCTAGTAAATACTCGAAATTTGCGACCAAAAATCGGATTTTGCGACTACAAATTGTCAGACGATCGCCATTATGTCAAATAATTTTTTTGAGTTTGGCCACTAAAAATCGGGAACTCCGGAAATTTTGTTCATGACCTGTCACCCAACCTGACAAATAGTCTCGCCATCAATAATATCTTAAAAGCGCTTGAATCAAAGCAGGTAACTTTATAGTTTAAAGCGCATAACTGACCGTGATCTAATTTTGCATACTGACAGCCAAACGGCAAAAATAACTTTTTGATTTGGGTTTTGTTACGACTTTTACTTCATCTAAATGATCAAGTTTGATTGTCTTCTCATCGCTCCGCCTTGAAAGTTGCCTACCATGGTGGGACCAATCCGAGGATCTCCCTAAACCATTCAATCGGTAGTAGCGACGGGCGGTGTGATAGAAAGAATTTATAAGGTTTGGCCACCAAGAATTTTACCTGGCGACAAAAATTTTGAAATGGCTACTGAAATTTTTTAATTATTAGCCATGTGGCTACCAGTTTTCAAAACCTGCTTGGAGCACTGTAGACAAACCAGAGGCTCCCACAAATACTGCCAACAACAAACAGCTCGAGAATACTACAAAAACTCTTTCTTTCCTCGAATCATACAAAATTGGAACTGCCTCCCACCAATAACAGCAACAACAATTTCACCAGAAGAATTTAGGATCATGCTGGACAGGCTACTAACAATTGACAATAAGGCCTTCCTCCGCCAGCAACACAGTAGATGCATTTGTTTTTAATTGTAAATATGCTGCATGCTGGAGAAGGTTTTTTGTCATGCTCTGGGTTATTTCTACACTCATTGATGAGGCCTACTGCTGAACACGAAGAAGAGACGTTACTTCTTCTTGACTAGAGTAGGGTACTTTTTACAGTTTCAGGCAAAATAGTAGAGTGCTCGCTTTACAAACAGGCAAGTTTGATTCCAAGAGATGGCGAAGAGAATTTTTTCACTGTCACTGCTATTTACATTTTAAAAGTAAAGCTCTGTTCACCATCCTTTCTTCCTTGTAGTTTGTTTCTACTGCAATTCACCATTGTCATAATTAATGTTCTCAGACTTTTACAGAAATAATTATGAGTTTTAGAAATATACTAACACTTAAGTGGGTTTTAATCAATTATTCAAGAAGATACAAATACGATATTTTTTCCATTTTCTAAGAGAAACACACAACCCATAAAATTTTCTGTGGTGGATATTTTTTTCAGAAGCTGATTCTGATGTCAAAATTGAAAAAGACGAAACAAGAAAAAACATAATTTTACCAGCAAGAAATATTGAACAAGATATCGCTTAGCACCAAATTCTTATATAAAATCTTACCTCTTTCAGTTTGATTGAGTAATGGCAAGTTTTAACACACAGCTGTAAAAATGAAATCGTTTCCAGAAACAGAGATTAAACTGTGTCAGTGTCAATCAGATGCTTTGAAAATTAAATTTTAGAAACGCAATTTAAAACATTTAAATGAGTCATCAAAACCATTGACTAAATTATTTCTGAGATTGCTAAAATATATCCAGTTTGTTAAAATCTTTGCATTTCTTAAAGGTTTACATTGTTTGTTTGCTTTTTATCTGAATATTGACGAATCTACTTATTAATTAAATAAAAGTACTAATTTGTGTAACTTTGGCGTCTTTGTGTTTTTGTATCTCCCTCCTAATATCACGCGCTCCAAAATGCTAAATATGCATCATATAAGCCATTCATATGCACACAAATTCGTGAACTTCTAAACCCATATATATTGTCTCAATGTTATATGGCATATATCAGTTTACTTATTACACGCGTGGCGGGTGTTGCTAGATGCTTACCCTTCTGAGCACCCGCCAGCCCTCACTTCCTCTGTGGAAGTTCACGTTCAAGTTAACCTAAATAAGTTTGTCAGCTTCAAAGTTTTTATTTTGCATTGGGCTTTTTGTCTGAACATGGATTGGTATATTTGTTTTTGATCAATAATTAAAAATAATATACCGGTGGTCCGGCCATGATCACAACGACCGTTATCACACTAAATGTTGCTGATGTCCAAATCATCTCAAAAGTAAATAAAATAAAAACTTTGAATTTTACTGTGTAAAACATGTGAACGTCAAACAGGGAAATGATGTCGGGTGCTTGGGAAGACCGGTAAGCATCTCCTTCAGTCAACAGCGCCGGTGAACAGGTGAATTGGCTAGCACGAGTAAAAGGGGTCAAGTTTATCGGAATAATTGCGAAATCAGTCTGGAATAGTTAGACACTTTCCGTAATCTTACCGAAAATCCGAAATGTTTAGGCCAAATTCGGAATAATAATCTAAAATCCGGAAATTTTAGACCAATGATCCGAAATAATCAGACAAAATCCGGAATAATCTGTCAAAATTTGGAATAATCACGTGAATTAGAATATTTTTAAGGACGCGGCAAATTTTACGGAGTCTAAATATTCCGGTAAGTGTCTGATTATTCCTATAAAAGACTGGTTATTACGGTAAAAGTCTAATTATTCCGGCAAATGTCAAATTATTATGGTAAAACACTTCAAACATTTTAATTTTTAAAAAAAAGATTTTAGAATTATGCCTATATAATCATCAAAATTTTGGTTACACTTAGTATACCTCTCTTATATGCCAGTTGTTCAGCTGTTGTCGAGAAATTGTATGTAATCTGCTGACAAAAAAACTTTAAAAGTAACTCAGTAGTGACTTTTTGGACAGTCACCAAGGAAACTAACCGAAGATACAAATTAAAAACATTGAGTATGTGCTAGATCATTCCGTAACACCCGGTCTCACTTCCCTGGAGGAAGTTCGTGTGTTTAACCTGAGTTGCCATCTCCGACAATGTTTTTACATTACGGCATTACGGTTTGGACATATATGCGTAAATGAAGGCAATAGACCTGATAGACAGGTATTACTTTTCATTAGAAGCGTTTTTCTGTCATTTTTAACACACCAGACAATAATGTTTTATTTTGCTTCTGTCTAATGATTATTCTGTTGTTGAACTTTATTCTTATGCTGTTGCTGATGATGATAGTGATTTTGCTGTTTACATGTTGTTGTTTTTGTTGTTGTTGATGATGATGATGATGATGATGATGATGATGATGATGATGATGATGATTATGATGATGATGAGACGATGATGAGACGATGATGAGACGACGACGATGATGATGATGATGATGATGATGATGATGATGATGATGATGATATTGAAGTCTATGAATACTGTAAAACCAGTTATAATGGGCTTCTTGTACATGCAATAGTACGCCAGGTAATTAAATAGGTGGGATCTACACGTATGAAAGAAGAAGCTACACATTTTAGACAACTCCTTTGATGTTTACTTCCTTCCATAATCATGATGATACCAAACTGAATAGAAAATGTGTAAATTTAAAGTTTAGTAACTAGAACCTAATAGTTTAGAAAGATGGCGGAAGAGAAGAAGGAGGTAATGTAACAATTCAACCATTTTTATCATGGATCTGGTGAAAAATTTAATAATTTACAATTTCACATGCCGGTGACCGGTGTATGTAAACTATGTTATCTCCAGATGTTGGGAGAAATATTTGATTATCACATGAAAAAGTTGCTTTGGTAAACCAGAGCTCGAACCCGGAACCTTTCCAATATTAGTGGGAGGCTCTACTGATTGAGCAAATGGACCAACTGTCAAATCCAGCCCACCACATTCCTCCCTTCCTTTTTCCAGATTCAACTCCCTTGAATCGAAACCACCAGGTTCCACAATTGGACCAACCTATTGATTTGCAACTTTCCAGAGTCAAACAAGCTCCCAAATGTAAAAAGCAGTGGTCAAGCCAAGACTCGAATTCGGTACCTTCCCAAGTATTAGCAGGACACTCTAGCGATTGAACTAATCACGACCTGTCGAGTTCAGGCGGCCACATTCCTCCCATCCTTTTTTCAATTCAAACTCCTTTAATCGAAACCACCAGGTTCCACCCTGGGATCAAGCTGTTGGTCCCCCACTTCCCAGATCGGAAGAGCCCCCAAATGTAACAGAAAAGGGAAAAATGCAACGGCTACCTGTCGAGTCCAACCATCCACAATTATCCCTTCTCTTTAGGGGAACTAATTAAATGAGGAAAAAAATAATTTCATTACTTTCTGTATCTTTTTTCAGAAGCCACAAGAATCCCAGGAGTACAAGTTAGAAGTTGACCATGAGTTGCGATTTGAAGTGGAGTCTGGTGCTACAGTCCAGTTGGAGGTATGGTTAGGCACGGTTTATATGTTACAGGATAGAGCAAAATGTATCATGCAGGGACAGACCAGGGCCACAATTTTTAGTCCAATTTTTTTCACACTTGCCAGATTGATTATTTTAACAAAGCTGGTTCATATGCATGTTAGTACTATAAAATAGATCAAATCATAGAAAATCTTTGTAGGCCAAATTTTTGCCAAATTGTTTTCATTTTTTCCCTGAATGACCCCCTTGACAAAAACAAAGTCAAAGTTTGTATATTGGCTGTATTAAAACAAAAGTAGGTCACTAGGCCATATAAAAACCTTCTCATTAACACAAATAATTTTCATGTGAGGGTCTTTGGCCTTTATGGTTGCAACTCTTTGTTTGTATCAAACCTAAACCAGATTTTTCAAGACATTGTTTTTAAATTGCAGTTATTGGATGGAATGGCAGAGTATTTTGGAACAGAATTAACTAAAGGAAAGAAGTATTCATTTGAGACAGGTGCTAAAGTGGCAATATTTACTTGGCATGGCTGTTTAATAAAAATATCCTTTTAAATCAATACAAACATACCAATCCATGTTCAAATCACAATTCCAAAAGTCAACCACAAACATACCTGTCCATGTTCAAATCACGATCCCAAAAGTCAAACACAAACATGCCAGTCAATGTTTAAATCACAATCACAAAAATCAAGAACAAAAATACCAGTCCATCGCATCCCAAAAGTCAAACACAAATATATAGTCTATGCTCAAATCACAAAACCATAAGCAAAGTAAAATATTTGAAAAATGACAAACTAAGTTAAACACATGAACTTCCTGAGTTCCAAACGGGAAAAAAGGCTGGATGGCATTGAAGGAGCAAGAAAAAAGGGAAAAAAAATAAAACCATTTTGTTGCAAAATAATTCATTTTAGGTTGATCTTATGCATATTTCATGCATGTAAGAAGTTTCCCCATGGTAAGGTATCACTGGCAGAGTGGTCTAAAGCATGTTCTTGTGGGTCATTACACCTCTCATTACCTAGGTTCAAATCTTGATTGAGCAGATCCTGGTGTGAGAAAATTTATCTGTTGGCTTGCTGAAGGTCAGGGGCTTTTTCTGGGTACTCTGGTTGTCTTAACCATTCCTGAACTAAAGGCCTCAATATAAGTGAAATACTCTTGACTGGGACACAAAACACCAATAATCAATTCTACTTCCACTGATTGACAATTATTAGAATTTTACTACTTCACCATAGAGACATTCTTAGATTTTGAAAATCAGTGTGTATGTTGAAAAATATTACCATTGTCCAAGTGAACCCCTCTATGTAGTGTGGAATAAGGCATGGGGGCATGGTATACTAGTATTGGTGAACTATATGGAAGTCATAAAGCAGTAAAATTAATTTATTTCTTGTAAATTGTCTTTTTCTGGGCATTATATTTACTTTATCAAACTTATTTGGGCTTTTAATTTTCATTTGTTATCATATTTGTTGAAAATTTATCCTTAACACACAAACCTGATTGGCAGAACTGAAGTGGCCTATATAGCCAAGGAAACACCAATGGTTGTGTATGTGAACACTCACGCAGCATTAGAACAAATGAGAGTTAGAGCAGAGGACGATAGTACCAGAGGACCAAGGGTAATTATCTCTTTTGAAGAAGTTAGTGTGATCACATTCCTGGGAGTTATTGCCCTTTGAACATAAGTGCCAAACATACTGGCAGCTGGGATCCTAATTTACTGGATTTGCTTGTTAATTCATAGAATCTGGAACCATTTATGCCATGTTGAAATTACACATGGATCTAACATTTAAGGGCCTCACAGTTATCATGGCAATATGATCAGTGCAGCATTTTCATTTTAGATTTTAATTGGATTACCGGTAAACAGTGTTTTGATTATCGTAGATAAGTGGTGTTACATTTTAACAATGTCATCCTCACAACATAGTAAATACATCTCTCTATTGTTGAATCCTTGTTTTGATTGTTTTACATTAATGTCAGCATACCACATGGTCAGTACCTCAGTTGTATAAACAATAAGGAATAAGGAAAACAGTGACACTGTATATTCCTGGAATAGTAATGTTTTCTTGCTTAACCCCTACTGACACATTTCAGGGATTTATCAAGGGCCTATTTAGGGCCGAAATTCGGCCCCATTCCCAATGGAAAAACATTGATTTTTTCCCAAAATGGGCTGAAAAAATTCCCAATTAGAAAATCGTACCAGATACATAGCTGAAGTATGGCCATAGATGTGGCTGCTTTTCTCAATCTTCAATCAACTCAATACACTAAAAGCATTAGATTTAATCATTAATGGCATCAAAGTTTTCCCAAAATGAGCAAAAAGTTGATAGTTTTTCCCAATTTTTAGTTTAGGGCCTTTTTCCAAAAGATCCTGATAAATCCCTGCATTTATCTCCCTTAACCATTGAAATACATGTATAGTTTTAGATGGTGAACTGTAACTGTTTATTGAAAATATCTTAAACTTAGTTATCTTTGTTCATTTGTAATTTTATGAATAACAGGTTATGGTGACTGGTCCCACTGATGTTGGTAAAAGTACACTTTGTCGTTTGCTGTTGAACTATGCAGCTCGTTTGAAAAGGGCACCTGTTTTTGTGGATTTAGATGTAGGACAGGTAAGGATGTTTCTGTATATATAATAAAGGTTGATGTATTTATTGAATGTAAAAAAATGTTGAGTGATGATTCACTTATATCAAGATGTCACCAGTTATAGGTGAAATGGCATTAAAAATTTTCAATGCACTTAGACAGTTTACAATGAGAATTCTCTACCATGCAGCACTTAATGTCTCATCTGAAGAACCTGTGACTTTCATTTATTTCAAAATAGTTATAGCACTTGGTGCAAGAACAGTAAATACCTACATGTGGTGAGATCCGAAGGGGTTAGATCCATCCCCCTAACCTTCCACATTCAGAGTGAGCATTCTACCAACTGAGCTACCATAATGGTTTTATAAGTTTAAGATATAAATTTGTTCTCTCTATTGACTACACAATTAACATTTTCAACATTTTTTTATGTTTTATTTCACAGGGACAGGTGTCAGTTCCAGGAACAATAGGTATGTCTAAAAAGTGTATGAAAGTGATATAATATGATCAGAAAGTAACTACCAAAATGAAGTGTAAAATGTAAAACTGATATACAGTTGAATTTATGAAATGAGATACATTGTTAAACTTTAAATGTTTTCATAAATATGACAGAAAATCCTATTTTATTAATTACTTAAAAAGTTATATTCTACATGTATTTTCTTCAGAATAAGCCAATATCTGAATTTTTTTGTTGGCCAGGACAGTATTTGATAGATGGATTGAATTTATGCAAATATTTTGCTTTGATATCATTATTGATTTTGGGAGGAATTTGAGCAGTCAAATAAAAAAAAATATTTATAATTTTTCCCTGGGGAAACTACTTGTATCTACTTTTAACATGATTAATCTTTAGTAATTTTAGGCCAATTTTAGAAATTTTTATGTCTTGACCACATTCAGGTTCCATAGTCGTTGAGCGTCCAGCGGATGTAGAGGAAGGCTACAGCTCAGCTGCTCCATTGGTCTTTCATTACGGACACACCAGTCCATCACACAATCTGACGTTATACAATCTACTGGTATCCAAAATGGCTGATGTTGTTAATATGAAGTGTGATGCATCTAAGAGAGGTTTGTTTTTATCTGCTGCTGGGAGATATTAAATTAGAACTTCTGTCCTTCCATCAGTCCTTCTGACGAGACACTTCTTGTCTAGAGTATTTTCCCAAAACTATGAAGCATTATTTTACAAAACTTGATGCAAAGCATAAACATTGATAGGAAATGCACATATCATAAGCCAGAGTTGGTTTGCTCATTTCTTGGGAGTTATGGACCTTTGAACATAAGTGCAAATCACAAAAGAGTACTTCCTGGTGAGGTATCCTAAGTCATCGAATTTGCTTGTTTATTCTAGCATTAGAAAAAGTCTATGCACTGGTCCAATTGTAAATAAAACAACACTCATCACTGGGCTGTTTCAATTTGGTCAAGACCAGTGGCCATCCTTGTACAGGTGGCCTGAGATACCTCTTAATGACAATCTCGTGCAACTCTTCTCCTGTGGGACTCAATAGATGATCATGGTCCATTTAAAACAGGACATAACGAACTGATTGAAGTCTGAAATAGATTTAATTTTACCAGCTTTAATGTTTCTTTGTTAAAATGAAATAGCCTGTATATGTTTTTGATATATATATTTTTTATTTCAGTTAATTACAGTGGTGTCATCATTAACACAGGTGGTTGGATTAAAGGAGGCGGATATGACTCCATTAAACACACTGCAGGGGCATTTGAAGGTGAATATACATTTATTCAGGATGTTAGTGACCTGTTCAAATTAATAGATAAAAAAATAAATAAATTTGATAAATAAATAAATAATAAATAAACAAATAAAGAAATACAAAATTAATAAACAAATTAATTTCGATAAAGTAAATTTGATAAATTTGAATAAATAAATAAATGAATAAATAAATAGACAAATAAAGAAATAAAAAATAAATTGATTGATAATTTGATAAATAAATTAAAAAAAGTTGAATAAATAAATAAATATCATCAAATTGTACAGTATATACCGTTTAATAATTGGAACAAGTTTGAGATTTGACAGATAATTTGTTGGTTGATACTCGACTTGTGAAAATATTAAATAAAAGTTTGCTTATATGACACCTACCTTTCTAAATATAAATTTTGCCAGTTCCTCGATTTCTGTAAATGTATTTAATTTTGTGTGTATTTATTTTCGAGGTATATGATAATTAGACATATACGCGTAGTTAAATTTCTGTTTGTTTAAATATGCACTATAACACAAAAGTAAATATGATTTTCATTTGGTATTACCGGTAATTTTCGCGCAAAACAAACAACAGCGAAATAAGGGAAAATCAGTACACTATGTTTACAGTACCCGATATATGTGTATATAGAATATTTAATTAAAATGTTGCATATTATACATGTACATGTATACAATATTCTCTGCTTTTTATGTCCCTACCCTGTTTTAGTCATTTCTTTAGTGTATTGTTATATAACAATTTTCAGTGCAAATACTTTGATCTTTCGAAGGGATTCTTCTTTTGATGGTTGGAGCCTCAATTGTTTGGTGGTCTAAAATGCACTTATACATGTCCAAACTCCATTTGAGACAATTCCTAGTGTGTTCAGTTTTCTTGCTGAAAGTCAATGGTTTTTTCCAGACACCTCATTTCCTCCACCAACCCTGAACTTGCCATCTTGATGCAAGTGAAAAGATTTTGACGTAAGTGTAAATAAGCATAACTTTACTCCACTCTTGATGCTTGAAAATTGTATTTACTATTTAGACATGTTAATGTATACTATATGTGTATATACATGTACATCTTTGTATTCTTTATTTTAACAGTGGATGTCATAATAGTCCTGGATCAAGAACGTCTGTATAATGAACTGAAGAGAGATATGCCTGAATTTGTCAGGGTTCTCCTGCATCCAAAATCAGGAGGGGTATGTATACTTCTTATTCTTCTATTTGTCCAACTCGGGAAAGATCTTTTTGTGGAAGTTTGTCATTTCACTCGTTGAAGGTAATTGGTTTTCTTCATGCATTCTCTTTTCTTCCACCATCAAGATTTTATGACTCCGTAAATAATTAACAGGAAATCTTTACCATATTTTTGGGCATCAAAGATACCTTAATTACCCTTCCTATTCCTTTCTGAGAGGCCTGGGTGACTGAATGGTCTAAAGTGCATGCTTATAGATCACAATGGCTCTCAATGCCTTAATTCAAATCCCATTTGGACAGATCTAAGGGTGTCATTAAGTTTGCCAGAGGTCTGTTGCTTTCTTCCAAAACTGGCCACTTTGATATAAGTGGAATAATCTTGACTTGGGTGTAAAACACCATTAAGCCAGTCCAATCTACTCTTCCCTTTGTGTCACAACATGTATTTATTTTAATTTCTCATAATATTTGGAATTTTTCACATTTATGCAGAGACACGTAGCCAATAAGTTTCATAAGCACAAATGAATGCATGAGACTCATTCAGGACCCCACAAATGCCAACAATGTCATTCAGGTGAAGATACTGCTTTTCTTAAAAAAAAAGAAAGTAAATACATCCCCACCCCACAACCCCCTCTTATTTATGAATGATAGTTACTAATCAGACAGTTGCCAATCTTAGTGTGAGAAAGTTGGCTTGCAAAATGTCGGTGGTTTTCTCTGACCACTCCAGTTTCCTCCACCATTCCAGGCTTAAAACACCATTTCTCCACTCTTCTCCATTGTTTTAACTTTACTTTTGCATATTATGTCACAAATGCATTTGAATATTGTTGAAGTTTTTCGTGTTTCAGGTTGTTGAGAGAAATCAACAGCAAAGATCGGAGGCTCGAGATGCTCAAGTTAAAGAATATTTCTACGGTATAAAATCAAATTCGATATTCCCACACCCGGTACAGATCAGATTTAGTGATGTACAAATATTCAAGATCGGAGGTATGTAGAATATTTAAGATTGATGTTTAGTCCATCATTTGTTTTGAATCAAGCTGAATTTACTAACCAGAGTTATTTCTCTTTACTTTGAAAAATTTGTTCTTGTCCTTTATTAATTACAGTTGACTCTCGTTATCTCGAACTCGACGGGGAAATGCAAAAAGTTCGACTTATCCGGAGTTCGAGATAACCGATGTTAAAAACGACAACAAAAGGGAAGTAACTTGTACACGCCTACCGGAAGTCGCTTCCGGTTTTATCTTGTCAAACTGTATATTGCCGTTTTCTCCTATATCGTATGTATTCAAACATGATATATAAAAACTGCATTATTTATTATTTGTATTTATAATTGAGAATGTAGTATATAAAAAATCGGGAGATTTTCTGTTACTTGTTATTAGCCGACAAATGGTGGAGTCGGCTTTGGTCTCCATACCAGTTTCGCTTTGTGTACTTTAATCACCCTAAGCTTCCGGTGGTATTGAGTAATGTTCACATCACACGTTTTCGGAAGCCATGTTCAGCTTGGCAGTAATTATAACACCCGATAATCACCTGGATGGTTTAATTGCTTATGCAGGGGGTTTAAGGAAATTGGGAGGTCAGTGCAATGTTGTAATTTTAAAATCAACACGAGGCCGACAGTCAAATATTTTATTTGTGTCGGAATGTGTTTTTTCTACCAAAAAATCTGTAGGCGCTGACAAATTTGATTTCTCAAAATTTTTTGTTCGAGTTAACAAATTTAATTTTCCTAAATTTTTTGTTCGAGTTAACGAGTGTAATTTTCCTAGGATTTTCATTCAAGGGGACGAAAATATTGTTCGACATATCCGATAATTCGAGATATCCGAGTTCGAGATAACCGGAGTTATTTTGGTTTAATAAAGAACAACTCTGTTCGGACTTTTTAAAAAAGTTCGAGTTATCCGGTAGTTCGAGATATCCGAGTTCGAGATAACCGGAGTTATTTTGGTTTAATAAAGAACAACTCTGTTCGGACTTTTTAAAAAAGTTCGAGTTATCCGGTAGTTCGAGATATCCGAGTTCGAGATAACGAGATTCAACTGTATGTCACTTTAGTGGGGGTATATAGGAACCACCCTGTCTCTAGCTCCATCCATCCATTGTCTATCCATCATTTGGTTGGTATGTAAGTACCTTGCGGCCTTATGCCCCTTCTGGCGAGGAGAACATTAAGATAAGACAAGTAAATTTAATACAATGGATTCTTTTATCTCTGTATTTACCTTAGTCATTAAGAACATTTATTTAACAAAAATGACAAACAAATGTTTTAATGAATTAGGTCTGTGATTCATTCCTTTATTATTACAGCTCCAACACTACCAGATTCCTGTCTACCTCTGGGTATGAAAGCACCTGTTGATAATAAAACAAAGCTTGTACCTGTACAACCAGGTTAGTATTCTATAAGTATCATTGAGATAAAAGTCACTGTTTAATGTTTACCAATGATTGAAAACTGATGTTGATGGTCCCCAAATTTTATACTATGTCACGTCATGTGATGAGACATAATTTCAAAATATTTGCATACTTTTATTTTTGTGTCCTTGCATGATGGTCAGAGCAATTGCAGATGAATTATATAAAAATCTTTTTTTTGGAAATTTTGTTTTTGTGTTTTGTTACTATCTTGAATTTTATGCAAAAATAAAACAACCATGGACATTTTGGGATTTACTGTTGGATAGGAAATTGGTTTTCGTGAGATTTGTTTGAACAAGTTCCCTGTCCCCACAACAGTAAAACCTTGTTTTAATGCTCTTGGCAAAACCACCACCTCATTTTTTGCCATACAATTTTAAAATCCAAAAATCTATTTCTTCTATGTTAATCTTTATCAAGCCTACCCCAGTTTATTGCCAAACTCCTTCTGTAATGCTGAAATCTGACTTAACAAATAGTAGGAATGAATTTAGTTTTTACTGTAGATTGTTGTACAAAAGATTAGTTTAGTTAAGGGTTGCCCATTATATGACAGTCTACACATTTGCCCCTTTTTTTTCAGGTACGTCACTACTACATCATGTGTTAGGCGTTAGTGCTGCTAATTCAACTGAGGACAATGTTGTAGAAAGTAATGTAATAGGACATGTTGTTATGTAAGTACACAGAGAACTAACTCACTGTTTCTAGATTTAGTGGATAGATTCAGAGACTTGACTGAAAAAAAGATCTTGTTTCCCAGATATCAAATACTTGCATAGGTCAATGTACAGTGTTCTTAGTTTTCAATTAGCTGATAGGGGACTTAATATTGAGTAATATTTTGTGAATAAACATGTGGAAATACAAATAGATAGTGGAAATAACATTATTTAAACATGCTATTAATTATGTTTCACAAAAAGTCTGGCTTTGTATTTAATAAGAAGGCCAATAATTGTTATATTTAACTTTTATTAGACAATTTACCTTCATTTGATATCTTGTTCATAAATTCTAATCTGTAATATTTGATATCTTGTTCATAAATTCTAATCTGTAATATTTGATATCTTGTTCATAAATTCTAATCTGTAATATTTGATATCTTGTTCATAAATTCTAATCTGTAATATTTGATATCTTGTTCATAAATTCTAATCTGTAATATTTGATATCTTGTTCATAAATTCTAATCTGTAATATTCGATATCTTGTTCATAAATTCTAATCTGTAATATTCGATATCTTGTTCATAAATTCTAATCTGTAATATTTGATATCTTGTTCATAAATTCTAATCTGTAATATTTGATATCTTGTTCATAAATTCTAATCTGTAATATTCGATATCTTGTTCATAAATTCTAATCTGTAATATTTGATATCTTGTTCATAAATTCTAATCTGTAAATAATTACATGTTATGCTTTAATATTTTCAGAACTGCAATAGATATGGAGAAGCAGAGCTATACTATGTTATCACCAGCTCAGGGTATACCAAAACCGATATTGTTATTGATGGACATTCAGTTTATGGACATACATTGATGATTGATCAAAGACTAGAATATCAGGTGTTTAATTTGTGACCATGCTAGATATGGGTAATGCTCAGGAACAAGAACAGACAGAATCTGTTTATTCTGAGACATAAACTTCATATTTTTGGGAGGATACTTAGGAATGTCATGGACAGATGAATTGACATAATATTGTTTGCCAGAAATAAGGTCATAGCTTTGATGTATAATTTTAAAGAATGGACCAGAACTTTACAGATGTGTTCTAGGAAAGATTTTCTAAGTAAAGTTAAAGAAGTATCCAGTGATAAATGCAGAGGGGATCATTAGATCATTGACCCCTTGTTTTATCAAATGACCCACCTGCTAAGGCCATATTGGTCAAATTTATCATACTATCAATACCAAACAATGGACCATTATGGTGTTTTAGATGGAGTTGAAATTAGAAAAATCATAGATCAAATACCAAATCATATGGTGTATATAAACCACTTGTTTATTGGTCTGTTTGGACATCATAGAATGGCCTTGAAAGAATAAGGCTGCTTCAAAGCAGTAAGTGTTTCTGAAGTATGCAAGCTGGATATATGAATGTGTAATTGTGCCATATCTAGATACGAGATAAAAAAATACTAGTATGTTTTAAGTTGATGTTAATCAGACAAGTTCAAAGAGATTTTGCAAAGATTGTTAATTTCAAAGTGATGTTTGGATGCAGTCAGTCATTGGTAGCATCTCACAAAATATATATACAGTAAAACCTTGTTGTAATGCCCCTTGATAAATGTTCCACCTTGCTTATTGCCACAGTATTTAGAAGTCACAAATTCCATTCTCCCATTTCTTTCAATTTAAGATTCTCTAGATTTATTGTGGAATTCCTATATAATGCAAAATTTTGACTGAGCAGTTGAGTTGAGATTTTACTATATACTCAGGTAAAAGTATCTTATAAGCATGATACAGGATACCCATTAATGTCATTCATTTCTTATGTTAACAGTAAAACCCTTGATTCATTGTCACCATTTTTCAGTCAATAATTTGTGTTATAAAGGGGTTTGGAGATGGATCAAACAAAAGCTTATAAAATAAACCAAAAACAAATTGAATTTTTAGACTCCAAAAAATGTATGGCAATAAGTTATGTGGCAAAGTTATTTAGGTATATTATAATTAGATTTTACTCTAGATTGAGACACGTTTCATGTTTTATATCTCAAATTTGTACATTTTGTTTCATTTATTTTATATTTTAAATTAAAATAAATAAATACATTTGCTGATATATTGGTTTATTATCAAATTTTATTGTCTGTAGATTATTACAATATATCCCATGGTATACCAATAACTTTTCAAAAAATATGTGCAATCCATATGTGAGGGAGGAGGGGTTGGTGACAAATGACATTGGAACCGCAATATTTTGTTGTTTACCTGATGGGCGAACATGGACAAATGGTACTGTCACTTGGTTAAGAAGTCAAGGGTTGTAGGTTCAAACCCCACTCAGGACATAGAAATTTTCTGAGATAATTCTGATCTCCTACCCATACTAGAGGTGTAAAAAGTTCAGTAATAGTCTTTCGGATGAGACTCAAAACCGAACTTCTGTGTCTCGGTGCATTCTAAAGACACCTCTGTAGAGTTAAAAAAATAGTAGGTCACCTGTAGCCTTACAGAGAAAACTTACAATTAAAAGCAGTTGAAATAGACTGAGCAAGGTAAGACTTGTAATGTTGCTTTAATATTGTTATTGTCTTGTGTGGCTGTTTTATCATTCACATGTAGTATTTACTAATCTGGTATGTATATGGAGTTGTTTGGCTCTCAGTTTTTATGTTTTCATTTGTCTTTCTTGTACATGTATTTCTAATACATGTACTGATAAATACAAAGCAATGAAGGTTTTGACAAAATTGCTGTTTTAGTACTTATACTAATTTTAGACCTCTAGCGCTGGATCAGGCTGTTGTGTATTCTTATTTTTGTTGCTGTTACTGAACCGACTAAACCATGGTTTGTCAATAGTGTAACAACTCGGCAACGTCTGATTAATGTTAGTGGGAACACCCATGATTTTAAGTTGGCATCGGTAGTCGAGTGGTCAATTTAAAGCGCGCTTACAATTAGCGTCTCCAGCAGATCCTAGTGCGAGAAAGTTTTTAAGGTAGCTTGTTAAAAATTAGTAGTTTTCTCCGGGTACTTTGGATTGATTCGCCATCCTAGAACTGATTGCATCCATGATAAGTGAACGAACCTTGACTAAGGTGTAAAACATTACTCCACTGTACTCCGTGCAATTAATTCAGAATGGTTCATTTTATTGGTCAGTTTTGACACGACTGGTATTCCATTTTTCATTTGTCCAGTGCCTGTCCGAAGTTAGGATTTTTATGAAAAAAATAGCTGAATATATGTTTATCTGGTGTCCTTTGCTTGTAGTAGCGCTGGTTATTTTCCAATGTGCGACGAAAAGAATAATTTACGGCATTCTGAGCTAGTTCTGGATGTAAGCTTAAAAAATTATTGATTTAAATAATTTTAAATCTCACAAAAATCATAATTTCATTTATTGCACATAGTACATAAAATTTCCTCAATTTACTTCAATTGTCAATATTCACCGACACGTGACGATCCTAGACGAAGTTTACCAATCCTTTTGGCGGAACAATTCGTCGTTGGCATCTCTCCAGAGAGCATCAATCTCGTCGTGTCTATCGACAATAGAATTCGAGTGGGTTGGTGGTCGTCTGCGACTGTCTTTTTTCCTGCTGTCATCTCTCAAGTCGGGTCGTCTGTTGTCATTTCTTCTATCTTGTTGTCTGATGTCATTCCTCCTGTCTGGTCGTCTGTTGTCATTCCTCCTCTCTGGTCGTCTGCTGTCATTCCGTCTATCCGGTCGCCTGTCTGACCTGTTTCTCTTCTCTGGTCTATTTCTTCTTTCTGGTCGGTTCCTTCTATTTTCTGGTCTGTTTGGTTTTGCTGGTTTTCTATTTATTCTCTGATCTCGTCTGCTACTTTGTCGTCTGCTCTCTGGATTATTTCTCTTCTTGTTTTCATCTTGTGGGTTATATCGTATATAGTCGCCCGAGACCTCAACTGTGTTCCTGTGTTTTAGTTGGTTTGCAGTACCTGGATCAATAATTTCAAATCCTTGTTTCAGTAAATCTTCTAAATATGTGTACACTTTTGGTCTCTTGGATTTTTTGACGATTGAATTATCTCCAATATTTTCAGCTGGTCTTTTTGGTCCACTTTTTCTGTTGGTTTGCCTTAGTTCATAATTATTTTCAAATGATCTGTCGATTTTTGGGTTTTTGTCAAAGACTACATTTCCGTTTTGCGGGTCGTGTGTCTTGTCAAACTCAACATAAGGGTCGATTATAGGTCGTTTTGGTGACGGCTCATTTTTCATCAGAAATATCAATCCTTTGCTGTTTAAATCAAATCTACCAGCTTTAGCTACAACAAAAATAATAGAAAATATAGCAACTTACGGTTGAAAAACATGTACTTGTCCAAAACAACTTCGAACTGGACACATCAAATGGTTCAAATCAAACCACAGTCATATCGGTTCATGTCCAAATTGCAACCCAAAAGGCAAAGTAAAAACTGAAAACTGGCAAATTAAGTTAACTTCCACCAAGAAAATGAGGCGGTTGCCTTCTGGCTAGCTAGTTAGCTTATATTCGCCACGTGTGAAATCAAAATTGATTTATTCATGTTGTTTGAATATGAATGTAAGGGCCGCCCGCCTGACACTTATTGGTGCCCTTGGTTGACCTTTATAGGCAGGATTGACTAAAAATGATTAAGTTGTAGGGAAATATCAATCTGAATAAACTTACTGTCTGGTTCTAGAAATCTTGCATCTTCTGGTTGAACTATAAACTGATCAGGCGGCGGTCCATCTACCCATGATGCAGCTTGTACAGCAGACGACAGGAATGTACAGAGTATCAAGGGAAGCATGGCTCTGTTTCTGAAATAACAAGGTGATAAAATATGTAAATAATGAGATTCTGAATGGTCAATCGTCGGGTTAAACTGTGAAGGGGTCAAGTGGCCGTCCATCTACCCAGGCTGTGGCTTGTACAGCAGACGACAAGAATGTACAGAGTAATAAAGAAAGCATGTATCTGGAATATCAAGATGGTTAAATATTTACTACTAGTATATGGACGTTCTGAATGTTTTTTTATTAAGGTCTGGCCCCGGTTTCACAATCATTCCTTAGCTAAAATTTCCCTAACTTAAATTCAGCAAATTTTGGCAAGCTCTTTTAAGAACTAAAAATAATATTTTTGCCAAAACAAAATTCAGATTACATAAGTTTGATATCATCTTTAAAATGACGCCTTAAATTCCCCAAAGTTTTAATAACTAACAAAAGATTTTAATTGCCAGTTTTAAGTTAGGGAAAATCTAAAGTTAAGAAATGACTGTAAAACTGGGCACTGGTTGTCCATTAGCTTAAATGAATGGTAAGCGAAAATACAAAATGTTATTAAGATAAAAGATACGCAGTGTTTCTTTTTGATGATAGCTGTTGTGTGGATTAAATTTCGAACAGAAATTTCAGAAATATTGTCTAAAACATAAAGTACAAATCTGTCTTTTCTTAGTGGTTTCACTGACAGTAATTTTAGGGGAAAATAACAAAACAACAAAAAGTTTCATAGTTGAAAATTTTTGTTAAAAATGATTTAAAAAATGAAATTTAATTAAAATAGGAGATGCACAAAACTAATGTGTGTAAACTGATATATAACTGAAATTTCATAATGTTTGGATTTGATAAAAAGTCTTTGGTGTTACCGATTAGATAAAATACTGTCAGAGCCGTTCTGTTTGTGACAGTGAATTACGCTTTTTTCCAACGTTTTGCTCTGTGCAGAAATATTCTACACAAATCACGGATGCGCATACAGATTTTCAGTTACGACTAGGTACAGTAAGTGAATATTATCAATTTTTATTTAGATTTATTATTTTCTATGGAAAAAGGTGTAATTCACTGTCACAAACAGAACGGCTCTGACAGTACTTTATCTAATCGGTAACACCAAAGACTTTTTATCAATATGCATAATCGTGTTTCAGACTGACGGATTTGATTGAAATTAATTGTAATATTATAAATTTTTGCATATTTCATCCATAAAAAAAATAAAAATTATAGCATGAAAATGTATTATTACACATCTTAATAATAAACCATTAAAATGGAAATTTAAAAAAAAATCAGATATGAAATATGCATTTTAATTGCTTAAATTACAGATTTGTTTTTGACAAATCTCAACTATCTATTTGACACTTTTAGCGTTTTTTCTGACTTCCTTATATTATTTTTATTGTCAGAAAATAATTAATTACGATATTCTAATGAATTTATTCAAACGATTACACCACTGTTGTGTTTATTGGTTAGATGAAGCGTGTCTGTCAGAAATACATTAAATGTCTAACGAACGTGACGCGATTAGGAATTCATCTACTTTAAAGCACTTTATCACACATTTTGTTGGTTGAATTTTATTTACTTTGCATGATTTTTTGCGACAAGAAAATTTCTGAACATTGCTCTTAACGCAATGCAAAGATTAAAAAAGCTGCCACTTTACCCATAGTTTATGTGACGTTTCGATATAATTGAAATAGTTTTGACTGAGACGTTAAACTCCCGTTCCACCAATCAATCATTGGATCAATTACCGTCCAGGTTCGACAATCACCGTCTAGGTTCGACAATCACCGTCTAGGTTCAACAATCACCGTCTAGGTTCGACAAT
Organism: Anadara kagoshimensis; assembly: GCA_021292105.1. Lineage (NCBI taxonomy): Eukaryota > Metazoa > Mollusca > Bivalvia > Arcoida > Arcidae > Anadara > Anadara kagoshimensis. The sequence continues at coordinate 33,280,629 of CM037872.1, read as the reverse complement.
AGGTTCGACAATCGCCGTCTAGGTTAGGATTCCACTCGGACAGATCCTATTGGATAATATTTGTCAGTTTGTTGATGGCGGTTCGCCAGTGTTTTCCACCATCCCTGAACTGACCATCTCGGTATAAGAGAAAAAATCTAGACTTGGACGTTAAACTCATTTCAAATCAACGCCTAGCTTAAACAATGTACAAAATGATGGTGTATAAATGGAATTATCCACGTTCATAAAATAGGGGGAAATGTTTAGAATGTAAGCCATATTGGTTCAGGTTTTCGTACATCCTTCTTTTCTATCTTCTCCAAGACTTTAATATCGCTGTTTACACTACTGATATTTTTCAATCTAGGAATGTAAAATATGGCGTTAGCTATTTCAAATAATGAAAGTCCGACAAGTAAAATTGGAAAAAATATCTTTATTATGTGTCCTACATTCACAGACATACAGTCCTAATGTGGATATGCTTTTCCTTGTTTTGCCAATTTGTTCTACCAATAATCCAGAAGTACATTCCAGAAGGAAAGTAAAACTTTGAAACTGACAAGTTAGGTTAAACACGTTTTGCAACACGTTTCTGGTTGCATTGGTAGTTGCCAAGGACATTTTTAAGTAACGAATTTGTCTATTTTACGTTTATTATAACATGCTTGCTACGAAAGTTTGAGGTATATTTCGAAATGTCCTGAACTCTATACGTCACAAAATTAAAACAAGCATACCGGTCCATGTTCAAATCACGAACCACAAAAGTCAAACACAAACATACTAGTCCATTGCATCCCAAAAGTCAAGCACAAACATATCAGTCTATGTTCAAATAATAATCCAAAAAGCAAAGTAAAAACTTTGAAAACTGACCGATTTAGTTAAACACGTGAACTTGTACAAAGAAAGTGAGGCTGCTCCCGCCACAAGTACAAATTAAAAACAAGCATACCGGCTCGTGTTCAAATCACTGTCCAAACGCAAACGGTAAAAACTTTGAAACCTAGCCAATTCAGTTAAAAATTGTGCCAAGGACGAGAGGCTGCTCCCGACACTTTTAAAATCAAAATGACAATCAAAAGAACACTGGACTATGCGGCGTCAAATATATCCAGAACAACCTTGGATGCAGAGAAAACTGAGCATACAACGTAAACGAAGTCTCGCGATTCATTTAAATTTTTTGAAAAGACATCCCTCAATTTTAACATGATTTTCGTGAAAGCCGAAGCAGCTATAGAAAATGGTGTTGAAGTAGTAATATTACAGTATTTCAGAAATGTACCTTTTAAAAGGCGCAATTAATTGTTTAACGGTCTTTAGTGTAATTTTTCTTCTTATAATAAAGCATATTGTATTTTATACATCAAAAACAAACATACCAATCCATGTTCAAACCACAAAATACAATCCCAAAGCAAAGTAAAAACAAACATACCAATCCATGTTCAAATCACAAAATACAATCCCAAAGCATCCCAAAGCAAAGTAAAACAAACATACCAATCCATGTTCAAATCAGAAAATACAATCCCAAAGCAAAGTAAAAACAAACATACCAATCCATGTTCAAATCACAAAATACAATCCCAAAGCAAAGTAAAAACAAACATACCAATCCATGTTCAAATCAGAAAATACAATTCCAAAGCATCCCAAAGCAAAGTAAAAACAAACATACCAATCCATGTTCAAATCACAAAATACAATCCCAAAGCAAAGTAAAAACAAACATACCAATCCATGTTCAAATCACAAAATACAATCCCAAAGCAAAGTAAAAACAAACATACACATCCATGTCCACATGACAATCCTAAAGCAAACTAAAACAAACATACCAATCCCTGTTCAAATCACAAAATACAATCCCAAAGCAAAGTAAAAACAAACATACCAATCCATGTTCAAATCACAAAATACAACCCCAAAGCAAAGTAAAAACGTTTAAACTAGCAAATAAAGTAAAATAGACAATCTTCCGCTAGGAAAGTGAGGTCGGGTGCTCCGGAAGGGTAAGCACCTCCTGTTTAGCTAGCTACATCCGCCACGTGTGTAATTAAAATTGAGAATGAAAGGAACATGAAAAGAAACTTGTTGTTAAAGAGTATCTTTTCTTTCGTATTCTCTGGATCTGAAGCAATTATTTGGCATCAACTGGCAAAGGGTTATGCATTGAGGAAATATCTTGTAAGTTTAGTCGAAGTTTTTAAGTAACAACGCCAATATAAACATTTTTCCTTTTTACGATAAACTGAAAAAAAATAAAGTTTCCGTTTTCAGAGTTTTTTCCCCAGATTTTAAATGGATCAACGTACAATGTAATAAGTTAAAACCTGTAAAATATTTATTAAGATTGATATAGCAATCATATTAATTTGATCTCGTAAACAATAAAAGTTAATAACAAAAAAGACATTTTCTCACCTTGCTTCAAACCGGACTAACCACGTCTTTACTGGAACCTAAAATAAAAAAACAAAACCACCTACTCTCGTTTTTATGGCAAAAAAGTCATTTTTTGTGGATTTTTAAGTAAAAAAATAGATTTTAAATAATGTTCGTGATTGGAATTTTTGGTTATTGTTCCTGAATGAATTATAAATTCATCGATATATTATGCGTATCAAATTAATGAGTAATGTTTGGTTCGGTTAATTAATCCACATCAAACTTGCCCAGAGTATAAAAAAATAAATCCATACATTTGATAAATTTTTGACTTCCTTGATCACTGTCATGAATAATAATATATAAAAAAATTTTGAAGTGAAGAAAAATTTTCAATTCTTAAATAAGTTGAACACATATGCCGTTGAAAATTTTTACGAGTAATTATTGTGAAATAATTTATTTTCGAGGTTTCCAATTTTCATGGTTCTAAGAAAAAATATTATTTCGTGGGATGTTAAATTCATGTGTAGGAATTGTAGTAAGTTTTGAATATATACTTTTTGTTGACATGCCATGGGCTAGGATGTCCACAAAAACGACATTTAATGATTCCACGATATATGATTGTCCTAAAATGTGTCTACATGACAATTTTTGAATAAAAATTCAAAAGTTATCACATGACAAATATATACTTAAGAAACGTATAACTTTTTCGCTTTTGGTCATTCCAAAACTTAATGTAAAATTACCATACATGCAAAATTGGCCTTCATGAACTAATTACAGATTCCTGATTTAAAATGTAATTGTTCATCATTAATATTAACGAGAGAAATTGTCAGCTGAAAAATTGCCGATATGACGTTCAAAAACAAACTTCCTATTTATCCGATTTGATTGACGTAACACGAATGCTTTATTTAACAAGAGGCCCATGGGCCTGATACGCTCACCTGATAACTAATGGCTAGCTGATAGATTTAAAGAAAACATAAATACTAAACCCCAATGACTTTTTTCTTTACATCATGATAACCGTTGTATCATTACCTACAACATTCTAGTATACATGCCTATACAAAAAGTTAATAGTTTTCAAGATAATTAACCATTTCAGTATTGTTTCACATCCGTGACCTTGACCTTTGAACCTATGACCTTTTTCTATACATCAAAATGATCATTGTATCGATACCTACAACATTCTAATTTACTTGCCTATACAAAATGTTGATAGTTTTCGAGATAATTAACCATTTCGGTATTGTTTCGCATCTGTGACCTTGACCTTTGAACCCATGACCTTTTTCTATACATCAAAATGACCGTTGTATCAATACCTACAACATTCTAATATACATGCCTATAAAAAATGTTTATAGTTTTCGAGATAATTAACCATTTGGGTATTGTTTCACATCTGTGACCTTGACCTTTGAACCCATGACCTTTTTCTATACATCAAAATTATCGTTGTATCAATACCTACAACATTCTAATATACATGCCTATACTAAATGTTTCTAGTTTTCGAGATAATAAACCATTTCGGTATTGTTTCCCATCTGTGACCTTGACCTTTGAACACATGACCTTTTTCTATACATCAAAATGATCGTTGTATCAATACCTACAACATTCTAATATACATGCCTATACAAAATGTTGATAGTTTTCGAGATAATTAACCATTTCGGTATTGTTTCGCATCTGTGACCTTGACCTTTGAACCCATGACCTTTTTCTATACATCAAAATGATCGTTGTATCAATACCTACAACATTCTAATATACATGCCTATACAAAATGTTTATAGTTTTCGAGATAATTAACCATTTCTGTATTGTTTTGCATCTGTGACCTTGACCTTTGAACCCATGACCTTTTTCTATACATCAAAATTATCGTTGTATCAATACCTACAACATTCTAATATACATGCCTACACAAAATGTTTATAGTTTTCGAGATAATTAACCATTTCGGTATTGTTTCACATCTGTGACCTTGACCTTTGAACCCATGACCTTTTTCTATACATCAAAATGATCGTTGTATCAATACCTACAACATTCTAATATACATGCCTATACAAAATGTTTATAGTTTTCGAGATAATTAACCATTTTGGTATTGTTTCGCATCTGTGACCTTGACCTTTGAACCCATGACCTTTTTCTATACAACAAAATGATCGTTGTATCAATACCTACAACATTGTAATATACATACCTATACAAAATGTTTATAGTTTTCGAGATAATTAACCATTTGGGTATTGTTTCGCATCTCTGACCTTGACCTTTGAACACATGACCTTTTTCTATACATCAAAATGATCGTTGTATCAATACCTACAAGATTCTTATATACATGCCTATACAAAAAGTTTATAGTTTTCGAGATAATAATTATAATGAGGTAAAAAAAAATAGGTCACGACCTTCACAATTGACCTTGACCTCATTTTGAAGATACTAACAAGAAGATGTCAAAACTGAAAACCCTATGTCATTATCTGGTCAAATAGTCAAGTTATAACAATTTGAAGCTATTTTACGATTTTTTCAAAATTAAACGCAAAAACGCGTAACCTATTTTTTATCAGAATTTCAAAAAATGAACAAACTATAGGCTTAAGACCCTAGAGAAGCCAAATATCACATCAGATTTTTTCTCCAATCAGTACTTTCGGAGAAGAAGATTTTTTAAGATTTTTGCACCCCTAGGTCACCTTGACCTAGTTATGGTAGCCATGGCAACGCCACGAACAAATCTGAATTGCACCGGCCCATATATACTTCTGACAAAGTTTCATTAAAAACTGTCCAGTAGTTTCAGAGGAGAAGTCGAAAATAGGTGTTAACGACGCACACACGCACACACGCACATACACACGCTGCGCTATGCCATAAGCTCACATGACCTTCGGTCAGGTGAGCTAAAAATGTTTTAGAATCATTATTCTTTTTAAAATTAAAATTAAAACATTTTTCTTCTCTTATTATTAAGTTAAAATTGGGTCCTACCCAGACTTTTGACATTTGCCAAATTTCTAACACAAGTGAGGACTTTTGAGTAAAATCATGTTATTGTCGAGCCAAATTAGAAAAAAAGTTTTTTTGCACAACATTTCACAACAAGCTAGAGACAACACAGGGACCCTCGAAGAGGCAGTATGTTACTGATAGTTTGTATGGGAAAAAGTGTCAGGTTAAAATGGTTGACTTTCCACAAACAAGTTTGTTTCGATTTCTAAAATCAAGAATTTTCTCATACCGGTATATGTTGCATTAGTCCGACTAATCAGCCCACTAAACCACCATTTTAATTTTTTGACTTTTTGGAGGTTTGTGGTCTGACAGCTTCCATCATTGAATTCTTGAAATTTCTGGCGAAAACGACAGAAACGAAAACATGCGTTGATAATTTCCAGTATTTCCTTACCTCGCTCTTGCTGACAACATGGAACACTTCCTAAAACATTATTCTACCGATCCATGCTAATTTCTAATTAAAATCCATCGATATCGGTAGAAAAAACAAGGTTTTCTGATGTGTCTTCAGCTCTCTGTCACTTTCGCATCGTGAAGGCATTACTAATTTGCATTGACCAATCAGATCGCGCGTTGCATTTGGATGGTGAAACTCGCAGTTTTATCTTTAGTAAGCACATGGCGATGTTTATTTACATTAACGATTCGCATTATTAATGATGTTTTCACGCGTATAACATATTATTTCAGTTATTTTATATTTATCAATATCGCGTGAAGACGTGTGTACTAAATCCAGTGAAGATTTCTCATCTCTTTTCTCGTTTATATCTAAATTATTTTTTCTTTCAAATTGGGTAATATTCTATCATATCTGGGACTTGCATGTTCTCCTGAAATGCTGTCAAGTTTTGTCCAATATTTTGTAGATAGTAGAATTATAAGTTTTTTAAACCAGTTGTAATATATAAAGTTCAACACAAGAGTACTTGTCCGCAAGGTAATTAAAATTAATTCTCTTATATTCATCCCGACCACACTGAAAATTTTGTCATAAGGTTCAATTCTTAACTGTATTTTGCGTGAACATACATATATACAACGAGGTGCTTAATTTTTTCTCTCCAAAATTACTAGAATAATATTTCCAGGATACTAGTTCAGAAAAAAATGAGAGGGGTCAATAAAAATATACAGAGAAGATCGCGACTACTCTATTTGAAAGTCTACATATAAATCTGATAATTATATCTCTAAATATTTTGAATACGTTTCAATGTTACCTTTTGTAAGACTATACATGTATTAAACACCATGTAAAACATCCTTAATAACGCGAATTACCAATGTAAATAAACATCGCCATGTGCTTACTAAAGATAGAACTGCAAGTTTCACCATCCAAATGCAACGCGCGATCTGATTGGTCAATGCAGATTAGTAATGCCTTCACGATGTGAAAGTGACATAGAGCTGAAGAGACATCAGAAAACCTTGTATTTCTACCGATATCGATTGATTTTAATTAAAAATTAAGCATGGATCGGTAGAATAATGTTTTAGAAAGTGTTCCATGTTGTCAGCAAGAGCGAGGTAAGGAAATACCGGAAATTATCGACGCGTGTTTTCGTTTCTGCCGTTTTCGCCAGAAATTTCAAGAATTCAATAATGGAAGCTGTCAGACCACAAACCTCCAAAAGTCAAAAAATTAAAATGGGGATTTAGTGGGCTGATTAGGTCGGACTAATGTTGCTTGTATATATATATATATATATATATATATATATATATATATATATATATATATATATATATATATATAAGGAAAACCTTTATATGAAAACCACCTTGGGTTATAAAAAAGAAATATGGAACTTATAGACATTTGATTGTCATATAGAGTTGATTGTTATAACATGTTTTAGTTTTATATTTTTGGTATATACAAGGGCGAGTCAATAAGTGACCAGCCTATCCCTTTTCTGATTGTCCTACACGGTCATGGTATTCGTGCCTTGTTTCAATACACGTTTTATGCCATGATACAAAATTGTACGCGTATCGAGTCATTTCTTTAAATACGATAATGAATGTCAAACATGACTGGTGATGGTTGAGTACCGTGTTGTAATTCGGTACATTTGTACTAAAGCAGGCAAGTGAATACAAGGCGAGTTAGCCGATGTTTATGGGTCCTCTGCACCTTCTTATGCCCAGGTTACTTATTGGCTCGCCCTCGTATAAATCAATTAATTGCACTATAATCGAACTACCTAAACATCTAATTTATATTATTTATCATAAGTTCACACGTTCCTTTCATACTATATTTGTCAATATTGTCAAAATTTACAGAATTCTGACAAGTACGTACAAATTGATAGACAAACCTTTTATTATTATCCAACCAATTCATTCGTTTTTATTATAAATATATTATAATAATTTATGATTTTTATTTAGATATATAGCTCTTTCACCACATCTATCACACCTGACAAAAATATTAATATTTTAGGAGTGAAAGTTGACACATTTTTTAACCTGTGTCATGTTATTGTAATTTGCATAGTAGAAAAAAAACAATTCTTGGAAGACAAAAATGAAATACTGTACAGGCCTGCACAAAGTTTAACAATAAGCAAACAAATATTAGTGTTATCTCAATAGCTGCTTTATCTACCTCTTGGTAAGTTTTCGTGTACAAGGTATCCATCCATGCTTCGACAACTCGGCAATCGAGATTCGATTTCAGTTCGTTAGCTCGGCGTTGATCTTTCGACAAGTTGGAAATGTCAGGTATTCATAAAACACTTTTACGACGCCCTAATCACACCATTTAATTTTTAACCAGTGGGCCACATTTGCAAACTAAAAATTTTAATTGTTTTGTGAAAAAAGCCTTATTTACTGTGAAATCATATATTGTCGTGGTGTCAAATTGTCATGGTTTAAGAAAAAACATTATGTATTGCAATAAATCATTACGTATTGCGATAAATCATTACGTATTGTGACAAATCATTTCGTGTTGCGATAAATCATTACGTATTGCGATACATAATTTCGTATTGCGATAAATTCGTGATTTATGGTTATCGTTTTAGGTAAGTTTGTAAAAATACCAATATCGTTGACATGTTAATTCGTGGGTCAGTGAATTTAAGAAAACAATGATAATTGAGACACTACGTAAATAAATTCTTTTACAATATCAGAAAGTGAAGATACATTGCGGTATGTAAAAGTGTTTTTTGATAATGTGATATTCATAAAGAATTACAGAAAAATAGTTTTTGTTTGAAAAATCCGTAAATTAAATATGCTTCATTGAAAATGAAATAAGTTTTACAAATTAAAGAAATTTAAGTTTAGAATTAAATACCAAAATATGTTACGTTAATGTACATATACATAATTATGTAAACATGTTATATACCTATTAATGAAGTTTCCCGAATATGTGAATATCTTTAAACAAATATTTCTTCTATTTATTATATTATGGTATTGTCATATACCATTTTTTGAATTTAATCATAAAATACATTCAAACAATGGTAATATATCATTTTTTGAATGTATTTTATGATTAAATTAAAAAAATGGTATATGACAGTATTGTAAATTCATATCATAGTATTTCGCCGCATCAACAAAATACACGAGTTGTGATTCTTTGTCTAATTATTGGCCATTGGATGCGTTTCCCGACAAACCAAAACAAGATATACAGATAGAGTAATGGGAGTAGAGGAGCAATGGTGTTTTACGGCCCAATCAAGATTCTCGCACTTATGTTGAGACAATAAGTTCAAGGATGGTGGAGGAAACGCGAGTATCCGGAGAAAACCACCTTTGGCAAACGAGTGGAATTGAAACGTAGGTAACGAGATACTGTAATCTGTAAGCGCACTTTTAAGACCATTCGGCCACTGACGCACCGCAAAGATATGGTGACAAATGATATGTCCCATGTGTGATTCGGACCCAGGCAAATAAACACACTGTTATTTTTAAGCTCGTGGTTAAATCCACCTGGCCACCGATATCCACCAACGAGATTGAGTAAATATATGTGTAGATATATATCTTAAATATCGTCACATCAGCAGTTTTACAGCCGTTTGAGATAATTTTACTAACCCCAAGGATGAAACAATACACAAACCCACGTGGTGTACAAGTTTTGTGCAAACGGACAAGTGTTTCCGATTTGCTTTGTACCAGCTTTTGACAACTTAGAGTCTCGAACCGGAGATTATTACAAGTTTTATTGGTAAAGGCAAACAATAGCGACCTGTCCGCTTGACCTTTAATTTAGATATTTATCATGCACCGGTGTAGGGAACACAAGTGAGTGTTTGTTTTGTCTAGATTGTTGGAAAGAATAACTCCAGGCACACGCCCGTATGTAGAATCAATGGTCGAAAGTTTAAACAGTAAAGAAAATATTAACCTCAAGTTAGGTGCTATTTGCTTAAGTTGTGCATTGTTTTAAGTTTTTATTGCGAACCCCGACACTACCAATGTAATGGGCGGATCTTCCATGTTTGAAAGGTCACGTGGACATGTCGATGGGGTTTACCTATAAACCGATTGTTTTATTATAGAATCCTCTACGATCAAAAATTTCTTAAAGTATATTTAAAATCCTTATAATGGACATATTATATTTGTTATTGTACATTACAACGGTTGTAAAATGTTAAATCCGATGTTATAGTTATTGATTTTTGTCATTTTTGCCTTATTGGAGTTATGATATTGTGATGAGTCATGATGACAATACAATACTCAGTGGAATGTACCAAATAGTTTAAACTCAAATACACAAATTCTACTTTTCGGTGTTGCAAGCTAGGGGCGTCTAGTTATTTGTGTTGAAGGACACTTTGTGTTATATTGAACATTTCATCATGACTGACAAGATGAATACCTCAAATCAAACTAAAGAGATAAAGGATTTGATCTATATCTTTATGACATTGATGCTAAGCTTATTTTTCAAATAAAAATCCTTCTCTTTTAGTTTAAAACACCGACTGTTGTCAGTTCGCTTGCCGAATATTGGTGGTTTTCTGTGGTCACTCCGGTTTTCTCCACCACCTCTTTATTGACCACCTAATAATATAAGTGAACGGATTGTGACTTGGACGTAAAACTTCACGTATAACTCCATCACTCCATTCTGCACTTTTTTTAAGCTGACGGATATTGCATTATAAATGGATTTTATTCTGTATTCGATCCCGCGCGAAATGCACGTGTACGACATCAAAACTACACTTGTTGTTACTTCCTTGTATACAACTACTTTTTGTATTGGTAGTTTACCATACACATGTTTCTACAATACTTCTCCATGACTGACTAGATGGCTATTGCAACCAAACAAGAGTTGATAAAGGTTGTGATCTATATTTTTGTGAAAAGTACTTCTAAGCCCATTTAAAAAAAACATTTATTTTAAAGCACCGACGTTTGTCAATTACCTTGTCGAAGCTCGGTGGTTTTCTCCTGGCACTCCGGTTTTCTCCACCGCTATCTCTGATAAAAGTTAAAGGATCGTGACTAAGACGTAAACCGCCATCATTTATTTTAAGTTGTCAGATTTTGCACTATTTATAAATGAATTGTATTCTGTATTGGAAATGCACGTGTAGGACATCAAAACTACACGTGTTGTTTACTTACTTATATACACAACAATTCTTGATATTTATAGTTTATCAAACACGTGTCTTTACACTACCATATCTATTTGTAAATTAATTTAATCGAACTTCTGTTCATGATGGACGCATTCATAAATGGCTTTTCTCGATTCTCTAAGCGCCATTTTCGCTGACGGTTTAACAGTTAGCACGTCAGATATACACCATTTAACATAGATTATTACTATCTATGGTGGCTGCCACAAACACGCGAACTCTACTGGGACTCATTGAAGTCTGATATAATGCCCTCTTTAAGCCCATATACATTGTACGTTCTTATTTGTACAAAAATATTATCACACGACCTACTTCTGAGGTCCATCAAGAGAATGAGTTTGTCTCTAAATGCGTTCATTATACTCTTAAATTCTTAAATAATAAAGATCCAAACGAAATTTGTATCCGCCAAAATTATCCTCCTTTGAGGTCCTCGACAAAATGACTTTGTCTCTAAATGCGTTCATCATACTCTTAAATTCTTACCAAAATAAAGAACCAAATGAAATCTGTATCCAAAATTATCCTGGATATATATTTGAGGTTCCATATTTCCATGTTCCATCCATTTTCAATTCTGATTTTACACGTGGTATTTGTAACTAGATAGACAGAAGGTACTTACGCTTCCGGAGCACCCGGTCTCACTTCCGTCTCTATTGGACTTAATTTGTCACCTTTAATTTTTGGGGATTTAGGTTTGGACATAAATCGGGCCGGTATGATTGTGCTTGAGTTTTATATTCATCCACGTTTCATAATCAGTTGTCTATGTTTTTCTGTCTTGTTTTCTTCATTTGTTGTTTCATTTTTTTTATTGCATTCAGCTTCTCATTGCTTTGTTCTGCCCGCCTGAAATCACATGCCTTATTTTACCGTGTTGCTTTGTTTAGTCCGTTTAAAGTCACAAGAATCTGTGTTGCTTTTTTTCAGTCCGCCTTTCAACCGAGGTTCGACGTCTTTTCTCTCGCTCGGAGTTAAACTTTCGACTGTACTGTACTGTACCTACATTGCCAATTCTGAAGTCTGAATCACCGATTTAAGTAAATAATGCAATAAGTATATATCTAGTTATGTTACGTAACATATATATCTGATTTTGTCCCTTATGTATTTAATTTATTTTAGTTCTGTAATGAAGCCGTTTCCCTTGATGACGTTTATCATATTTTGTGAACAGAATGTATCTACCGACACGTAATAACAATACCCACACGTGTAGGTAAACAACATTGACCTGTTTGGTTGACCTTTAATTTTGATACTTCATATAGGTGGGTCCACGCATAATATGGGTAGTGTTTTGATTCGCAGTTAATACATAGACATTGCGTGCTTCCATTGGTGTAGCTAAATTAAACACCCCTGTTCCCTATTCATAAATGTGCCGATCCATAATAATTTTTTTTAATAAAAGGTCAAGCGGACAGGTCAATGTTGTTTGTCTATACCTTAATTTACACGCTATAGATATAAAAAAAAACCAATTGATCCTACAAATCATGTTATGTATATATTACATAACATACAGATCAGACATCAATCTCCATTTTGTAATTAAAACTTTTCCCATAACAGGACACGTTGGGATTTTATTATCTATTCAAACATAATTATATAGATATTCGTATACGCATCTGTCTGTCCTTTACTCATATTAGTGGTTCAGACCCCATTTTCTTATAGACAACTGTTGACTTTATTCAAACATAAATCCATAGCTGATTGTCGTTTACTTGAAACTTATGGATTCAGACAAAAAACCTCCAATTTGTACTTGAAAATTTTAATGTTGACGGAAAAAGCATCAAAATGACAGAACCATTTATAATATTTCTGTGAAAAATAATTTTTCAAAATTTTTATATATAATTTTTAGGTGGAGTTACAAAAAGAAGCCATACCTCAGAACCCAGTTTTTAGCTTTGGTATCTTTGGATAAAAGTGTTAGGCTTCAAGGAATCAATATAGATATTTAAAATGTCACATTGAAGACAACTTTCATACGATGTATGAAGTTTCGGTTGTGCATTGTATGGCAACGTCCTTTTTAGCAACATGCGTTTTATTCTGAAGTGTAATAATTTTATTCAAAGCAGAAACACATTTTCTGAAACACCTTGCTGTACCATAAAAGAAAGCAAGAAAATGATAAAATTAAATTCTGGAAAATCCCAGTTAAGCAATGGCACTATATTCCATTCAGTTTGAAACAATTGGAGTTTAATATATTTCGAAACAATGTATAAAATCACTTGCTACACGGGGTAGAGTGGAGTGATGTTGTTATGTAGTCCGAAGGGACTCCTTAACTTATATTGAATCGGTCATATCTGGGATGGTGGAGGAAGGCGGAAAGCCTAAAAAAGCCAAATACTTTCGGCAAGCGAACTGACAATCTCTAACGCATTACCTGCCAGAGTGGGATACAGACGTAGGCGGTGGGAGGCGCCGTGGTTCGAAGCCCCTCAGTTTAGGCCACTCGGTATCATATGACAACATTCATATGGCGATCCATATACATTTGTATTACATAATATTTAACAGTATGAGATATATATGATAAATTGTCTGAAAATTAATTCTGGTTAGTCAAAGAAAATGTACTTATAGTTGCATTATACTGGATAATTCAAGGACAATCGTCACAAAATGATGAAAGTTCTATTGAGTACGTGTAATATAGCTTCTATCTATGTAATTTATTGCTAATTGCACATTATTGATAAATCGAATATTTACCTCCATTGACCAGACAAGGTCAAACACCGGTTGGATGAGACAAGGGCATCAACACTTTAATAGCATAGGCGTGATGTACTTTTATCCAAATAAATTAGACTTGCAGTGGCCATAACCCCCCCCCCCCTTTCAAAAGAATTTTCGACCACCGATATTGATTTTGAAAGTTCTAAAAAACACCCTTCACACCGAAAGCGTTTGTATTTTGGCTAGGGTCTTAACCAAACTCTAGGGCCCTAAACGTGACCCTAAACTATATCTATGAAAAACAAGGGCATTAAGTCGAGTTTGGACGTAAATAGTGTTGATGATGGTAAAAACGTGGTATTTGTATATAATATTGTTGTTATCATTGATAACTTTCAATACATTGCTAACTTGCAAATAAAAAAAATACAAAACGGCGGACAAAGCTTCATAACTCAATATGGCCGCCAGTATAAATCCTTTGTTGAAACATCTCGCACAACATTAGCGGTATCAAAAGACCACTAGGGTCCTTATATACACCATACACATCGTTTACAGATGGGTATCGGTTCATCATTACAATTTTTATGTCACTAGAAATAACAATTTTGCAATAACTAAAACTTCAAAATGACACATTGAATTCATGATTATATCAAAAACAAACGAGAGAAAAATTCTGATGCAAAATATATTGTATTGATTACTTACTACGAGTAACTTGTACTTTAATAAATTAGCAAACCATTAACAGAAAATTATTGAAAGATAATTATATTAAGAAACAATTATACTCCCCGATTTGATACCCACTGACATGGTAATAAAGATTCTGCATTGATTATGCTGAATAAAAAAGTATCCCTTGAAGTTGCACAATGAACACCATGCCTTAAAATATTGTCGACATTTACAAGGAAGTTGAAATTAACATAAATTCTTGGAAAGATTGTAGACATTGAAAAGGGACACACTGGGGAGCTTATTGAAAGTAAATGAATGTGTGAAATGACTATGACTGATTCTCTAGCGCCTTCAAGAACAACACCTTTACTTCTATTATACTGGGACAAAGGTGTTAATCCCAGACAGAGTTGAACTGCATATACAAGTACGGACCTGTCGAAAGTTTAACACTAACGCAAAACTAGTTTTGAATAGACAGTTCATCTCTACTCCTTGTTTGCTTTTTGGTAGCTGTTATCTATCTCTTTGTAGTTTTGCAGTCTTTGACTTGTTCGGTCACTAGCTATCCATATCTCGGTCTCGAGGAAGCCGAACTTCGACACCTTTTGGTTAACTCGGTGATAAACTTTCGACAAGACTGTACAGTAGATTATTAGAGTAATCAATTAACCATTGATTCGCATCTTACTATGAAGAATAAACGACCTTAAACTAGACTTTGACACATAAAAGCGAGATATGCGTGATGCCGATAACTTGAAGGGTCACTTGTACTTGTTGCAACAAGTACAAGCTTTTGGCGTATAACTTGGAGGGTCACTTGTACTTAACAAGTACAAGCCTTTGGTGTATATTTTTATTATTGACATACCTTTTTGCAAAATCAACTGGATAACAATATGCATATAGTTTTAAAAAGTTTTCACACAGTAATTTTGGGGTTTTTACATATCGTGGAACATTTGTTTTCGCGGTGTCAAATTTTCGTGGTTCGAAGAAAAAAGTATTTCATGTGGCGATAAATTCGTGGTTTGCTGTTACCGTTTTAAGGTAGTGTGTAATATATATAATCATTTTCAATGCATGTAAATTTGGTGCTTTGGTATCCACGAAAACAACGATAATTCAGACAGCTGTGAAATGCTTTCACAGTATTAAATAGTAATATATAGAGATATATGTCACTGTCATGATTTCTCCACTGATATTGACGTTGCCAATTCTAGGATGGATGATTGAGGAGTACCTACAACATCTACCTTCAGGAAGCGAACTGACAATCATTTTGCAATAGAATCTTTCTAAGTTGGATTTTGAACTTAGAAGCTGTGAGAAGCGATGTAATGTACAAGTCTGCTTAAGACCGACCACTCAACCATCATTAGACAAAGACCTACAAAGAAAAAAGAAAACAGGAACGGCCCTTGAACACCCGACCTGAGTGTGATTACATGTTACTATACAGGAAGCAGAAGAGGATAAAAAATCTCCACACGCACGGCATTGTATATCTTTCACAAGTAATTAAAGGATGGATGATTCTAAATCCAAGGCCATTTTTCAATAAACATGCGGCTAGATATTGGTAAAACAACTATATTTGTATGTAAGAGATCCTAGTAATGTTTGTATTACCATATCATGACATTATTCAAGCCGACAGACAAACACGGAAGTAGAAGTCGTAAGGTTTCATTTAGATCACTATGTCCTTTTTGGTCTTCTAATTTATTAAAGATAGGATTGTAGACGTATTCAAAAAAGAATATAGAGTCAGCTGATAAACATGTACTTGGCAAAGTATAGGCAAACAACATTGGCCTGTCCGTTTGACGTTTCATTGAAATGTAAGAGATCTTAGTACTGTATTGTAACATCATAACATGACATTATCCAAGCAGACAGACAAACACGGAAGTACAAGTCTTAAGGTTTCGTTTTGATCGTTATTACCTTTTGGCTTTCTAATTTATTTAAGATGGGATTGTTGGCATATTAAACATCCAAAGTCTAGAGTCAGCCGAAAAGCATGCACTTGGAAATAGCCAAAGTACTTAAACACTAACAATAAGAAAACAAGAGACAAGGGATAATCTAAAAATATGCAACGTTTAACCATAATTATTATCAATATCATGCAAGAAATAACATGCACGTAGATGCACATATATGGAGTTCAAGGCATTCAAACAGTTTTATGGCCATCACCACAATAGTATTGATAAGTATGATGTTTCTGTATACAAAATTATCCTGGATATATTTGGCGTCCTATAGTTTTATGTTTCTTTTATCTCAATTGCCATTTCACATCTGGCGGGTAAGAAGGCTAATACTTCCAGGGCACCCGAACATACTTTGTACTTTTTTTGGATTGTGATTTGAACATGGACTGGTACAAATCGTCTGAAAACATAAACTGGAGTTTTGATATATTATACATGAAGCTTGACTATACAACATGTCAAAATTCAGTGTCCAACTGGTAGCACGTTAAAATTATCAGACTATGTCGATTTCTTATTATTTAATTCATTTAACTTTTTAGGCAATAAATCAACAATGTAAACGACAATACAGCCTTAGCAAATAAAAACCAACGCCGTTACGGCGTAGGAATCATCTGTCTGCGCGTCGTCCATAATAATGTGACGTCACTAAGAGCCAATTCTTTCATGCAAAATTAACAGAAAAGATTTGGTTGGTTGGTTGGTTGAATGTTGCTTAACGTCGCATCAGCAATTTTTCAGCTGTTCGCGACGAGAACTATTTAATTAATCTCTATGGATTAATCTATGAACAATTTTGTGTATGCATGTGAAGTGCGAGTGTGTTGTATGGTCTGCCTTGTACTAGCGCGCACTCAGGGCGACTTTACCGTGCTAGCTCACAGAGTCAGTACGCCGCAGACAAGCTTATGACTCCCCCAGTCCATTATACTGATACCAGGTGAACCAGTAAAGGCCAACGGTAAGGAAAATTCCCTTTCCCACATGTGGTCCGAGCAGGACTCGAACTCACAGCGGTGAGAGACCCTGGATTTGAAGACTAACGTCTTAACTATTAGGCCACCGCGCCCTCTAAACAGAAAAGATGTAACCAGTCAAATGCTTAAAACAAAGACGAACTGGATATTTTTATTGAAATAACTTTAATATTATTGTGAACGACAGAGTTAATCTATAAATGAATACTAAAACCAGATACTAAAACTTCACGCATGCTCATACTGACGTACTCTTTAAAAGAAAGGCATTGATAACGACACGATCCTGATTTTAATCACTCCTCGGTATATTGTTTAAATCGAAATAACTAACGTAACGCCTAAATAAATGTGAAACAGACTCTATAAGAATAGTAAAAGAAACAAAAACACTTCAAAACTTCATTAAATGCATTTTTTGAAAATCGCACGTCATTTATACTGCACCATTGCGCCATCAAGTGTTTTCAAAATCCAATTTCAAATACTTAATTACATCAAATCTTCAATTTCTTCCTTTATAAAAACACCAATTGTCAGTTGAATAGCGTGATAAACCTCTTTGAGATTTTAATACATCCTTAGTTAAAGTTTCCTTTTCAATTTCCTTATTCCCCAGACATAAAAGTTTTGTTAATAAAAGGAAGAAATCAATAAGACTGTCAGAGTTGTTTGTTTCAACCTCGTTCCCATGGGACGATTTGACCATTAACTGCATTACTATATCCGATAAAAAAGATAGTTTGATTAACAAATAAAATAAATAAGTTAAAGCAAGATCTTACATTTGCAAGGCGTATCAGTTAAACTAAGGGAAAATGTGTAAATGTTGTCTTCTTTGCCGTCCATGAACATTTGTTTTTTTTGTTAGGACTGCTCCTTTTATGGACTAATGATGTGTGTTGGTGTTGTCTTCTTTGCAGTCCGTAATCATTTATATACATGTACTTTGTTAGGACTGCTACTGTCGTAAACCTCTTTGAATTAATAATTTATGTAGATGTCTCCTTCATGGTCCATAAACATTTGCTTTCTTTGTTACAGACTCCTTTAAACTAAGATAATTTAAGTTGATGTTGTCTTCTTTGCGGTCCGTAATCATTTGAAATCTTGGTTAGGTAGTTACCCTTCCGGAGCACCCGATCTCACTTCCCTGGTGGAAGTTTACTTGCTAAACCTAATTTGTCAGTTTCAAAGTTTTTACTTTGCTTCTTGATTTTGATTCGAACGTGAATTAGTATGTTTGTTTTTTATTAGGACTGCTTCTGCAGTAAAGGTTTTTGAACTAATATCATTTGTGTTGATGTTGTCTTCTTTGCTGTCCGTAATCATTTGGAATCTTTGTTAGGACTGCTACTGTCGTAAACCTGTTTGAATTAATATAATTTGTTTTGATGTTGCCTTCTTCGCAATCCGCCATTATTTGGATTCTCGTAAACTTGTTTGAACTTATATAATTTGTGTTAAAGATGTCTTCTTTACAATCCGTAATTATTCAGAATCTTGTTCAGGAGTGTAACTGTCATAATCTTCTTTGAACTAATATCACTTGTGTAGAGATTGTCTTCATTGCGGTTCGTAATCATTGTAATTCTTTGTTAGGTCTGTGAGAGTATGAATATTCATATCATTCAATTAAAGCACATATATTAGATTATTCATTTGAGGTGTTTACAAAGGGAAGTAACTTAATTAACATAGATGATTTTTCAATCTTGTCTATTTAACCTTCTCATATTTATTTTTAGAACTAACAATACTGAAAAACTACATGTACTTGTTGTAGGTACATATTTTTCACAAGGTATAATGGTTCCGTCATAGTTAACTTCATTAAATTTTTTCATCAACAATCTTAACCAATGTTACAAATAAATATACATATTTTGGAAGTAATTTTCAAATAAAATTTCAACAAAATATCCTTAAAAAGTTGGTAAATAATTTTACTAATATGCCCTATGACCGGATGTACTTTTGTGGTTTTTTTTCAAGGATGGACGTTATAACGTAATTCAGTATTGGCATCATGATGACAATCACGAAGACCTTCCTTCACAATTTACTTACTTAGTAAACACATTATGTTGTCAATGTCGTCTGCAATCCATTTTCAGAAGACCACATCAACAATAAAAGTGTCATCAACACTTTCCTCATCGACTTTTTTGTTGTTATATTTAACAATAATATAACATAGATTGTTTTTTAATGTAGACATTATTTCATAAATAAGCAGGTCACGCATGTTTCTCCAGGAAGAGTAACGCTGCACATGTCAAATAAACATATATATTATTTTGTTCGATTTCTTTAGATAGGATGTGGCCCACGAATGAACTCTACAAAGAATGGAGGAGTAGTTAGGTTAGGTTTTATGCAGCATTCGAGATTTTTTATTTGCTGGGAACGGTTAGTTCATAAAAGGTGGCGGAATCTGGATAAAACAGCCGACCTATGGCAAAGAAACGGAAAAAGTTCTGAAAATGGGATCTGACCCGAGTTTAGACCACTCAACACCGAAGACTATGTGTTATAAACACATTACATTGCCATAAAAGATAGCTTTTAAAGGGGCTCGACGGATCATGACTGCCGCTTATGGTGTTCTTAATTGTTTCTATAGTAACTAGTCACATGGTCAAATGAAAAACTCTGATTTGTTGAATACATAACGTAGTCTTACTTACCATACACCGTTTGATTTGGCACGCAAACTATAGACTTACTTTTTTACGGTTGAATGATTTGGCTTTTTAACAGTTCATTATTTCAGTAATCATATCCAAAATGCTGGAAAAGTTCAGATTGACATTGGATCATCATTGCATGTTCTCGATATAATGACGCAGACGACCAAATTGTAAAGTCTGTATAGTAAACACATATATGTTATCAATGTCGTCTGCTTCTTATTGTCAGAGATAATGATGTGATGATCAAATTATTTTCAGAAGACCACACGAAGATTAAAAGATTAAAAATGCCACTTATACAATGTAGTTGTATTTTGGATAGCCTTGTATTATAATATAACTAAGAAAACCATCAACTTCAACATCGTTTTACAACCAAACACAAAGCTACCGATTCATGGTCAAATAACAATAAAAAGCAAAATAATAATTTTGAAAGCCGCCAAAATATAGACAAACACGTGAACTCCCATCAGGAAATTGAAGCTGGTCGCTCCGGTACAGTTCTTTTAACTACAGATAAAATAAATTTCCTCTTCAGTGAAAGTAAAAGAAAAAAACATAGAATGAAGTCATGTAATGAAATAACATTGTATATTAGAGCAATCAAAAACAAACATACAAATCCATGTCCAAATCACAAATCCAAAGCAAAGTAAAACTTTGACAGTGACAAATTAGGTTAAACACTCTCATCAGGCAAGTGAGGCCGGGTTTCCCAGGAGGAGAAGATTTTCCTGTTTACCTATCTACATCCGCCACGTGTGTAATCAAAATTGAGAGTGAAAGAAATTTAAATCTATAGGGCGATAATATAATGGCACTGTTCTCAAAGGTTCACTGAACTAGACAGTTGTTGTGAAGCGGTTTCTGAAGGTTTAATTTTGCTATGAAAATAATTATGAAATGCTAGAATTAAGGTACCATCGGCGTACGGTGTTGATTCTAAATGCGAGGATGCAAAGCAAATTGGTAAGCGAGGTAGTGCATATAAT
Source organism: Anadara kagoshimensis (assembly GCA_021292105.1). NCBI lineage: Eukaryota > Metazoa > Mollusca > Bivalvia > Arcoida > Arcidae > Anadara > Anadara kagoshimensis. Next base: position 33,259,454 of record CM037872.1, on the reverse strand, counting down.
TTATTATAAAACAGTAATAAATCCAATATTGACGATCTCCCATTTACGTGCCATGAATATTTTTTTCCATATGAGTAAAGTCATTATCTCTAACCTTTAATGTTGTGGCCATCTTCTGACGATGAAGCAACAAAGCGTATGTCTTGAACTTAGTTCAATACCCGCAAGCAGTATAATTTATTGGTCAGTCCACTTGTTCTGGATCTCCTGAATGTCTTGACACTTAGTGTTTTGGAGTAGGATTTCCTGGCATTTGGAAAAAAAGTTACCGACTCTTGTCAATGGGAATTAAACGCGTTAAAATACCAAAACGAAGAAATAGATATATTATATATACAACGAAACAAGCTGCTTACAAACGAATTGTTGACCCAGGAATATTGCAAGCCTAGGCTTATCATGGCCCTCACAACATTTCACTGTGTTGTTGATAAGTTTGATGTCTCTTGTTTCCAAAATGTCCTGGGTATATTTGACGTCCCATGTTCCTTTCACTTAATTTTATTTACACGCGTGGTAGATGTAGCTAGCTACACAGGAGGTGGTCGATCTTCCGGAGAAGCCGGCCTACCTTCCCTGGTGAAAATCCACGTGTTTCACCTAACTTGCTAGTTTTTGTTTTGCTTCTGGGTTGTGATTCGATATAGTATGTTTGTATTTGATACAAAGAAACACATATTTATATAATTTACAATTGTAGATTAAAGAGACAAAGCAGACTCAGCTTCTATAGTAATTTTAAATAAAAATATTAAGGGAAAGTGTCATTGAGAATGAAATAACCCCAGTACTATAAATATAGAAATATGAATTTATTACCATTAAGCGACCTTAAATTAAGTGCTAACACATCCGTAGGATACGTTTGAGAAAATCATAAAATGTATCTAACATCCAAGTCGCTGTGTTTGTGAAGTTGAAGGATGTCCAATTTTTATAGAAAATCCAACAAACTTGAACGTTTACTCACTTGAGCCTAGCTATAATGAAAAATTTCTTTGTGTATCCTCAATTACCTTAGAATGTCTCTATGGAGGTTTTACAGGACCCTTTTTGCAAAAACGCAATACGTCACCAAGGAACATAACAGCGGCAACAACAGTTTTATTTCTATAGAATATATAAATATATTATTGTCTAAATTTGCTGCTAGTTAAATTTTTAAATTGCGCAAAACCAAGGTATTCTTCTCTTTCACCTGAATTTGGTAAAATATATTTTTGTCCTTTGGGTATTTTTTAACATCTTGAAATATTAATTTCACAATATCGGTCCAATCACTACTGATGAGAAATTGTATTCCGAAAGGATCGTCTAGTGCTGTAAAATTAAAACTGGTCAGCCAGTTAACATTTGAATTAATCTGTTGATACAGAACCAATTGATTAGTCAAGCACTACTGATGAGAAATTGTATTAGTGCAGTAATATGTAATATGATTATTGACAGATTATTAAACTTATTTAGCACAGTCGTTTTAGAACAGACAATAAAATGACATGGGATGTAAAACATACATTTTAGATAAAGAATATGTTAAATAGCAAAGTACTTTAAAATATCAAACCATTTAAAGCCAAGGTAGAAAAATATATTGAACAAAGGATCCAGTAAAAAGTGTATATCTGAAAAAACCTCGTGTGCCATATTTCTACAAATCAATAAAAAAATTGAAGTAACTTGAAACCGCGTGGATTATAATTTATATAATTTCATTTTAACATCGTAAATAATTATGATTATGCATGTGTAGACAACATCAATAAATCATTTTACTTGGTTTTACATTTATGTTTGACTTATCAAAATATAATATCTGACTCTGTGGCGCAACGGTAGCGCGTCTGACTCCAGATCAGAAGGTTGCGTGTTCAAATCACGTCAGGGTCAATAACTTTTTATCACTTTTTTTAATTTTTTTTATAAATGCCTTAGCTAGTGGATGTAAATGGCGAAATCAAATTTATTTTATCTATACTGAATCAATATAAATTATATGTATTCTATATTTGACTTACGTGGCATGGATGTTAACTATATGAACAATATGACTTGAAGGCTTTTTTTATTCTGTCTGTGTAACTGGCTCAATCAAATTTATTTGATATTGAATTAAAATCTTATATTAAGTATATTCGACTGAGTTTTTATTTTCTGTTCTATTTTTAAAGAAACCCAAAAAAGAGGAATTTTACCTATTTGAACCAAGTCTCCATGGGAAATATCTACTATAGTCCCATCACGTATTCAGTGAGGAATACAGATGTAGCCTTAAAAGATCGTGGATAATTTATCCCAAATTGCATTATTGCTATATGTAGATTTCTTATTGTTATAACATGTGTGGAAATGATTTTGTTAATTTCGTTACATTAAGTATATAAATGAAATAAAACTAGTGTTTATCAGAGGCGCATCTGAATATAGATGATGGGCATCACGTAGTAAAATGCATTATTGCCAATAACTTCATCTTTTGATAAAAAATTGATGTTTTGTTAGATGAGCTTGAGTGTTTTGTTCTTTATTTTGATGTTTGTGCTGTTTTATCTATCGTCCATTCATAAACAAAAGCAATGGGTTAGTCCGTGAGGTATAAATTTCAGAAATAGAAAATACAGGATACGATTAAAAACACCTGTATAAACCCGTATCTCGTGAATACGTATTTACCAACCAAAACCCAGTTCTGAATCACTTGTATGAATGTAGCTATTGAATAGGCCATATCAAAATATCAGAAGGACAATAGCTACCTTTTAATTAATTGCTTAATTTAGACTCCCAAAATGGAAAAAATCTATAGTGCACGTTGAAAATTTAACCATGTAGCTAGAAAATTAGTATTTAAATACTTACCTTTAAAAAAGACTGCAAAAGACAAGTATTCATTTCTCAACAAACTTTTATCGAATAAGCTTATTAAAATATATCCATTTAAATTAAAAGCAAAATAATACAAAAAGGTTGGAATATTTAAAAAAAAAATCAAAATATGAAAAAATATGTTCTTACAACACATGTGAAAATTTAAGTCTATTGAAGTTATTTAAAAGTTATATATAAGATATTCAAGTTTGAATCACACCATCCATTTAAAATATGTTTTTCCTCAATGAAAATGTGATCGGACTATAGTTTGCTCATCAAGAATACTGTAGAATAAAAGGACGAATGAATGATCCATTTGCGCAAACGAAGTAATACGTCACCATGGACTTACCTTCCAGTGGAAACATCGATATTTCATATAAAGAATCTCTATAAAATCTCTTTTATCTCCATTTCAGCAGAAATACTTTATAGTTGATGACCATAGCGATTTCAGTTGCGACATTGACCAAATATCAAACATTTAAAGTTTATTGGATTTTCTATGAAAACCGCGTCATTCCCCATCAAAAACATACCCCTTTCAAAAGAACACCACAAAATGCGTGTATATTGACAGACTTTAAAACTCCTGATATTTTAGATGATAGAAAAATACTCTAACATGAGAGTATATACGCATACGTCTGAGAACATACAATAAAATACCGTTTGATGTAAAACAAATATTTCAGATAAAAGGAGTGTTGAATCGAGGGAGGGTTACTTTAAAATATTTAACTTCTAGTGAAGAAATATAAAGCAATACCAGCAAGTAAAAATTGAATACATGTATTTGAAAAACGTGTTATATTTCCACAAAATCCAAAGAGATAAATAGAATGAGATAAAGGATAACTTATTCGTAAGTAAAACCGAAACAACTTCAATCTAGAAATTTTTAAAAGCAATTGAAACCTATCGGCATGTAAATTATATACTTTCATTTTAATAATATAGATCATTATGCAAGTACACACTACATCAATACATCATTTTAATTATACAAGTGATTGGAGTATTTTACTATATGTGACTCTGTGGCGCAACGGTAGCGCGTCTGACTCCAGATCAGAAGGTTGCGTGTTCAAATCACGTCAGGGTCAATCAAATTTTATAATAATTTTTTTATTTTGTCTGGTTAGTTAGTGTAACTGGCAGAAATAAATTTGATTTGATATTTACCATAATCGAATTACGTCACATCGGTTTTATTTTTTTTGTTTGAATAACGCAACCATGATATGTTTTCAGTATACTGGTCATTACATTAAATTAAAGCAAATAAAATTGCTTATACAATGGAATAGAAACATTTGTATGTATAAATTCTCAAAATTATCTTTAGATTTGTACTTAAATTATCTGGATTAGGGTGCAATGATGTGTTTATACGATATCTGTGTTGATGCAGATGCAAACTTAAACACAAATTCACTACAATAACATTCGTTTTTCAGTTACGACAAGGCTCAAGTAAGTGAACAATATCAAACACTTTTTTGGATTTCCTATAAAAACTAGCTCATTCGTTGTAAAAATACACAATGACTTCGACAACATTAAATATACATCACAAAATGAATGTCTCTTGACAATTTAAAACTCATATTTTTGATATTACACTGGACATATGAATACTTTGACATATTAAACAACTGAAAATATTATAAAATGAATATAAATAAATAAATTAAAAAGAAAAAAATCGAAAACATAATAACAATAACTCGTGTTGCATTTCTACAAATTGTAGGTGACTTCAATCTAAAAAATTAAAAAGCAATTAAAACTACATTGAATATAAATTGTATAATTTCATTTAAACCAAGTAGATTACTGCATATGTATTCAAAAATAACTGCATCAATACATCATTTTACTTCGTATAATTGTACATACATGTGATTCATCTATTTCATGATATCTGACTCTGTGGCGCAACGGTAGCGCGTCTGACTCCAGATCAGAAGGTTGCGTGTTCAAATCACGTCAGGGTCAATAATTTTTAAAACATTTATTTCTGACTAGTAATTGTAACTGCCTTAATAAGCTTTATTTGATACTGAATAAATATCCTATATTTTCTGTTACGTGGGAGAAGTTTATTTTTTGTCTGAATAAGGCAATTTATAGGTCTTTTGGGTGCAAGACGTTTCGTCCCATAGGAATTTTCGTCCCATGCCATTTCGTACCATTTTTCGTCCCAAACTTCTAAGACGTTTCGTACCATAGGACTTTTCGTCCCATGACATTTCGTAAACTTTTTGGGGACTTTTCGTTCCTCATTTTTAAGATGTACCATAACATTAAGTAATTTTTTCAGAATGTTTCATGTCATATTCGGACCCATGTAGTACTTTCGTCCTGGCATTATATACATTTGTTATACTATATTAACTGAAAATGTGCACCTCCACTAACGGTCTGAAACTAAATTTGCATGATGTTATTATTACATATTGGACATGTGCACATCCTATTTTTCTGCATCTTATTTTTATTTTTATTTTATGGATACTTTTTGAACTTTGCCATTTTTCAACAATATATCACTCTTACATTTCTATAAGCGGGACATCACGATAAGTAAAAGTGATATAAGTCCCACGTACGCTTCCTCATGTTTGTAGAACGTTTCCATCAACTGAACAATAAACGCTTGTGGAAAAATGTGTTTTGTTTTTATTGGTATAAGAAAAATTGAAATCCTGAGACTTTATGGCTTTAAAGTTTATTTAATGATAAAGTGAGAGAAAAAAAAGTTTACTGGCATAAAATTGTGGTTAGTTAAATCCATATAAAAAATAAAGATGTATTAATCATCCCGCTTAAAAAGACAAGACGGTGAAATTAAATATATTTATGTAACTAAATTTTATTTATAACACAGTAAAAACATAAATAAAAAAAAAATAAATAAAAAAATAAAATCTTTAAAAAGTCATTAAACTGTTATGAAATGTCATGGGACGAAAAGTCATAAATTTTATTTATAACACAGTAAACAAACAAAAACAAAAATAAATAAATAAATAAATAAATAAATAAATAAATAAATAAATAAATAAATAAATAAAAAAAAATAAATAAATAAAGTAATAAATAAATAAAGTAATTAATTAATTAATAAAATCTCTTTAAAAAGTAATTAAAATGTTATGAAATGCCATGGACGAAAAGTCCTAAATTTTATTTATAACACAGTAAAAAAAAACAAAAATAAATGAATAAATAAATAAAGTAATTAATTAATAAAATCTCTTTAGAAAGTCATTAAAATGTTACGAAATGTCATGGGACGAAAAGTCCTATGGTACGATTATTGGACGAAAAGTCCTGAACATGGTACGAATGTCTCGAAAATGGTACGAAATGGCATGGGACGAAAAGTCTTATGGGACGATACGTCTGTAATTCGGTCTTTTTGCTCTGGTCATCACAATTTTGACTCTGTGGCGCAAGGTGTTGAAATCACGTCAGGGTCAATCAAAAGTTTTTAACATTTAATTTTTTTTGGCTAGTCGTTGGAACTGGGTAAATAAAATTTACTTCTTATCTAATCAATGTCCTGTATTTACTTTATTCTACGTACATGTAATTAATTTTACTTTCGTTTTGAAAACACAACTGCGATACGTCTTCATTGTGGCGCAACGGTATCGTGTCTAAATCCAGATCAGAACACTTAAATCACGTCAAGGTCAATCAATTTGATGTAACAGTTTTATTTCTTTCTGGCTAGTCAGTGTTAATAGATAAATTAAGTTTATTTTATATAGAGTCAATATCTTATATTTACTATATTCGATTTACGCGGAATGAATTTAATTTCTGTCTGAATAGCATACCATTGATCTTAAATAATACAAGCTTTAAACTTGTACTTTTTTACAAATCAAAGTGGAATGAGTGGAATAATGTACCAGTCAAGAATTTTCATTTATATCAAAGCAATCAGTTTATAAATAGAGATAGCTCAAACAATACTAACGACCATTGACAAGCACAGGAAACTGATAAATTTAACACTGACCTTTTTGTAAGATAACATTTTCTAAACATAATTTTCATGCACCTAAAAAGCATAGACACACAAAACCTCATATATAACACCTGGAGGTTAGGCTGTACTTTTTCACAAAAATTATTGACCTTGACCTTACACAGATTGTCCTTGACATTGGAAAGTAACATTGCACAAAAAGTTCAAAAATTTTCTATTTATGAACTTGAAAGTCGTATGTGACAACAGTGCATACAATTCATAAATCGTGTTGTCTGTGACTGTCATCAAAAGGCAAGGTGTTACCTATTATACCCATTTGTTTTTAATTGAAAGGGTACAAGTTGAACATGCCATTTTAAATCGCTACATAATACATAATGTAAACTATTCATTCATATTGAAAATTGTCGTCAAGACGTTATTCTTTAAAAAACAGCAGGACAAAAGGGAACACTAATCAAGTCCTTCTACTATCATCTCGTAACAAATGAAATGTAACTGTAAAGAATTTTCTTTGCAATGGTACAAAACATTAAAAACAATAAAAACACGTATGTAATTACATATTATATGTAACATAGCAACGTAATGTATTTTGGTTTTTGAAATTAAGTAGTGTCATCAGCAAAACTATAAACAATATCACATATTAGACATAGACAATAACGTATATGGTAAACTTCCTAGTTTAAAAGGATGTGAGATAAAATGTTGCAGCGCTACAGACTTTTTAGGTTTATATAATATAAAAGAACAAAATTGTTTTATTGTTATCTAATATTTACATTTTTATCTTACCTAAAATAGAATATATTTTCTGTTTAAGCGACGCCATTGCTACAATACATTGATTTTGTAGTCTTCTTTTGAAAATAAAGAAACCAAGGCGTATATATTGCATTCGGTACTACAGCCCTGAAGGTATACAGTTACTATAAGGGTTGATCGTTGGCATAATCTGAAAAACAAAAGAGAACGGAGTTTAAAAATATGCACTAATTAAGGATAGAATGCGTTTTTGTTCATTGACAGAATAAGCTAAACTTTTTATACTTGACCAAAAGGGAGAGGAGTAATTAAATGGATTTTCATATTTTCACTCAGACAATTAATTCTGGTAAGGTGGAGGAAACCGAAATAGAATGAAACCATCGACCTTGGAAAAGTGAACTGAAGAACTATCTCTCAAAAGAAGATCGGCGATAGTGGGATTTGCACCTAGGTGGCCATTAGCGTCGTAATATACAAGCTGGGGCTTTTGCTACTCAACCAACGAGCCCCTTATGCAACTCTACCAAACTTCAGTCATTATGTTTTGGTTATGAAGAATACATGGTTCCGCCCATCGCAATGTAAATTATATAGTTAATTTTTGCTACTATCACATGCCCTAATCGCCATAACATTTTCAGATTGTATGGAATGGAGTAATAGTATGCATATTGTATGACGCCACCGTCAAGATTCAATCACTTAAATACCAAGGTTGTCAGTTCTGCTGATGAAGGGAGGAGGCTTGAGTTCCCAAAGAGCATCGCCGATTAGGCAAGTGTTTTCACATCAAATGATAGTTTTAAGAAATACGCCATCTTTTTGTAATTTTGTTCAGAACATATAATCAATATTTTAGAAATATAGACATATCCATTGAGACCACACTTATTTGTTTTCCAATGACGTAAATAATTGTAACCTTCAAAAGAAAGTAAAAATGTTATTTAATATTTTTATAATGTTTATAATTTTTATTATAATAGATAAATTCATATGTTTACGGTACTTAGTCACGAGGATGTAGGCTTATTATGTTTTTCCAGTTGTCGTGTTTGATCCTATCAAAAGCACAAGGCTCAGTACCTAGTAATTTTAAATGTTATTATTTTAGAATATAAAATGATGTAGTTGCTTGAACGTTCTATTAAAGTTAAATAAAATGAAAATATCTCTGATATCATTATCTCCGAGATAAAGACAGCGAACACTAAATATTTTTATATTATTGTATTTTTAAAAATATTTTGTCATTTATTTCCACACTATAATAACACAAGTCAGTAACAGTAAGCTGTTTAAAATCCTTTTAGGTCATCTGGACCCAGTTAGTTGTTCGAAGCTTATTAGTTTATTAGTTTAATCACTATCAGTGTTTAGCACAAATTCAAAATATCAACAAAAATTGAGTATCATTATTAAATCAATATTTTTATAACAATGTTGTTGACTTTGATGACATTCTATCGATTTTCGAAATTTTAACGTTAATCCACAATATATATATTTTTGAAATTTACGCAATAATCAAACTTCAGCTAATCACATAATTACGATTTTCTATTATCAGAGTATTGTGAGCTTCATATTTGTTACGTCGAATACTGCTTGCAAAATAATTGTTGATTCAGGGATATTGCAAAGGCTAGGCTTCTAACGGCTCTCAAAAAAATTATGGCCGTCATCATAGTATTGTTGATAAGTTTAATGTCTCTGTGTCCAGAATTGACCTAGATATATTTGACGTCCCATAGTTCCATGGTCCTTTCACACAATTTTGATTACACACGTGGCGGGTGTAGCTAGCTAAACAGGAGGCGCTTACCCTTCCTTCCGGAGCACCCTGCCTCACTTCCATGGTGAAAGTCTACGTGTCTAACCTGACTTGTCAGTTTTTACTTTGCTTCTTGATTGTAATTCGGACATTGATTAGTATGTTTGTTTGTTTGTTTTTGTTTTTACACATACCCTATTGATTATGGTTCCCATAGTTGCCAACAAATAGCAACTCCAGTTGGTTTCTTATCGAGGTCAGCAAAAGACAGACATTTTGTTATATGAACAGATATTATTTTTACAATCTTGTATCAATGGCTAATAAAATTCATCTTTTATATATTCTAACGTTGGTTATGTAGTGTCAAATGAAATTCACTCTTAAAATATCTCTATCTAGTAAGAATGTTTCCATGTTCGTACTCACGACGTAACGAAAATCGGTCATTAGCCTTGGCTATTAATTTTGTTATTGTAATTAATTTTTCAAACACATTGAACGTATTAATGCCAGCAAATGTATTAACGATAGTTTTATTTGAGACATTATATGTAATATTGGCGGAATAAATAGATCTTTATCCCGCGAGACCGCACTTCTTTGTCTTCCGATGATGTAAAAATTGCGAATTTAATGTAATATTTTCAATGGAAAGTAACAATAAACCAATTTCTAATGGTTATAATGGTAAATTATGAATCATAAACTCATGTAATTACGGATTATTACGAGGATGTGGGTTAAGCTGGGTTTCCCGAATACGTAGTGTGACTGAAATTATCAAAACCGATAGATTCAGTTCATTCCAATGTAACTTCAAATATTTTGCCTCTAGCCGTTTATGTATTTGAAAGAATAATTAAAATACATAACTAGCTCATTTAATCTAGTTTAAATGCTGTGGTGATAGATTCTCGCAATGTAATGCAGAAGCAGAAGTAACCATTTGATAAAATTCGGTATTTGTTTTTGTGGCTAAAATTAATGTTTGTATCAAAAACAAACATACTAATCGATGTCCAAATCACAATTCAGAAGCAAAGTAAAAACTTCGGAACTGACAAGTCAGTTAAGACACGTGAACGTATCCATGGAAGTGTGGCCGGGTGCTCTTGAAGGGTAAGCATCGCCTGTTTGGGTAGCTACATCTGTCACATGTGTAATCAAAATTGTGTGTAAAATTGCAACTATATAGTCTTCAAACTTTTCAAATTTTGTATATCATTATTTAAATTGTTGTTTAAAGTACAAATGCCAGCAAATATACAAAACACTGGTTTCATTTCTTAACCGATGGTTTTGCCAGTGAACGGTGCATGTACCGGTATTTCTCGGAAATGTTTTGATGGCATTATGTATGTTATGTCTAGATTGAAATATATCTATATCCCTTCTACAAAATGAAATGAATTATATCTGGGAGTTTTCAAGACATGAACACACGTTAAATTTGTCGTCATGGCTTTGTGTTTAAATATTAATATAACAATCGCATTAAGTTTCAATTCTCCAATAACAATTTCTGATGTATTTTTAAAAAATAGTTTTCATCTTGTTTAACCAGTGGAAAAATCTTTATTTTCAAAAACGAGCGCTTTGCGTTTGGTAAAGTTCTGTTAAATAATCTAAGAAGTAACCAATTGATAATTTGACATAACGTTTTACTGACTTTTAAGATCAAGCTGTTGTGGCACCAAAGTAAACAGTCAATGCAACGTCTTTGATATTTCCCCAATGCGGAAGTAACCATATAGCAAAATTCGTTTAATTAACTTTGTGTCTAAAATTGTTTTATGCATGTGTATATTTTCATTTTTAAAAGTATTCACGCAAAGTAAATATTTTTTCTGTAATTTTATAGTAGACATCATAATATATCCCGTGACAGTGTAATTTTAAGTCTTTCTACCGTGGAAGACAACCCTTTAAATGCAACACAATGAATGGAAATAGCATTAAATGCAGATATAAAAGGTATAAAAATAAATCTGAATCATTTTTAGTATTATTTCTCCAGTGTGATACAGGTCGATAGTCACAAGAACATAAGATCATTAGGTGGTTTGTTATTCCGTTTTTCCCATGGCATGGAAATTAGAACAAGATTCAGCAAGGTAACATGCCAAAATATCTACCCGTTCCTTTTTTGTTTATTTGTTGGCTGGAATGATGGAAATTTTAACATTTTGTTTTTGTTAATAATAATAAAAATTTAATATCTAAAAGTATGATTTTAAATGTGGTTTGCTGTCGTGTCACGTAATGCCCATAACGTTTGTGCGGACCATTTATTCCATTGGATATAAAATCGAAAAAGATTACTTCCCAAACGAATTTATTCTAGAAGTTTATGAATTAATTTTTCAAAAAAATAAAAAAACAAATCACGTGGTACGACGACGCGAATCTTATTCTCGGAGATTACGTTAACACGGTACCATTTTTTAAAAATCATACATTTTTAAATGTTTAACAATTTGTAATCTGCTTTTATGAACTAAAACAGAGCCTTTCTAAGGATCAATACCAAATGACGCCATAAGGGCATGTTACAAAATTCGGTCAATTACCTTTTGTGCTTACATTTCCTGTAGTGTGTGTTTATTCTTTAAAAAAAACCTTAAAATCAGCAAATATATTTCCTGTAATTCATTTAAAAACGTTGTAAAGAATCCCGAGAGATCATGCTTTAATGTGTGTTTTCCATGTAAGTCGTTCCTTTTAATGTAATATTTTGAACGAAAAATAGCATTAAAACAATTCATAATGATAAAATATAAAAATAAATCATTTTTATAATTATTCCATTGTTATTAATGTTCGTAACATGTTTATCACTACGGAAAAGCCAATATACTCAAAGCAAAAATTGAAATAAAAATTTATGTATAGGTTAACAATAAATTGTTGATGGGAATTTTCTAAAGTTCTTTATTGATCATGAAGTTTCTTTCAATGTATGCGTTATCGCCATGATATTGCATGACTGAGATGGTTTTTTTAACTTGATAAGTCGAAATAAGAAATGAGGAGAATTTATACTGTTTTAAAGTAATATGTTTTGTGTGTAGTTTTATTTTGCGTTAAACATAGACATGGCATTGCATGGCTGATTTAATTTGTCTTTGAAGGTCACAATAATTTTTTTGAAATTTTAGCTTTTTCTTTCCTAAAGTTACTTTGTTTGAAGCATCTTTCTTTCATTTGCTTATCGTCACGACGCTGCATGAGTGATTGAATGTGTATTTGCAGAGGTCACAATAAAAATTATAGAAATTTTAACTTTTTCTTTCCTGAAGGTGCTTTGTTTGAATCATCTTTCTTCTATTTGCGTTACCGCCATTGAATGGTATGACTGAGTTTTTTTTTACTTATTACGCCACATTAAGATCGAATAATGATAGTACTTTGTCTGTATTTTGTTTGAAAATTTAAACAGTAAGAGATTGGGATTCAAAAATAAACATACCATCCATATTCAAAACACACTTACAAAAAACAAAAATTTTGAAAACCTGACATATTTACTTAAACACGTAAACTTCCACCAGAGAAGTGAGACCGGGTGCCCCCTCTTTAGCAACCTTCATCCGTCACGTAAGCAAGCAAAATTGAGAATGAAAGAAATATGAAACTTTAGGAGGTCAAGTATATACCGCACAAGACAACATATTTATCAACAAATTTATTATGACGGTCATAAAACGTTTTGAGGGCCTTGAAAAGTCTAGGCATAGAATATCCCCAAGTGAGTATGTATTTTAGATATTAAATTTTTCATGATGATTTCTAGATTCTTTCAAGCTTCTTTGATTATCTGTGGTATCAATACGTGACATAAATATGTCTTAGGCGCTATAGATCGCAATAAAATGATAGGAAATTAAACTGTGTTTTTGTATTGTTTTGTTTTGTGATAAATAAAGAATAAGGGGGTTAACGATTGAGAATTAAGACTATATTTTACTTCCTCACAAAAACAAAAATTAATTTTGTAAGTAATTGCTTTCAGACGTTATTAATATTTATGCTGGAGTTTTAGATGACAAAAAGACAATTGTATGTTTACACTTATCATCGTTTCTGCTCTGGACTGATAACAAAATTATTAGACACTATAAACGGTTACCATGACAACAGGACAGAAAATAGGAATGATATGAGATAAATCTCACCCTTATGGATTGTGAAAACTATCATGGAACCAAAGTGGCAAACTAATGATCATCCTTCTGGTGTTGTTTTCTACGCTATTTCCTATCAAGATAATAATTTAGTTGTTGATCAAAGGCATTGAGGTTACATTATGTCTGTCAGGGTTATTAGGAAAATAGGCAATTTCTAACTTCCATAAAAGACTATCTTAATGTGACTTCTGAAATCTAAATCAGTAAGAACAAAATTAATTGAACGATTCATGCATTCTTTATGATTGGAAGTCGGCTCTTTAAATCATTTATAATAATTGATTAAAACAAAAACGGTCATTTTAATTCTTTATTGTTTATTATCTTTAATAGAAAATAGTTTTAGAATCTTAAGATAATTGGGTTTTTAAAGCTGCCCCTGGGATTCTGAACGTTGCTGAATGGCGATGAGGGTTTAGCTCTATAAAATACATGATTGACATAGCTAGTTTCACATAAATCATTTAATCCTTTTGTCTTCCTTAACCAGTAACATCAAATACTGACTCGACATTTTTCGGCACGTCAATTAAAAAAAAATGTTCATAATGATTAAAAACCTGTATTTCCATGTTCATTTTATTGCATTGTGTATAGTATTTCTAAAAATGCAGTGCTATGGTGTGTCTAATCAATTGTATTGAAGGACACTTTGAAAAAGACACATAGATTCGAATCTTTGTGTTTGATTCGAGATTTATTCATGGCTCACTTAATAACTTAGGACTGATGCGGTACACTAAAATCGTATTGCAATATATTGCTAAGTTTGTGAAGTGTATTTATATAACAATATGGTTTCTTCCATATTATTTGCTAAACTATTTCCCAAAGTTAGATGGCATAGTGCACGAAACGAATAATGTTACTATTATTATTACTATGAATGCTTTGGTTAAGCTTAAAAAGAAAAAAAGGAAAAAAAAAAAAAAAAGGAAAACATCCAGCAGTCAAGCGTGACATGTTATTGACATGCATACTTTTAACGCTTAACATGTAGATACAGTCCAACGTATTTTATTTCTCTTTTTATAAAGATAATGTGTCTATTTAAAAAAAGAACAAATCACATGCAATTACATTGTATGACCTCTCTGAACTTGATTTTTGCAAGGTTTTCGATTTTTGTTTTTTCATTCATATAGAAAAACAGCAGAGAGTGAAGTTCTTTCTGACAGTAATTTGGATAGACTACACTTATGTAATACAAACAATCTGACAATAATATGATAATAGCGTGTTTTTCTGCACACAAACACCATCATCAATCATTACTTGTAAACCTTATGGACCATGAACCATATTGTTAGTACCAAGAATTTCATTCCTGATCACCACTTCGATAATGCCAATATGTGGGATGTGATGAATCAAAAATAATTCTTAGAGTCAATACATATTTCCGATTAATCTTAGCCATTCATCGCACTTTTATAATGTACGAAGGTTATTGGCAGTATAGTGGTTTTGTACTATATGCTTACCATGAAAACTTATAGTTATATTTTCCTTATGGTTTAAACAAATGTAATTGTTTACATTGTTCCAGCTTTTGTTTAGGTTATGCAAAGTTAACAATTAATGTTCAACTTTAAAAAAAAGCATTACGAAAACGTTCTTGTTTTAAAATTTAATGACAATTATCATTTTGATTATTACAAACTATTTGACAACCACTTCAATTTGTGTAAAAGATGCTAAGACCACATTGGCTAAATATTTAAATTATGAAGCACGACAACACTCAATTTCGAGGTTCGAATCCCACTGACTCCTGCTACTTAGTTTGCTTTTCGAAGATAGGTGGTTTTCTCTGCACCAAGTTTTCTCGGTCATCACTTAACTGCTTAACTCGATTTAAGCGAATGAATCTTGATTGGGTAAAAACTACGTATATTTCACTTTATTCCACTCCTAAGAATATGTTAGATTCATATAGAAACGTAAAATTCATATCAATCAATCAATCAATTCTAAATGTATGGTCTTTGTATAATATAATGGCTGTCATAGTTGACTATGACTTCCATTTTGTTTGATATTTGATGTATTAAATGAATATTTTTAAAGCCAAATTAGATTGAATGGATATATTGTATGACAGTGACACACGAATCTCAAAATTCTGCACTATGGACAGCATAGCGACAACGCAGGCAAAACTGATATCATAAGTTGCCAGTTGGCTTATGGAATTTCACGAAAAAAATTAGCTGTTCTTATTTTAAATCAAATTGGTCCATAGCAATACAAGATTTTTTGTAAAACTAGTTTGATTGATGGTACCCTTGATTAGCACTTTCACCAAAAAGACTGAGAAAATCCACTAACGAAATCAAAAGTTAGTGTTATTAACAACCATCCCAGTATCTGTTTATCATTTCCTTTTGACCTTTTGTTCGTTTCTTTTATAAACGTATTGGTTGCTTTCACTGTTGCCAATCAAACGATCGTCTTGTTCAAAATGCCTCTCATCATTTATGTCAGATTGTTTTGAATTCTCACAGTTGCCTCTTTAAATGTTTGTTTGTTTCCCAATGACGTAAATAATTGTAACCTTCAAAAGAAAGTAAAAATGTTATTTTATATTTTTATAATGTTTATAATTTTTATTATAATAGATAAATTCATATGTTTACGGTACTTTGTCACGAGGATGTAGGCTTATTATGTTTTTCCAGTTGTCGTGTTTGATCCTATCAAAAGCACAAGGCTCAGAACCTAGTAATTTAAATGTTATCGTTTTAGAATATAAAATGATGTAGTTGCTTAAACGTTCTACTAAAGTTAAATAAAATGAAAAAAATCTGATATCATTATCTCCGAAATAAAGACAGCGAACACGAAAAAGTTTTATATCATTTCATTTTTAAAAAAATATTTTGTCATTTATGTCCAGACTATTATAAAGTTCACAAGTCAGTTACAGTTAGTTGTTTAAAATCCTTTTAGGCAATATAGTGTAAACATCTGGACCCAGTTGTTCGAAGCTTATTAGTTTAATTACTATCAGTGTTTAGCACAAATGCAAAATATCAACAACAATTGAGTATCATTATTAAATCAATATGTTCATAACAATGTTGTTGACTTTGATGACATTCTATCGATTTTCGAAATTTTAACGTTAATCCACAATATAATTGAAATTTACGCAAAAATCCAATTTCAACTAATCACATAATTACGATTTTCTATTACCAAAGTATTTTGAGTTTCATATTTTTACGTCTGACAATCATAAGGCATCATATGTTTTTTTTTCAAAATTTAAAATACACTTGTTCTTTTTCTTTTTTCTGGCAGTAGCATCACGCTATATTGTACGTATCGAACATAGAATTTCACGACCTAATATTTTTGAAAATTTAGGAATAATTTATATATAATTGGATGTATCCCTTTTGATCATGGTTCTCATAGTTGCCAACTAATAGCAGTTGGTTTGTTATTGTGGTTATCAAAACAGACATTTTGTAATGTGAACGTAATTGTTTTACGATCTTGTGTCAATGGAAATCAGTAAATTATATTCTAAGAATGGTTGTATAGTGTAAAATAAAATCATCTATCTAGTGAGACTGTGCCAGAAGTGTTATTATTATTTTAACAATCTCGTGTCAATGGCTAATAAAATTTATCTTTTAGTTAATACTATATATATATATATATATTCTAATGTTGGTTGTATAGTGTCAAGTGAAATGTACTCTCAAAATATCTCTATCTTATAAGAATGTACTAGATTCCATGTTCGTACTCAGGATCTAACGGAAATCGGTCATTAGCCTTGGCTATTAACTTTGTTTTTGTACTTAATTTTTTAAACATATTGAAAGTATTAATGTCAGAAAATGTATTAACGATAGTTTCATTTGAGAGATTATATGTAATACTAGCGAAATAAATAGATCTTTATCCCGCGAGACTGCACTTCTTTGTCTTCCGATGATGTAAAAATTGCGAATTTATGTAATATTTTCAATGGAAAGTAACAATAAACCAATTTCTAATGGTTATAATGGTAAATTATGAATCATAAACTCATGTAATTACGGATTATTTTGAGCATGTGGGTTAAGCTGGTTTTCCCGGTTAAGTAGTATGACTTAAATTATCAGAAGCGATAGATTCAGTCCATTGCAATGTGACTTCAAGTGATTTTTTGCATCTATTTGATTATGTATTGGAAAAAATAATTAAAATACATAACATGGTCATTTAACCTAGTGTAAATGCTGTGATAGATTCTCGCAATGTAATGCAAAAGCAGAAGTAACCATTTGATAAAATTCGGTTATTTGTTTTTGTGGCTAAAATTAATGTTTGTTTCAAAAACAAACATACTAATTCATGTCAAAATCACAATCCGGAAGCAAAGTAAAAACTTTGGAACTGACAAGTCAGGTAAGACACGTAAACTTCTCCATGGAAGTGAGGCCGAATGCTTTTGAAGGGTAAGTATCTCCTTTTTAGCTAGCTACACCTGTCACATGTGTAATCAAAATTGTGTGCAAGAACCATTGAACCATGAAACATCAAATATATATTTACACAAAGTTTTAAAACTTTGTATATCTATATTAATTGTTGTTAAAAGTACAAATGCCAGATGAACATAAGATCATTAGGTGGTTTGTTATTCCGTTTTTCCCATGGCATGGAAATTAGAACAAGATTCAGCAAGGTAACATGCCAAAATATCTACCCGTTCCTTTTTTGTTTATTTGTTGGCTGGAATGATGGAAATTTTAACATTTTGTTTTGTTAATAATAATAAAAATTTAATATCTAAAAGTATGATTTTAAATGTGGTTTGCTGTCGTGTCACGTAATGCCCATAACGTTTGTGCGGACCATTTATTCCATTGGATATAAAATCGAAAAAGATTACTTCCCAAACGAATTTATTCTAGAAGTTTATGAATTAATTTTTCAAAAAAATAAAAAAACAAATCACGTGGTACGACGACGCGAATCTTATTCTCGGAGATTACGTTAACACGGTACCATTTTTTAAAAATCATACATTTTTAAATGTTTAACAATTTGTAATCTGCTTTTATGAACTAAAACAGAGCCTTTCTAAGGATCAATACCAAATGACGCCATAAGGGCATGTTACAAAATTCGGTCAATTACCTTTTGTGCTTACATTTCCTGTAGTGTGTGTTTATTCTTTAAAAAAAACCTTAAAATCAGCAAATATATTTCCTGTAATTCATTTAAAAACGTTGTAAAGAATCCCGAGAGATCATGCTTTAATGTGTGTTTTCCATGTAAGTCGTTCCTTTTAATGTAATATTTTGAACGAAAAATAGCATTAAAACAATTCATAATGATAAAATATAAAAATAAATCATTTTTATAATTATTCCATTGTTATTAATGTTCGTAACATGTTTATCACTACGGAAAAGCCAATATACTCAAAGCAAAAATTGAAATAAAAATTTATGTATAGGTTAACAATAAATTGTGATGGGAATTTTCTAAAGTTCTTTATTGATCATGAAGTTTCTTTCAATGTATGCGTTATCGCCATGATATTGCATGACTGAGATGGTTTTTTTAACTTGATAAGTCGAAATAAGAAATGAGGAGAATTTATACTGTTTTAAAGTAATATGTTTTGTGTGTAGTTTTATTTTGCGTTAAACATAGACATGGCATTGCATGGCTGATTTAATTTGTCTTTGAAGGTCACAATAATTTTTTTTGAAATTTTAGCTTTTTCTTTCCTAAAGTTACTTTGTTTGAAGCATCTTTCTTTCATTTGCTTATCGTCACGACGCTGCATGAGTGATTGAATGTGTATTTGCAGAGGTCACAATAAAAATTATAGAAATTTTAACTTTTTCTTTCCTGAAGGTGCTTTGTTTGAATCATCTTTCTTCTATTTGCGTTACCGCCATTGAATGGTATGACTGAGTTTTTTTTTACTTATTACGCCACATTAAGATCGAATAATGATAGTACTTTGTCTGTATTTTGTTTGAAAATTTAAACAGTAAGAGATTGGGATTCAAAAATAAACATACCATCCATATTCAAAACACACTTACAAAAAACAAAAATTTTGAAAACCTGACATATTTACTTAAACACGTAAACTTCCACCAGAGAAGTGAGACCGGGTGCCCCCTCTTTAGCAACCTTCATCCGTCACGTAAGCAAGCAAAATTGAGAATGAAAGAAATATGAAACTTTAGGAGGTCAAGTATATACCGCACAAGACAACATATTTATCAACAAATTTATTATGACGGTCATAAAACGTTTTGAGGGCCTTGAAAAGTCTAGGCATAGAATATCCCCAAGTGAGTATGTATATTTAGATATTAAATTTTTCATGATGATTTCTAGATTCTTTCAAGCTTCTTTGATTATCTGTGGTATCAATACGTGACATAAATATGTCTTAGGCGCTATAGATCGCAATAAAATGATAGGAAATTAAACTGTGTTTTTGTATTGTTTTGTTTTGTGATAAATAAAGAATAAGGGGGTTAACGATTGAGAATTAAGACTATATTTTACTTCCTCACAAAAACAAAAATTAATTTTGTAAGTAATTGCTTTCAGACGTTATTAATATTTATGCTGGAGTTTTAGATGACAAAAAGACAATTGTATGTTTACACTTATCATCGTTTCTGCTCTGGACTGATAACAAAATTATTAGACACTATAAACGGTTACCATGACAACAGGACAGAAAATAGGAATGATATGAGATAAATCTCACCCTTATGGATTGTGAAAACTATCATGGAACCAAAGTGGCAAACTAATGATCATCCTTCTGGTGTTGTTTTCTACGCTATTTCCTATCAAGATAATAATTTAGTTGTTGATCAAAGGCATTGAGGTTACATTATGTCTGTCAGGGTTATTAGGAAAATAGGCAATTTCTAACTTCCATAAAAGACTATCTTAATGTGACTTCTGAAATCTAAATCAGTAAGAACAAAATTAATTGAACGATTCATGCATTCTTTATGATTGGAAGTCGGCTCTTTAAATCATTTATATAATAATTGATTAAAACAAAAACGGTCATTTTAATTCTTTATTGTTTATTATCTTTAATAGAAAATAGTTTTAGAATCTTAAGATAATTGGGTTTTTAAAGCTGCCCCTGGGATTCTGAACGTTGCTGAATGGCGATGAGGGTTTAGCTCTATAAAATACATGATTGACATAGCTAGTTTCACATAAATCATTTAATCCTTTTGTCTTCCTTAACCAGTAACATCAAATACTGACTCGACATTTTTCGGCACGTCAATTAAAAAAAATTACATGTTCATAATGATTAAAAACCTGTATTTCCATGTTCATTTTATTGCATTGTGTATAGTATTTCTAAAAATGCAGTGCTATGGTGTGTCTAATCAATTGTATTGAAGGACACTTTGAAAAAGACACATAGATTCGAATCTTTGTGTTTGATTCGAGATTTATTCATGGCTCACTTAATAACTTAGGACTGATGCGGTACACTAAAATCGTATTGCAATATATTGCTAAGTTTGTGAAGTGTATTTATATAACAATATGGTTTCTTCCATATTATTTGCTAAACTATTTCCCAAAGTTAGATGGCATAGTGCACGAAACGAATAATGTTACTATTATTATTACTATGAATGCTTTGGTTAAGCTTAAAAAGAAAAAAAAAAAAAAAAAAAAAAGGAAAACATCCAGCAGTCAAGCGTGACATGTTATTGACATGCATACTTTTAACGCTTAACATGTAGATACAGTCCAACGTATTTTATTTCTCTTTTTATAAAGATAATGTGTCTATTTAAAAAAAGAACAAATCACATGCAATTACATTGTATGACCTCTCTGAACTTGATTTTTGCAAGGTTTTCGATTTTTGTTTTTTTCATTCATATAGAAAAACAGCAGAGAGTGAAGTTCTTTCTGACAGTAATTTGGATAGACTACACTTATGTAATACAAACAATCTGACAATATAATATGATAATAGCGTGTTTTTTCTGCACACAAACACCATCATCAATCATTACTTGTAAACCTTATGGACCATGAACCATATTGTTAGTACCAAGAATTTCATTCCTGATCACCACTTCGATAATGCCAATATGTCTGGGATGTGATGAATCAAAAATAATTCTTAGAGTCAATACATATTTCCGATTAATCTTAGCCATTCATCGCACTTTTATAATGTACGAAGGTTATTGGCAGTATAGTGGTTTTGTACTATATGCTTACCATGAAAACTTATAGTTATATTTTCCTTATGGTTTAAACAAATGTAATTGTTTACATTGTTCCAGCTTTTGTTTAGGTTATGCAAAGTTAACAATTAATGTTCAACTTTAAAAAAAAAGCATTACGAAAACGTTCTTGTTTTAAAATTTAATGACAATTATCATTTTGATTATTACAAACTATTTGACAACCACTTCAATTTGTGTAAAAGATGCTAAGACCACATTGGCTAAATATTTAAATTATGAAGCACGACAACACTCAATTTCGAGGTTCGAATCCCACTGACTCCTGCTACTTAGTTTGCTTTTCGAAGATAGGTGGTTTTCTCTGCACCAAGTTTTCTCGGTCATCACTTAACTGCTTAACTCGATTTAAGCGAATGAATCTTGATTGGGTATAAAATACGTATATTTCACTTTATTCCACTCCTAAGAATATGTTAGATTCATATAGAAACGTAAAATTCATATCAATCAATCAATCAATTCTAAATGTATGGTCTTTGTATAATATAATGGCTGTCATAGTTGACTATGACTTCCATTTTGTTTGATATTTGATGTATTAAATGAATATTTTAAAGCCAAATTAGATTGAATGGATATATTGTATGACAGTGACACACGAATCTCAAAATTCTGCACTATGGACAGCATAGCGACAACGCAGGCAAAACTGATATCATAAGTTGCCAGTTGGCTTATGGAATTTCACGAAAAAAATTAGCTGTTCTTATTTTAAATCAAATTGGTCCATAGCAATACAAGATTTTTTGTAAAACTAGTTTGATTGATGGTACCCTTGATTAGCACTTTCACCAAAAAGACTGAGAAAATCCACTAACGAAATCAAAAGTTAGTGTTATTAACAACCATCCCAGTATCTGTTTATCATTTCCTTTTGACCTTTTGTTCGTTTCTTTTATAAACGTATTGGTTGCTTTCACTGTTGCCAATCAAACGATCGTCTTGTTCAAAATGCCTCTCATCATTTATGTCAGATTGTTTTGAATTCTCACAGTTGCCTCTTTAAATGTTTGTTTGTTTCCCAATGACGTAAATAATTGTAACCTTCAAAAGAAAGTAAAAATGTTATTTTATATTTTTATAATGTTTATAATTTTTATTATAATAGATAAATTCATATGTTTACGGTACTTTGTCACGAGGATGTAGGCTTATTATGTTTTTCCAGTTGTCGTGTTTGATCCTATCAAAAGCACAAGGCTCAGAACCTAGTAATTTAAATGTTATCGTTTTAGAATATAAAATGATGTAGTTGCTTAAACGTTCTACTAAAGTTAAATAAAATGAAAAAAATCTGATATCATTATCTCCGAAATAAAGACAGCGAACACGAAAAAGTTTTATATCATTTCATTTTTAAAAAATATTTTGTCATTTATGTCCAGACTATTATAAAGTTCACAAGTCAGTTACAGTTAGTTGTTTAAAATCCTTTTAGGCAATATAGTGTAAACATCTGGACCCAGTTGTTCGAAGCTTATTAGTTTAATTACTATCAGTGTTTAGCACAAATGCAAAATATCAACAACAATTGAGTATCATTATTAAATCAATATGTTCATAACAATGTTGTTGACTTTGATGACATTCTATCGATTTTCGAAATTTTAACGTTAATCCACAATATAATTGAAATTTACGCAAAAATCCAATTTCAACTAATCACATAATTACGATTTTCTATTACCAAAGTATTTTGAGTTTCATATTTTTACGTCTGACAATCATAAGGCATCATATGTTTTTTTTTCAAAATTTAAAATACACTTGTTCTTTTTCTTTTTTCTGGCAGTAGCATCACGCTATATTGTACGTATCGAACATAGAATTTCACGACCTAATATTTTTGAAAATTTAGGAATAATTTATATATAATTGGATGTATCCCTTTTGATCATGGTTCTCATAGTTGCCAACTAATAGCAGTTGGTTTGTTATTGTGGTTATCAAAACAGACATTTTGTAATGTGAACGTAATTGTTTTACGATCTTGTGTCAATGGAAATCAGTAAATTATATTCTAAGAATGGTTGTATAGTGTAAAATAAAATCATCTATCTAGTGAGACTGTGCCAGAAGTGTTATTATTATTTTAACAATCTCGTGTCAATGGCTAATAAAATTTATCTTTTAGTTAATACTATATATATATATATATTCTAATGTTGGTTGATAGTGTCAAGTGAAATGTACTCTCAAAATATCTCTATCTTATAAGAATGTACTAGATTCCATGTTCGTACTCAGGATCTAACGGAATCGGTCATTAGCCTTGGCTATTAACTTTGTTTTTGTACTTATTTTTTAAACATATTGAAAGTATTAATGTCAGAAAATGTATTAACGATAGTTTCATTTGAGAGATTATATGTAATACTAGCGAAATAAATAGATCTTTATCCCGCGAGACTGCACTTCTTTGTCTTCCGATGATGTAAAAATTGCGAATTTATGTAATATTTTCAAGAAAGTAACAATAAACCAATTTCTAATGGTTATAATGGTAAATTATGAATCATAAACTCATGTAATACGGATTATTTTGAGCATGTGGGTTAAGCTGGTTTTCCGGTTAAGTAGTATGACTTAAATTATCAGAAGCGATAGATTCAGTCCATTGCAATGTGACTTCAAGTGATTTTTTGCATCTATTTGATTATGTATTGGAAAAAATAATAAAATACATAACATGGTCATTTAACCTAGTGTAAATGCTGTGATAGATTCTCGCAATGTAATGCAAAAGCAGAAGTAACCATTTGATAAAATTCGGTTATTTGTTTTTGTGGCTAAAATTAATGTTTGTTTCAAAACAAACATACTAATTCATGTCAAAATCACAATCCGGAAGCAAAGTAAAAACTTTGGAACTGACAAGTCAGGTAAGACACGTAAACTTCTCCATGGAAGTGAGGCCGAATGCTTTTGAAGGGTAAGTATCTCCTTTTTAGCTAGCTACACCTGTCACATGTGTAATCAAAATTGTGTGCAAGAACCATTGAACCATGAAACATCAAATATATATTTACACAAAGTTTTAAAACTTTGTATATCATTATATTAATTGTTGTTAAAAGTACAAATGCCAGATGAACATAAGATCATTAGGTGGTTGTTATTCCGTTTTTCCCATGGCATGGAAATTAGAACAAGATTCAGCAAGGTAACATGCCAAAATATCTACCCGTTCCTTTTTTGTTTATTTTTGGCTGGAATGATGGAAATTTTAACATTTTGTTTTTGTTAATAATAATAAAAATTTAATATCTAAAAGTATGATTTGTAAATGTGGTTTGCTGTCGTGTCACGTAATGCCCATAACGTTTGTGCGGACCATTTATTCCATTGGATATAAAATCGAAAAAGATTACTTCCCAAACGAATTTATTCTAGAAGTTTATGAATTAATTTTTCAAAAAAATAAAAAAACAAATCACGTGGTACGACGACGCGAATCTTATTCTCGGAGATTACGTTAACACGGTACCATTTTTTAAAAATCATACATTTTTAAATGTTTAACAATTTGTAATCTGCTTTTATGAACTAAAACAGAGCCTTTCTAAGGATCAATACCAAATGACGCCATAAGGGCATGTTACAAAATTCGGTCAATTACCTTTTGTGCTTACATTTCCTGTAGTGTGTGTTTATTCTTTAAAAAAAACCTTAAAATCAGCAAATATATTTCCTGTAATTCATTTAAAAACGTTGTAAAGAATCCCGAGAGATCATGCTTTAATGTGTGTTTTCCATGTAAGTCGTTCCTTTTAATGTAATATTTTGAACGAAAAATAGCATTAAAACAATTCATAATGATAAAATATAAAAATAAATCATTTTTATAATTATTCCATTGTTATTAATGTTCGTAACATGTTTATCACTACGGAAAAGCCAATATACTCAAAGCAAAAATTGAAATAAAAATTTATGTATAGGTTAACAATAAATTGTTGATGGGAATTTTCTAAAGTTCTTTATTGATCATGAAGTTTCTTTCAATGTATGCGTTATCGCCATGATATTGCATGACTGAGATGGTTTTTTTAACTTGATAAGTCGAAATAAGAAATGAGGAGAATTTATACTGTTTTAAAGTAATATGTTTTGTGTGTAGTTTTATTTTGCGTTAAACATAGACATGGCATTGCATGGCTGATTTAATTTGTCTTTGAAGGTCACAATAATTTTTTTTGAAATTTTAGCTTTTTCTTTCCTAAAGTTACTTTGTTTGAAGCATCTTTCTTTCATTTGCTTATCGTCACGACGCTGCATGAGTGATTGAATGTGTATTTGCAGAGGTCACAATAAAAATTATAGAAATTTTAACTTTTTCTTTCCTGAAGGTGCTTTGTTTGAATCATCTTTCTTCTATTTGCGTTACCGCCATTGAATGGTATGACTGAGTTTTTTTTTACTTATTACGCCACATTAAGATCGAATAATGATAGTACTTTGTCTGTATTTTGTTTGAAAATTTAAACAGTAAGAGATTGGGATTCAAAAATAAACATACCATCCATATTCAAAACACACTTACAAAAACAAAAATTTTGAAAACCTGACATATTTACTTAAACACGTAAACTTCCACCAGAGAAGTGAGACCGGGTGCCCCCTCTTTAGCAACCTTCATCCGTCACGTAAGCAAGCAAAATTGAGAATGAAAGAAATATGAAACTTTAGGAGGTCAAGTATATACCGCACAAGACAACATATTTATCAACAAATTTATTATGACGGTCATAAAACGTTTTGAGGGCCTTGAAAAGTCTAGGCATAGAATATCCCCAAGTGAGTATGTATATTTAGATATTAAATTTTTCATGATGATTTCTAGATTCTTTCAAGCTTCTTTGATTATCTGTGGTATCAATACGTGACATAAATATGTCTTAGGCGCTATAGATCGCAATAAAATGATAGGAAATTAAACTGTGTTTTTGTATTGTTTTGTTTTGTGATAAATAAAGAATAAGGGGGTTAACGATTGAGAATTAAGACTATATTTTACTTCCTCACAAAAACAAAAATTAATTTTGTAAGTAATTGCTTTCAGACGTTATTAATATTTATGCTGGAGTTTTAGATGACAAAAAGACAATTGTATGTTTACACTTATCATCGTTTCTGCTCTGGACTGATAACAAAATTATTAGACACTATAAACGGTTACCATGACAACAGGACAGAAAATAGGAATGATATGAGATAAATCTCACCCTTATGGATTGTGAAAACTATCATGGAACCAAAGTGGCAAACTAATGATCATCCTTCTGGTGTTGTTTTCTACGCTATTTCCTATCAAGATAATAATTTAGTTGTTGATCAAAGGCATTGAGGTTACATTATGTCTGTCAGGGTTATTAGGAAAATAGGCAATTTCTAACTTCCATAAAAGACTATCTTAATGTGACTTCTGAAATCTAAATCAGTAAGAACAAAATTAATTGAACGATTCATGCATTCTTTATGATTGGAAGTCGGCTCTTTAAATCATTTATATAATAATTGATTAAAACAAAAACGGTCATTTTAATTCTTTATTGTTTATTATCTTTAATAGAAAATAGTTTTAGAATCTTTGTGTTTGATTCGAGATTTATTCATGGCTCACTTAATAACTTAGGACTGATGCGGTACACTAAAATCGTATTGCAATATATTGCTAAGTTTGTGAAGTGTATTTATATAACAATATGGTTTCTTCCATATTATTTGCTAAACTATTTCCCAAAGTTAGATGGCATAGTGCACGAAACGAATAATGTTACTATTATTATTACTATGAATGCTTTGGTTAAGCTTAAAAAGAAAAAAAAGGAAAAAAAAAAAAAAAAAAGGAAAACATCCAGCAGTCAAGCGTGACATGTTATTGACATGCATACTTTTTACGCTTAACATGTAGATACAGTCCAACGTATTTTATTTCTCTTTTTATAAAGATAATGTGTCTATTTAAAAAAAGAACAAATCACATGCAATTACATTGTATGACCTCTCTGAACTTGATTTTTGCAAGGTTTTCGATTTTTGTTTTTTTCATTCATATAGAAAAACAGCAGAGAGTGAAGTTCTTTCTGACAGTAATTTGGATAGACTACACTTATGTAATACAAACAATCTGACAATATAATATGATAATAGCGTGTTTTTTCTGCACACAAACACCATCATCAATCATTACTTGTAAACCTTATGGACCATGAACCATATTGTTAGTACCAAGAATTTCATTCCTGATCACCACTTCGATAATGCCAATATGTCTGGGATGTGATGAATCAAAAATAATTCTTAGAGTCAATACATATTTCCGATTAATCTTAGCCATTCATCGCACTTTTATAATGTACGAAGGTTATTGGCAGTATAGTGGTTTTGTACTATATGCTTACCATGAAAACTTATAGTTATATTTTCCTTATGGTTTAAACAAATGTAATTGTTTACATTGTTCCAGCTTTTGTTTAGGTTATGCAAAGTTAACAATTAATGTTCAACTTTAAAAAAAAGCATTACGAAAACGTTCTTGTTTTAAAATTTAATGACAATTATCATTTTGATTATTACAAACTATTTGACAACCACTTCAATTTGTGTAAAAGATGCTAAGACCACATTGGCTAAATATTTAAATTATGAAGCACGACAACACTCAATTTCGAGGTTCGAATCCCACTGACTCCTGCTACTTAGTTTGCTTTTCGAAGATAGGTGGTTTTCTCTGCACCAAGTTTTCTCGGTCATCACTTAACTGCTTAACTCGATTTAAGCGAATGAATCTTGATTGGGTATAAAACTACGTATATTTCACTTTATTCCACTCCTAAGAATATGTTAGATTCATATAGAAACGTAAAATTCATATCAATCAATCAATCAATTCTAAATGTATGGTCTTTGTATAATATAATGGCTGTCATAGTTGACTATGACTTCCATTTTGTTTGATATTTGATGTATTAAATGAATATTTTTAAAGCCAAATTAGATTGAATGGATATATTGTATGACAGTGACACACGAATCTCAAAATTCTGCACTATGGACAGCATAGCGACAACGCAGGCAAAACTGATATCATAAGTTGCCAGTTGGCTTATGGAATTTCACGAAAAAAATTAGCTGTTCTTATTTTAAATCAAATTGGTCCATAGCAATACAAGATTTTTTGTAAAACTAGTTTGATTGATGGTACCCTTGATTAGCACTTTCACCAAAAAGACTGAGAAAATCCACTAACGAAATCAAAAGTTAGTGTTATTAACAACCATCCCAGTATCTGTTTATCATTTCCTTTTGACCTTTTGTTCGTTTCTTTTATAAACGTATTGGTTGCTTTCACTGTTGCCAATCAAACGATCGTCTTGTTCAAAATGCCTCTCATCATTTATGTCAGATTGTTTTGAATTCTCACAGTTGCCTCTTTAAATGTTTGTTTGTTTCCCAATGACGTAAATAATTGTAACCTTCAAAAGAAAGTAAAAATGTTATTTTATATTTTTATAATGTTTATAATTTTTATTATAATAGATAAATTCATATGTTTACGGTACTTTGTCACGAGGATGTAGGCTTATTATGTTTTTCCAGTTGTCGTGTTTGATCCTATCAAAAGCACAAGGCTCAGAACCTAGTAATTTAAATGTTATCGTTTTAGAATATAAAATGATGTAGTTGCTTAAACGTTCTACTAAAGTTAAATAAAATGAAAAAAATCTGATATCATTATCTCCGAGATAAAGACAGCGAACACGAAATACTTTTATATCATAGCATTTTTAAAAATATTTTCTTATTTATTTCCAGACTATAATAAAGTTTACAAGTCAGTTACAGTTAGTTGTTTAAAATCTTTTTAGGTAATCCGGTGTAAATATCTGGACCCAGTTGTTCGAAGCTTATTAGTTTAATCAATATCAGTGTTTAGCACAAATTCAAAATATCAACAAAAATTGAGTATCATTATTAAATCAATATGTATATAACAATGTTGTTGACTTTGATGACATTCTATTGATTTTCGAAATTTTAACGTTAATCCATAATATAATTGAAATTTACACAAAAATGATACTTCAACTAATCGCATAATTACATAATTACAATTTCTATTACCAGAGTATTTTAAATTTTATAGTCTAACGTCTGACAATCGTAAGGCATCAAATCGTTTTTTTTCAAAATCTAAAATACACTAGTCCTTTTTTTCTGGCAGTAGCATCACGCTATACTGAACGTATCGAACATAGAATTTCAACACCTAATGTTTTTGAAAATTTAGGAATAATTTATATATAAATTGGATATTTCTCCTTTTGATCATGGTTCTCAAAGTTGCCAACTAATAGCAGTTAGTTTGTTATTGTGGTTATCAAAACAGACATGTTGTTATATGAACGTAATTGTTTTACAATCTTGTGTCAATGGAAATCAGTAAATTATATTCTAACAATGGTTGTATAGTGTAAAATAAAATCATCTATCTAGTGAGACTGTGCTAGAAGTGTTATTATTTATTTTTTATCAATGTCAATGGCTATTAAAATTTATCTTTTAGTGAATACTATATATATTCTAATGTTAGTTGTATAGTGTCAAGTGAAATGTACTCTCAAAAAATCTCTATCTTATAAGAATGTACTAGATTCCATGTTCGTACTCAGGATCTAACGAAAATCGGTCATTAGCCTTGGCTATTACATTGTAACTTTGTTTTTGTACTTAATTTTTTAAACATATTGAAAGTATTAATGTCAGAAAATGTATTAACGATAGTTTTATTTGAGACATTATATGTAATATTGGCGGAATAAACAGACCTAGATCCCGCGAGACCGCACTTCTTTGTCTTCCAATGATGTAAAAATTGCAAATTTAATGTAATATTTTCAATGGAAAGTAACAATAAACCAATTTCTAATGGTTATAATGGTAAATTATGAATCATAAACTCATGTAATTACGGATTATTTTGAGCATGTAGGTTAAGCTGGTTTTCCCGGTTAAGTAGTATGACTTAAATTATCAGAAGCGATAGATTCAGTCATTTGCAATGTGACTTCAAGTGATTCTTTTCATCTATTTGTTTATGTATTGGAAAGAATAATTAAAATACATAACATGGTCATTTAACCTAGTTTAAATGCTGTGATAGATTCTCGCAATGTAATGCAAAGCAGAAGTAACCATTTGATAAAATTCGGTTATTTGTTTTTGTGGTTAAAATTAATGTTTGTTTCAAAAACAAACATACTAATCGATGTCCAAATCACAATTCAATCAGAAGCAAAGTAAAAACTTCGGAACTGACAAGTCAGGTACGACGCGTGAACTTATCCATGGAAGTGTGGCCGGGTGCTCTTGAAGGGTAAGCATCTCCTGTTTAGCTAGCTACACCTGTCACATGTGTAATCAAAATTGTGTGTAAAATTGAAACTATGAGACGTCAAATATATATATATATATATTATATATATATATATTATATATATATATATTATATATATACAGAGTCTTCAAACTTTTCAAACTTTGTATATCATTATTTAAATTGTTGTTTAAATGTTGTACAAATGCCAGCAAATATACAAAACACTGGTTTCATTTCTTAACCGATGGTTTTGCCAGTGAACGGTGCATGTACCGTATTTCTCGGAAAAGTTTTGATGGCATTATGTATGTTATGTCTAGATTGAAATATAACTGTATCCCTTCTACAAAATAAAATGAATTATATCTGGGAGTTTTCAAGACATGAACACACGTTAAATTTGTCGTCATGGCTTTGTGTTTAAATATTAATATAACAATCGCATTAAGTTTCAATTCTCCAATAACAATTTCTGATGTATTTTTAAAAAATAGTGTAGTTTTCATCTTGTTTAACCAGTGGAAAAATCTTTATTTTCAAAAACGAGCGCTTTGCGTTTGGTAAAGTTCTGTTACATAATCTAAGAAGTAACCAATTGATTATTTGACGTAAAGTTTTACTGACTTTCAAGATCAAGTTGTTGTGGCACCAAACTAAACAGTCAATGCAACGTCTTTGATATTTCCGAAATGCGGAAGTAACCATATAGCAAAATTCGTTTAATTAACTTTGTGTCTAAAATTGTTTTTATGCATGTGTATATTTTTATTTTTAAAAGTATTCACGCACAGTAAATATATTTTCTGTAATTTTATAGTAGACATCATAATATATCCCGTGACTGTGTAATTTCAAGTCTTTCTACCGTGGAAGACAACCCTTTAAATGCAACACAATAAATGGAAATAGCATTTAATGCAGATATAAAAGGTATAAATATAAATCTGAATCATTTTTATTATTATTTCTCCAGTGTGATACAGGTCGATAGTCACGAGAACATAAGATCATTAGGTGGGTTGTTATTCCGTTTTTTCCATGGTATGGAATTTAGAACAAGATTTAGCAAGGCAACATGCCAACATATCTACCCGTTCCTGTTTTGTTTATTTGTTGGCTGGAATTATGTAAATTTTAACATTTTGTTTTTGTTAATAATGATAAAAATTTAATACCTAAAAGTATGATTTTAAATGTGGTTTGCTGTCGTGTCACGTAATGCCCATAACGTTTGTGCGGACCATTTATTTCCATTGGATATAGACTCGAAAAAGATTACTTCCCAAACGACTTTATTCTGTAAGTTTATGAATTAACTTTTTCAAAGAATTCAAAAAAAAAAAAAAAAAAAAAAAAAAAAAAAAAAAAAAAAAAATCCCGTGGTACGACGACGCGAACCTTATTCTCGGAGATTACGTGAACACGGTACCATTTTTAAAAATCATACATTTTTGAAATGTTTAACAATTTGTAAACTGCTTTTATGAACTAAAATAGAGCCTTTCTAAGGATCAAAACCATATGACGCCATAAGGGCATGTTACAAAATTCGGTCAATTACCTTTGTGCTTACATTTGCTGTTATGTGTGTTTATTCTTTAAAAAACATTAAAATCAGCAAATATATTTCCTGTAATTCATTTAAAAACGTTGTATAGAATCCCGAGAGATCATGCTTTAATGTGTGTTTTCCATGCAAGTCGTTTCTTTTAATGTAATATTTTGAACGAAAAATAGCATTAAAACAATTCATAATGATAAAATGTAAAAATCAATCATTTTTATATTTCCATTGTTATTAAGGTTCGTAAAATTGTTTATCACCACGGAAAAGCCAATATACTCAAAGCGAAAATAGAAATAAAAATTATGTATAGGTTAACAATAAATTGTTTATAGGGATTTTCTAAAGTTCTTTATTGATCATGAAGTTTCTTTCAATGTATGCGTTTTTGCCATGACATTGCATGACTGAGATGGTTTTTTAACTTGATAAGTCGCAATAAAAAATGAGAGGAATTTAAACTGTTTTTAAAGTAAAATGTTGTGTGTGTAGTTTCTTGTATTTTGCGTTTACCATAGACATGGCATTGCATGACTGATTTAATTTGTCTTTGCAGGTCACAATAAAAAAAATGAAATTTTAACTTTTTTCCCTTGAAGTTACTTTGTTTGAAGCATCTTTCTTCTATTTGCGTTATAGCCATGTTGCTGCATGAATGAGATTTTCACTTAATATGTAGCATTAAGATCGAATAATGATGGGACTTAAAATGTTTTACTGATTGTATTTTGTTTGAAAATTTAAACAGTTAGAAATTGATATTCAAAAATAAACATAATAGTCCATGTTCAAACCACGATTACAAAAAGCAAAAACTTTGAAAACCTGACATATCTATTTAAACACACAAACTTCCACCAGGGAAGTGAGACCATGTGCTCTATAAGTAAGCGCCTCCTCTTTACCCAGCTAAATCCACCACATGTACAATCAAAATTGAGGATGAAAGACATATGGAACTATGGGACGCCAAATATATCCAGGATAATTTTGGATACTGAGACATCATACTTATCAACAATATTTTGATGATGGCCATAAAACGTTTATGGGCCTTGAAAAGTCTAGGCATAGAATATCCCCAAGTAAGTATATATAAGTTAATATTAAATTTATGGAGTTTTTAAAATCTTGGTATAATGTGACATAGATTTGTTTTATATATCATAGCTCGCAATAAAATGATAGAAATTTAAACTGTATTGTTTTGTTTTGTGACGAATAAAGAATCAAAGGTTAACGATTGAGAATTAGGCAATATTTTCCTTCCTCACAAAACCAAAATTAATTTTGTAAGTAATTGCTGTCAGACGTTATTAATATTTATAATGGAGTTTCAGATGACAAAAAGACAATTGTATGTTTACGCTTATCATCGTTGCTGCTCTGGACTGATAACAAAATTATTAGACACTATAAACGGTTACCATGACAACAGGACAGAAAATAGGAATGATATGAGATAAATCTCACCCTTATGGATTGTGAAAACTATCATGGCACCAAAGTGGCAAACTAATGATCATCCTTCTGGTGTTGTTTTCTACGCTATTTCCTATCAAGATAATAATTTAGTTGTTGATCTAAGGCATTGAGGTTACATTGTGTCTGTCAGGGTTATTAGGAAAATAGGCAATTTCTAACTTCCATAAAAGACTATCTTAATGTGACTTCTGAAAATCTAAATCAGTAAAAACAAAATTAATTGAATGATTCATGCATCCTTTATGATTGGAAGTCGGCTTTTTAAATCATTATATAATAATTGAATAAAACAAAAACGGTCATTTTAATTCTTTATTGTTTATTATCTTTAATAGAAAATAGTTTTAGAATCTTAAGAGAATTGAGTTTTTAAAGCTGTCCCTGGGATTCTGAACGTCGCTGAATGGCGATGAGGGATTAGCTCTATAAAATACATGATTGACATAGCTAGTTTCACATAAATCATTCAATCCTTTTGTCTTCCTTAACCAGTAACATCAAATACTGACTCGACATTTTTCGGCGCGTCAATTAAAAAAATTACATGTTCATAATGATTAAAAACCTGTATTTCCATGCCTGACCCAAGTTCATTTTATTGCATTGTGTATAGTATTTCTTAAAATGCAGTGCTATGGTGTGTCTGATCAATAATATTGAAGGACACTTTGAAAAAGACACATAGATTCGAATCTTTGTGTTTGATTCGAGATTTATTCATGGCCCACTTAATAATTTAGGACTGTAACGGTTCACTAAAATCGTATTGCAATATATTGCCAAGTTTGTGAAGTGTATTTATATAATAATATGGTTTCTTTCATATTATTTGCCAAACTATTTCCCAAAGTTAGATGGCATAGTGCACGAAACGAATAATGTTACTATTATTATTTCTATGAATGCCTTGGTTAAGTTTGAAAAGAAAAAAGTAAAAAAAAAAGAAAATGGAAAACATCCAGCAGTCAGACGTGAAATGTTATTGGCATGCATACTTTTTACGCTTAATATGTAGATACAGTCCAATGTATTTTATTTCTCTTTTTTATATAGACAATGTGTCTATTCAAAATAAGAACAAATCACATACAATTATATTGCGTGACCTCTCTGAACTTGATTTTTGCGAGGTCTTCGATTTTTTTCATTCATGTAGAAAAACAGCAACAGCAGAAAACTTATTTCTGACAGTTATTTGGATAGACTACACTTATGTAATACAAACAATCTGACAATATAATATGATAATAGCGTGTTTTTTTCTGCACACAAACACCATCATCAATCATTACTTGTAAACCCCATGGACCAGGGAACATATTGTTAGTACCAAGAATCTCATTCCTGATCACGACTTGGATAATGCCAATATGTCTGGGATGTGATGAATCAAAACGAATTCTTAGTGTAAGTACAGTTTTCCGATTAATCTCGGCTTTTCATCGCACTTTTATAAAGTATGAAGGTTATTGGCAGTATAATGGTTTTGTACTATACGGTAACAATGTAAAATTAAAGTTATATTTAACCCTATGGTGTTGTCAAATATAATTGCTTAAATCGCTCCAGTTTTCGGTGACGGTATACAGCAGGCTAACAATTAACAATTATTGTTTAATTTTAATTTTAACGTTTTAAAGTTTAATTTTAAAAATGACATGAAGAAACGGTTTTCTTTAATGCAATAATAATTATTATTTCGATTTTAACATTTTAATGATTTGACATCCAC
This sequence comes from Anadara kagoshimensis, assembly GCA_021292105.1. Lineage (NCBI taxonomy): Eukaryota > Metazoa > Mollusca > Bivalvia > Arcoida > Arcidae > Anadara > Anadara kagoshimensis. The sequence continues at coordinate 33,223,394 of CM037872.1, read as the reverse complement.
TTAAACTTTTTACAGATGCTAAGACTACATGGCTAAATATTTAAACTTACGAAGCCAAATAACTCAATTTTTAATTTCAAATCCAACTGACTCGTGATAGCTAGTTTGAGTTTTAAAGATGGTTGTTTTCTCTGCACCAAGTTTTCTCAGTCATCACTTCTTAACTGATTAACTCAATATAAGCGAATAAATCTTGACTTGAGTATAAAACTACGTATACTTCAATCCATTCCACGCCTAAGAATACATTAGATTAATATAGGAATGTTCGAAATTCATATCAATCAATCAATCAATCAATTACTCACTCACTCACTCACTCACTCACTCACTCACTCACTCACTCACTCACTCACTCACTCACTCACTCACTCACTTACTCACTCACTCACTCACTCACTCACTCACTCACTCACTCACTCACTCACTCACTCAAATCAATCAATCAATCAATCAATCATCAATCAATCAATCAATCAATCAATCAATCATTCAATCAATTTTAAATTTGTGACCTTGAACCACATTATAATGGCTGTCATAACTGACTAAAATAGCAGAAACTTTAAAATAAAATCATCACTTACACTTTGTCTGACATCTGATGTATTAAATGAATACCTTTATAAAGAAATTAGATTGAATTGATATTTTGTTTGATAGTGACACCGTTCTTTTTTAAATCAAATTAGTCCATTGCAAAACAATATTTATTGTAAAACTAGTTTGATTAATGGTGCCCTTGATTAGCACTTTCACCAAAAACATTGAGAAAATCGACTAACGAAATCAAAAGTTAGTGTTATTAACATTAATCCCAGTATCAGTTTATATTTCCCTTTGTCCTTTTGTTTGTTTCTTTTATAAACGTATTGGTTGATTTCACTGTTGCCAATCACATGATCTTCTGGTTCAAAATTTCTTTCAACAATTATGTCAGATATATTATTTTGCATTCTGACAGTTGACTTTTCAAATGCAAAAATCTCTTATTGAATTGTCCTCTCTATTATAAAACATTCATTGGGCATGTTTATTTCTTACATATGTATTGATACTAGTTTTGCCTTAAATATATTAACTAAGTGAATTCTTTCTTTAAGGCTCTTAATTCATGTGCAAATGTTCCAAAATTATCTATATTCTTGTTGCCAGAACATATTTTGTAGCAACAATGTTCTTAATTTACTTTTACTTGACCGAGTGACAATCAACTCTAGAAATTATAATGTGCGTCGTAAAAGCCATTAAAATGTTCTTATTTCTATATTGGCGACATCATATAATTATACCATTTCTTATTGTGGCACACTTTATAATACAAAAGTACCATGATATCTTCTCGATAGAGGTCACTCAGTCTTCAACGCTTTTCACCATACATTATTCATATTATTACCACACTTACTCATAGCTCTTCAATCAATTCAAGATATCCGATGACCTAAAAACCAAATTAAAATCGCGTGACATTCCAAGAGCAAACTATCAAACTGACAAAATAAGTAAAATACCCTAACTTCCACCAGGAAAGTGAGACCGGTTGTAAGCACCACCTATTCAGCCAGCTACAAACGCATGGGTGAAACAATCAAAATTGAGAATGAAATGAACATGAAACTTTAGTAAGTCAAATATATCCAGGGTTATGTTAAAAATATAAACATCACACTTATTAACAGTATTGTAATAACGGCTATAGAACTTTTTGAGGGCCTTGATCAGCCTAAGCTTGAAATACCCCTGAGTCATCAGTGTATTTGCACGCAGCTTGCTTTGTTGAAAAACAGTATTGAAAACTAGGGTTAAAATATGATACTATTTGGCCGAGTTACCATTTACCATTTTCCATTTTACTCTAGAATTTATATAGTGTACATACTCGCAACACTATTTTTAAAATCATTTCTTATGATGACACAATTATGCGAAACCATCATCAATAAATAACTAAAGAACTACATTATTTCACAACGTATGATTTTAGGTCACGCAAATACTTTGACCATACCATTAGATATTTTTTCACACTTATTGTTTCTGAAAGAAATGTAACCGAGTAATCCTTAACTCTTAAAACTGTTTTTGATATTATTATTGTTAAACTTCAAATACCTAGTTACAATTGTATTGAGTTTAATGTTACTATTCCGCCTTAAATAAAATGCCTGATTTTGTATAGTAAATCAAATTTCCATTATTTTTAAATATAATTTTAAATAAATAAATTTTAAATATTAATATTCAAATTACATTTTTCAATTTGGTGTTAAGCCAGAGTATTAAGTAAAGTATTTATTTTATTAAGATTACGATCATATTTCTATTATATTTAAATATTTAAATTTTCAATTACAATTTGAAATTTGGTTTTGGGCCAGCGTCGTAAGTATTTATTTTATAAAGATAACACTGACTGATTTTACTGATGTTGTACAGATGTTTGTTTCCTCTGTTAGGTAACATTACATTTGCGTTCCAAAGTGCCCACTTGTAAGTGAATTGGGTAAAATGAAAGAAATGTCAATTAATGCGAGTCATGTATTTCATTGGCATGCTCAGCGTTTTCAGACTACTATATTCCAATCACTGTATTGCGTATGCACTTTGGTCTTATGTTCAAAGTGGTGTAAAGATGATGGTTATGGATCACAGTGCCTCTCACTTACGTTGAAAAACTTCTCTGTACAAATTCTATTTTGAGAAATTTTGTCAGTTTTCTTGATGAAGGTCAGTTGTATTCTCTGGTTTCCTCAGCCATCCGTCAACCGCCTGGATATATGGAAATCTTGACTGTTTTACTCCAGTCTTCACTTAAGTCTCCCGTTCTCTGAATGGCTTTATAAAAAGACAAAATACAAAATACCGTCTCCCAATTTTTAATGATTCTCACATATGTTCCTTTTAAATTACTTCTCACATTAAGCACGAATCAATGTGTTTGTGGTTGATCAAAGAGTATTTTCTAAAAAGAAAACTGCAACTAGTTTTATATTTTCTCATGTACATAAGCAAAACTTTTTATATCATTAAATACGACCTTCATATTACAGTTTTTCTTCTGTAGTATATCCTTATTTGAGACGATGTGTGTCCCTGAAGTTCCCAAGGGGTCAATATTATATATATTATAGACGTTTTTATTGATTCTCATATAGTTTATAATAGCTACAACTGAATATGAAAAAAGCAATTTTAGAGTAAAAAATACCAGTCACGTACGGAAGAATAATAGTAATAAAACGATACCCAAGATAAATATATAAGATAAAAATTGTAAGATGAATTAAATCTCTCGAGTTTGGACACAATATACACTTGTATAATAACAAATTTATATTCACCGGTGTGATTTAAGTACTTTTAAAGATACCGATGGATCCAGATTATTAAAAAATGGCTACTAAACGCAAACATCCAGTAAAGTTAACCATAAACAGTTAAAATATTTAAACCAAATTTGACGTATGTTTGCGATATAAACGTATTTTGAACCCCTATCTATAGTCCTCTTCTAAATGTATTTTAATTCATGATTTACTAAATGAATTTTAAACGAATCTTCAAGGGATAACTACAATGAACAAGTCTATAGCTAGGTGAACAGCTAACCAAGCATCAGGGTAGTCGGGTGTCGTCTATTCCGCAAGTACTAATTTATGCTGCCGGAAATTACCTGAATTAGTTTTTTCAACATTTATGTTGAATGATTGAACATTTTTGTAACAGTTTTGTAAGCAAGTGCAGTATTAGGTCCCATGTCGAAAGTATCGATTTCAAATCTGCAAGCCATTTACTTCACATTTTGTTTTTATTCTAACATATGATAATAGTGGTGATATACTAAGTGAGCAGTAGCTCACAGATTTCTAGATTCATAAGCACATGTTGACACTGTTTGAACTGGAAACATTGCAATGATTGAAAAAGTAATACCGTAGATAAATTAAATATAATAACATATTGTTTGCCTGTAAATTATAAGTACTAACAGCAACCATAACCAATCGTTATGAAGCAATTACTACGAGGAATAAGTCTAAAGCTAGGTGAATAATCATCCTGGCATAAGGGTAGTCGGGTAATGTCTATTCCTAAATATTACATATTATACCAGTTTTAATTTTACAGCACTAGATGACCGTTTCGGAATACAATTTCTCATGAGTTGTGCTCGGACCAAAATTGTGAAACAAAATTTTTTTTAAGATGTTGTAAAGATACATAAAGGACAAAAATACATTTTACCAAATTTAGCTAAGGAAATACTTTGCATGAGAGGTATATCTTAGGCCAATTTGGAATACAATACCTCATCAGTAGTGCTTGGAACAAAACTATGAAACCAAACTATCTCATTAAATATTATTTTCTGGAATCTAATATAAACCCTTGATGACACTATTTGGATTGGAACTTTGCAATGATTGAGTATGTGTAATAGTTAAATTGAATATAGTATCTATTTTTTGCCTGTAAACAGAAAGTACCAACTACAATCAATACCTAGTATATGGCGTTTTCGTCATGAAGAAATTATCTTAATCAAAACTATGGCTTCAATCTATTGTAAATGTTTGAATCATAAATTCTTGTTGTATATTTAGTGTCGAAATAAAGTTCATTTGGTGCATAGAGTTTCGGACTAAAACTGAATTGATATCGTCTGATAAAATACAAAGAAAATCGCTGAAGTGAATACAATTTGATCGAAACAGGCGTTCTGAAAAGGGTAAAGAAAAGGAAAATTGAGGAAAATCCTTAGTCCAATGAATAAACTGAAGCAATAAATAACATTTGTTTTGAAATATTCAACTTTTAAAGCACTTTGTTACACCAATAGATACGCAATATATGCTTGTACAAATAGACTCAATTGAGAATTCGAAAATAAACAATGTAATAAATCAATTGAGGTAAACCAATCAAAGCATACCTGATATGTGTTATCTAAGAGATAAACCAATCAAACCATACCTTATATGTGTTGTCTAAGAAATAAACCAATCAAATCAAACTTTCTATGTGGTGAAGTACTTCTCTGCATTGTATCATCCAAGTTCTGTTTTTCTAAAACATGTTAATAAAATATAGAAATTGTATTCAATTTATTTTTATGAATTACATAAACATGCAAGGATTGTTGATTTACTGGTTTGTTAAATTAGGTTTACTTATTAGTTCTAAATGTGTGTATTTAAGGACCGCAGCTTGTAAAATGAGTGGCATTTTTAAGGCCCTTAAATAGTCTTATTGCCACGCCAATAGGAATTTACTTCAATGCTCATTGTTGGTGATTCAGAGGTGGAGTAGAATATTTAAGCTCAAGACAAGATTCTTTCACTTATATCGAGTTCAGAAACGGTGGAGTAAACAGGTGTGCAATTAGATAACTAGACCTTCGGCAAGCGAACTGACAAATTAAACCTTATTACACTAACATATAATTTTAGTTGGATTTTAAGCTAGGCGGTGAGGGGCGCTCATTCAAAAGCGCTCGCTTTAGACCACTCTGCCAATGAGACTCCTTATGCTTCAGCAAACGTAATTTCAAAAATAAATATGTTTAAACATTTTTTATCATTGTTTGTGTACTCAAATGATGACCAATATCCAAATGTCTGTTAAAAATCTAATTTGACTGTTACAGTAAATAACCACAAAAACTAGTCCTCAGAGACTGATAGTATTTCCTAAACAGAAAGTTTATTCTCTTTTATGTTTTAAATACATATAAAAAACTATATTGTGAAATATTGTCGTCAAACAACGTTTTAAGAGCTTATTATCTGGCTTGGTTGATTTAACTCTGTATCCATTTTTGAACTATAATTTTCCTCAAAGCACCAATTAATTTTATTTAAAAGTTCTGATTTGCTTTTAACCAATAGACATATTTATCTGGATGTTTGCAATTACATTTATTTATTCATTTTAAACACTATATACATTATGTATCTGGCAGTCGAAAACAATCATACAATCCATGTCAAAATCACAATCCCAAAGCAAATTAGAAAAAAAACCTTGAAAACTTGCAAATTAATTTAAACACCTACATTTCAACCAGAGAAGTGAGGTCGGGTGCTCCGAAAGGGTTAAGAACGTGCTGAATATTGGTGCTTACAACAGTGCATCCGGTGAATAATTGATTACTCGAGGAATTTAAGATAATTAATCATGTGGTTACCTGTTACAATAGATAACGTCTGATAGCACCTTGTTACACCAACAGATACACAATATATGCAAGTAGACTCAATTGACAGAAACATTGAGAATTCGAAAATAAACAATGTAATCAATCAATCAATCAATCAATCAATCAATCAATCAATCAATCAATCAATCAATCAATCAATCAATCAACCAATCAATCAATCAATCAATCAATCAATCAATCAATCAATCAATCAATCAATCAATCAAGGTAAACCAATTAAACCTTACCTTATATGTGTTGTCTAGGAAATAAACCAATCAACTTCTTATGTAGTGTCTACGAACAACAAAGATATTTTATGACACTTAAATTAAATTAAATTAATTAAATTTCGTTAAAGAAACCATTTAGTAAAAGAAACCATAAAATAAAATCATTATTCACATTTTGTCTGACGTCTGATGTATTCATTGTATACCTTTATAAGTTCACGTGTCTGGCCTAACATGTCGGTTCCAAAGTTTTTACTTTGCTTCTAGATTGTGATTCGGACATGGATTAGTATGTTTGTTTTTTTTGTTTATTGAATGTAAGAAGGCAAAAATTTAATGGAGATTTTATAATGAAAGTGGCAATATCGCTTAATTTTTCTTCTATCTACAATGAGAAAAAACAATTAACTGTATTTTCTTAATTGTAATTTCTTGTAGCAGTGGTTAAGTGATATTTGCTTCTAGAATGTACAGCATTATATATGGCCAGTTTAGAATGTGAAAAAAATCAAAAGTGTTTTTAAGAATAGCAGCGCTCACTATAACCGCAATTGTTGACAATGTCTCTGTATCCAAGGTAATCCAGAATGTTTAACGCCTGATAGCTCCACGTTTCTTTCATTCTAAAGTTTTAGTTACACACGTAGCTGGTGTATCTAGCCAAACAGAAGGCGTATATCCTTCCGGATAACACGGTCTCACTTCACGGTTAGAAGTTGGTGTGTTTATCTTAATTTGCAAGTTTTCACGGTTTTTATTTTGTTTTTGTGATTTAAAAACAGATTTGTTGTTATAAAAATGAAAAATTTAAAATGCTATTCAATTCAATTGTAAGAAGATAGCATTTCACGCTTGATTCTAATTATTATATATTGTTGAATTTAGTCTTCCGTAACTATTTCATATTTGCATGTTTCTCAGATATAGGCGGCTAAGTGACATTTGTTTCTAGAATGTACATTGTAGATTTGGCGAGTCTAGAATGTGAAACAATTACTATTCTATTTGTTAAAATTGCAGCACTCAACGTCTCTATATCCAAGGTAATCATGTATGTTTGAACGTTCCATGGCCCCTCGCTCTTTTTATTCTCAATTTTAGTTACACACGTAGTTGATATAGCTAGTTAACAGGGTTTGCATTTTTTCCGGCTAACCCGATCCCACCTCCTGGTGGAAGTTCAGTTGTGTTTGTTTTAATTGTCAGCTTTCATGGTTTTATTTTGTTTTTATTGTGATTTGTTTTTGTAAATAATTAAAATATTAAAAAACATTCAATTCAATTGTAAGAAGATAAGAGTACAGATGTACATCATTTGGTTCACACCTTTCATAATTTAGTTCAATTTCTTTTGTGCTATTTTATCCATTATTGTTATTTTTGTTTTTTTAGCAATGAAAATGGACTAGAAGGAATGTTTTGAAGCACTGTAAAATATCATATAACGGAAAAGATAGGTTAAGACAATTAAAAAAACATGTTTTGTAAATGATGATATTTGTATTTAATCACTTAACGGCCGTCTAGTGCTGTAAAGTTAAAATTGATATAATATGCAATTTTAACCACTGAGCTGGGGTTTCTGCTTGTGGGTGTTTCTCCAAGGATATCACAAACTCAGTAGACAATGATAGTGTATTATTGTCAGAAATATGCTATTGTCTAAATTTGCTGCTAGTTTTTGAAATTTCTTTAAAAAGGTATACTCTTTCATGCAAAATATTTTTTTAGCTAAATTTGGTACTTTGTGTATCTTTTTAACATCTTAAAAATAAATTGGTTTCACAATTTTAGTCCAAACACTACTGATGAGAACTGTTCCGAAACGGTCGTCTAGTGCTATAAAATGAAAACTGGTATAATATGTAATTAAAAGGTGTTATTATTATTATTGTAAAATATATTTTTCCTTTATGGAATTTAAACGCAAAAAGACATGTTCTCTTAAGCAATGGCTGTGCTCCTACATAGCCCTTGCCAGAATTATGAGGTTTTTAACTTGTATGTTAATATTAAAAGAACCATTTACAAAACATGTAGTGTTTTTAAAGTTGGTACAAAAGTGCCCAGATATAACTACAGCTCTATATTTCAGTGTGTCTCAAAACCTTTGAATTGGACCTGTGTGGTCATTTAATTGTTATCCCTTTCACAAAGCAGTTGGTGATAAAATAAACCTTATCATAACATAGGAATTTAAAACAATGACATTTTCTTTGGTTTTTAATGATTTATTTTCTATAAAATAATCCAAGCTATGAATTTAAAATTGTAATAAATCTTTATAAACGACTTATTTTATAATTGAATAAATAAAACTAAGATAAATGTGCAGTTAAATCTGCAAATACAAAAATAAAAATAGCATCACCGGAATGAGCTCTTAACAATCAAAACATAACATCTTTTATTTATATGAAAGAATATTTTTATTCCGTTATCTGAAATGCCTTTGTGGCTCGTTGATAACAGGAATTAGAAATAACATTCAACATGGTTAGATACTGATAGAATATTTACAGCCAAATCCTCAGCGTTAACGATCAATGTTGATGTGAATTCCAGTATGATAAACTTAAACCGAAATGGTATTATAAGCCAAATTGTGCTATTTTTATTGTTTTTACAAAAGTAATTAAATCACTTTACTGGATATTTTAGCCAGAATATCTGATATGCTTCTAAAGTAAAACGTTTCAAAAATAAATATTGTTCGTGCATGTCTTTTCTTATAGTTTTTATTTTCTAGAAAATTGTTTATATATATTATTTATGCTTTTTATTTTCACGAACTGGCATTATCAACCCAAAAATACGTTATTGAAGAACTATAAATTACCATATGCTTTTTTTTCTTAGGCATTCCTTTTAATGCTTTTAAACCCTAATACCTATATGATTTTGATACCCAATTACCCGATTACGGTAGACAGGGCTCTAATGATGCCATATTCCTGCGATTACATGTCTAGATTTGGACATTTTGAATATAATAAATAAAAAACCTGAAATAATTTTTAAAATACTAAACGTATTTAATTTCGCATGTATTTATTTTCGAGGTATATGAAATTTAGAGATATACGCAGAGTTTAGCTTTCGTTATTTAAATACGCACTTTAACACAATAAGGATAATAGGGATTTAGTTTTGTGCAAAACTAACCACGGAGAAATAAGCGAAAATTAGAACACCGCAAAAATATATACGTTTACAATAATCCTGACAGTCTCATGTCGAATCTGAAATTTATTAATGATGTGTAAATGTGCGATTACGAACAATACATCTTACTGAAATATTTCCTTCGAATACGTATATCAAAACAATACATTTGAAATGATCAAAAGTTAGATTTTCCTAAACTTATATGGATTCATTCAAAATATCATTTCGTGTTTTGGTGATTTTGTTTTATTTGAAATGTTTTTATCCATGACGCAGGGGCATTGAATCCTCGGAATATGGTATCCTATGAGCTGCGTATGCCGTAAATGGGCGGTCAAAATGGCACCCAAATTGCCGTTTTTGTTCATATGACTCTTAAAGAAAGAAGGTTTCCAAACAAAAACAATAATCAGGGAAATGTGAAATTATTTTCAACATATCAACATGGCAGTCAAAGCTTATTAATGTATAACAATGTCCATTAGAAGCATGATTGAAGAATAACTGCCACTTATTTCCGAGCAAATTGGACAAACATACGATGATATAAATCAATGAATTTGGATAAACCTTATTACCTATATATCCGTAAAGACACATCAAACATTAAACCCTTGACCATTGGGAATGACCAATAAATACTTACTGCTGACCTATTATAAATTCTTTAAACTGATTACAGCAGACGATCAAAAATGGACGACAGTTGTAATAGATTTTCTTCGGTTCAAGCAGTTTTGTCTTTAATTAATCTTGAAATAGATTTGAATATGTTGTGATAAACGACTTATTAAATGCTTGACAAAAGAACCATTATCAATCAATTTCGAATACCAAGGATGTAAAAGGTTTCTTTCAAATCTAATAATAGCAAAAAAAAAAAAAAAAAAAAAGAAATTAATTATTAAAAACAAAAACTAAGTGTGGACATTGAAAGATTTGCGAGCTTTGTATTCCGTGACTACATCTAATAAGATCGTATTAGCATTTTTAAGCGATTGTGTCTAATATTTTGAACGGTGATACAAGTTAAATGTTTACATATGACTATAGGCGAAAAAAACAAACAAACACGACAAACACCTTACATGTATATTAGGGCACTATCGACGGACACCTAAGTTTTAAATTTCTTATGGTGTGGTGATACTACTTTTGGAGAATCCATCCATTACACTCTTTTGCAAGAATGCATTTATACTTGTAAAACTAAAATTAAAAGATCAATTATTCAATTCTTAAGGTCAAAATTACATAACATTGTTAAATTTATTGTGATAAAAGATTCCTTTGTAATTAGGAAATCAATAAACTACTAGCAGCAACAAGGTCTCAAAATCAAATTTTAATGTTATTTCGGCAAAACGATCTTTTAACGATATTTTTTTCAAATGATTTGTGAATTTTATTTATTTTCACACCTTGCATCACAAATGTGATAATGACAGGACAAGACATTCAGTTAAGTTTATATTTATCTTTTCTACAAAACAAGACAAGAGGTTGTTATACCTGAAATAGCTTTTCCAGAAAAACGAGACAAAAATGTTGTTAATCAACCAAGTGTATATAATGTACTTGTCTGGCGTTTGATAATCATTTTTCAGTTTTACGAAATAAGTTTTCATTACATACGATTTGTCTACAGCTGATGAAAATGCATCTTCTGTTCTTCAGAAAAAACAAAACATTGTTGCATACAAAGTGGAAATTAACACTAGAAGATAGATTTATTCACCTCATTGTAAGAAGATCTGCTCCCCGGTGATATATCTTGTCAGTGCCTAACGAAAGCTGATACAAATTGAAATCAAATATATCTACTTGGGGTTTATGGCGTCGCATCATTTCCCTAACTATAAGTAATTGATGAATGCAAGTTATATAATTGCCTTGATAATGTTAAAATGGCATAAACAAATGACATTTCTCGAATAAGATGGTATCTGGGGGATGTGATTGAAGTACAGTCGTGAGCCACTAAAGGATTTCTGAACAATAATTGATGTTGCAGAAAATGGATGACAAAAAATATTCGAACTTTCATGACATAACGCCTACCTTTTAAAGCATGGTATTTTATATTGCATTGCATAGTCACTAACGTTTTTTGTCGTTTGTCATTGTTTTCTTTTTTTTAACAAGATTTGATATATTGAATAAAGCAATAAAGCATTAACAAGACGTCAGAAATTATAATCCTGGCTTTTGACCTAAGTATAAGGTAAATATCGTCATCTCTGCTCCATCTTAAATCTTCGAATAGCACATTCCGACTCTAGTTATTTTGGCTACTACAGGATACTTTTTCAAATCAAGCATATATGCATCAATAGAAAATGTTGAAACTTTCATGACAAGCACTGATTGATAATTCACAATGCCATCTTTTGTAGCAATATTAAGTTGAATTTTATATGCCGCTTGCTTATAGTTATGCGAAATAAGGCACCAATAAACTTAAACCAAACGTTTGTACCAATGTAGAAAACGACGATGACATGACAACAACCTGGCTCTAAAATGTTTAAAAGAACACAGGCACAATAATTAAATTTTGACATAATTTCAATTCACGTATTTTTGAAAACAAAACTTAAAATGGTATCTAGTATTTGAAAACACGGATAGTAATTTTAACACTTAAACCGTTTACTCGATCGAGTATGAGAACGCATATCATGGTGCAATTTTAATGAAGTTAGGATGCATTTAAATAACAATCTCCTGCTAGCAATTCCGGATTAATCTTTCGAAATATCCATTTGATAGTAATTCCCTGATTTTTCAAACTAGTTGCCATTTATAACACAATTTTCAGTAATTTAGAAAAATTAAAAACATTTCCCCTTCCCTTAAAATTCGCTAAAATCTTTCGTGCCTTTGTTAACAATTCCAACTATTCGTTAAAATGATCCTAGCCTTTTAGATTCGTTTAATAAAATGTAAAATTATCTAATGTTTTAGATAGGCATGATTCTAGTAAAATAAAGACTTAACCGCCGTTTGATTTTCCATTTAACTGCAATAAATAATGTGTAAAAGTGTTTATGAATTTGTCGTATGATTTCTCTGACAAAAAGTTAAAAGTTTATTGAGTAGATCAGAGCTATCCCGGATGCCAACATTTAATATTTATTCCGAAGTTTTAGTATGAATTCTATATAGATACTGTTTAAAGCCAATCAAGACGCCCAGTATGGAGCTGTACTAGAAATCAAAATTTCAATACAAAATTATCACACACACACACACACACACACACACACACACACACACACACACAGAGAGAGAAATATGTAAGTTTGCAGTCAAACCTTTTATTTAATTTTTTTTTATATATTTCATTTGGATCTTATACAGCCATTGCATATTATCGTTTTATTGTCATGTTACAGTTATAGACATGATTTCGGTTGACTTTAAAACTTGAAATTTTAAAGAAGGCCAATTTGAAAGTCAAAGATGACAAAAATCAAATGTTGGCCCTAATTAGATATGTATCTGAAATGCATTAAGAAATGGAAAGCCCTGTGGTTTTTAATCCGTGTCAATGCTGTATATATACATATCTATTTCTTTAAAACTTAAAGTACAGGAAGATTAACATTGTTTGCTGAATTAAGTTAAACTGATTAAATCATAATTTATATGTTTTAGTATATACATAGCAGACCAGCTCATGTTGAAATCACAAAAACAATTGTGATATCTCTTTTAAATTGTATTGTATAATTTTGTCACGTTTTCATGTAGTAAGATCAAGGATTTTTGATAATTACATGGAAAATGTAATTTGAGTCATCTTAATAACACATACTGTCTGGAACAATTTACACTATTTGTCTACAATGAGCCGTTCAAGTATTTCATTTCTGATATGTACTTAATAGAAGGATATGAAGGTTTAAACAGAGATCCGCATAGCCTGTGATTGAATTACAACATTCACATTTGAATTTGACAACGGTTGTGATTTTATTATTTTTTCTTCCCCCAAAATCTCTATCGCAGACATAAACTTAACTATGTTTATATTATACCTCATAAACTTTAGTTTCTACTGAAAACCTTTGTAACTACTACAGGCCATATAATCGTATATAAGCCGTAGCTCATAGCCGAACGTTATATAAATTATCTCCCCTGATGAGACGTCTCATGGGGACCTCAATGACATTGCGTAATGCCGGCTATAGATGACAACTCTGTTTTCTAGTCGGAAAAGAACTTGTGGGGAATGTAGTCACAAGAAAGTTTCCGGTCATAAAAACACACGTTTCGTTTGCTTATCTGTTTCATCAAAGTCATCGTTACCTTAAGTTACCTGTCCTTTCTCCGAATCTAGATCAACAGAGAAGAACAAAATGGACAAAACGGAGTATAATAATATCCAAAGACGTAAACATTGTTTTCAGAATTTAGTGCACCAGTCGACGTTACAAAAATACAACCTTCACATTACAGTTTTACCTCTGTGTCAGACGATGTCCGTTTCTAAAGTTCTCAAGGGGTCAATATTTTGTTTTATAGAAGTTCTTTCTATTGATTATCATATAGCTTTGTATATGAAAGGCAATTTTAAAGTAAAAAATACCAGTCTCGTGCAAAATAATAGTAATAAAACGATACCCAAGATAAATATATAAGATAACGATTGTAAGATGAAACAAATCTCTCGAGTTTGGACACAATATACACTAGTATAATGACAAATGTTTAAAGAACCCGAAAGATAAGTTTATTTTCACAAGTGCCTACTAAACACGAACATCCATTTAAGATAAACATAAACAGTCAAAATATTTAAACAAAATTTGATGTATGTGTGCGGTATAAACAAACGTATTTTGTACCCCTATCTATAGTCCTCTTCTAAATGTATTTCAATTCATGATTTACTAAATGAATTTTAAACGAATCTTCAAGGGATAATTACAATGTACAAGTCTTTAGCTAGGTGAACAACTAGCCAAGCATCAGGGTAGTCGGGTGACGTCTATTCCGCAAGTACCAATTTTATGCTGCCGGAAATTTACTCCCTGTTACCTGAATTAGTTTTTTCAACATTGAGCCGTTCCATGCTAAAACCTACAACCTTGTCAAAATTTTCAAAATTGAGTTTTTTTTTACATATTCTGGAAAAAGTCCAAAATGTTTTATACATGTCAGCAAATTTTTAACGTAAAACTCAAATCCTAAAATGTAAAAATGACGTCATAAAAACTTGGATGACGTCACAATTTAATGATCAAATTTTCATCAGTGCTTTCCAATACTTGAACATCGCGTTACAAAAAATGTCACTCTTCCGACGACGCTGGGCATGTGTTATAGTTAAAAATGGTAGAATTATTTCTATTTATTATAATTTAAAGGATGTCTTTAAGAATGATATAATGATTTTCAAATTTACCTATATCAGTTTGGATTATTTTATCTCCAAAATCAAAACACATCGCCGCACCCAAGTGCTCACTAACATTTGAAACACTTATCATTGAAACTTTGTAAAAACATATGGAGGAATTAGATACCCCAAACTCATCTATCTCCCATTCGTTGCCATATCCTTCCACGCCCAACTCTTCAAACCACGTCGATAAAATCAGTTTTATAAACTTTTCTCGATCTAAAATGTCAAGTGAATCTTCGCACAACACTGCAAGTGACTTCCGTGTTTGTGAGGTAACTTCATCGCAATTTTTCTCAATTGTGACGTAACGTCCAAGTTGTAGGTTTTCGCATGGAACGCCTCATATATGTTGAATGATTGAACATTTTCGTAACAGTAATGTATGCGAGTGCAGTATTAGGTCCCATGTCGAAAGTACCGATTTCAAATCTGCGAGCCATTTACTTCACATTTTGTTTTTATTCTAACATATGTAAAAAGTGGTGATATACTAAGTGAGCAGTAGCTCATAGATTTCTTGGTTCATTAAATATTATTCTCTGGAATTTAAACCAAGCAATGTTGACACTGTTTGAATTGGAGACTTTGCAATGATTGAAAAAGTAATACTGTAGTTAAATTAAATGTAATAACCTATTGTTTGCCTGTAAATGATAAGTACTAACATCAACCATAACCATTCGCCATGAAGCAATTACTACGAGGAATAAGTCTATAGCTAGATGAATAATCATCCTAGCATAAAGGTAGTCGGGTGATGTCTATTCCTAAATATTACATATTATAACAGTTTTAATTTTACAGACTAAATGACGTTTCGGAATAATTCCTTAGCTAAGGAAAACTATGCATGAAGGTATATCTTAGGCCATTTGGAATACAATACCTCATCAGTAGTGCTTGGACCAAAATTATGAAATCAAACTATCTCATTAAATATTATTTGCTAGAATCTAATATAACCCCTTGATGACACTGTTTGGATTCGAACTTTTGCAATGATTGAGTATGTGTAATAATTAAATTGAATATAGTTATCTATTGTTTGCCTGAAAACAGGAAGTACCAACATCAATCATCACCCAGCATATGGCGTATTCGGCATGAAGTTCTCTTAATCAAAACTATGGCTTCAATCAATTGTAATTGTTTGAATCATAAATTCTTGTTGTATTTAGTGTCGAAAAAAGTTCATTTGGTGCATAAAGTTTAGGACTAATACTGAATTGATATCAACTGATACTATATTAAGATAATTGCTAAAGTAAATACAAATTCATCATATGAAACTGGCGCTTTCTGAAAAGGGTAAAAGGGACAATAAGAAATCATCATATGAATGAATAAAACTGAAATAAATAACATTTGTTTTAAATATCCAACGACTGAATGCACTTGGCTACACCAACAGATACGCAATATGCCAATAAAAATCAAGTAGAGTCATTTGACAGAAAATGAGAATTCGAATATAAACAATGAAATAAATCAATTGAGGTAAACCAATAAAATCATACCTTATATGTGTTGTCTAAGAGATAAACCAATCAAATCAAACTTCCAATGTGGTTTCTACGAACAACAAAGATATTGATGACACTTATATTAAGTTTCGTTAAAGAAATCATTTAGTAAAAAAACATAAAATGAAATCATTATTCACATTTTGTCTGACGTCTGATGTATTCATTGTGTATCTTTATTAAATGTAAAAGGCAAAGATGTAATGGAGATTTTATAATAAAAGTGGCAATATCGCTTAAATTCTTTTTATATACAACGAGAAAAAACAATTGAATGTACTATATCTTGCAACAGCGGGCTAACTGACATTTGATTCTAGAATGTACATTGTATATTTGCCAAGGCAAGAATGTAAAAATAACAAAATTATTTCACTTATATCGAGGAAATCAGTTCTGAAACGGTAACTTAAACAGATGTGTCGGGGAAACTAGACCTTCGGCAACTAACGGACAAACTTCTTACACTAGCATACCTTTAGTTGGATTTGAACCTAGGTAGTGAGGGACGCTCATTCATAAGCGCTCGCTTTAGACCACTCGGCCAAAGAGGCCCCTTACGCTCAGCAAACGTATTTGCAAAAGCAAATATGTTTAAACAGTTCTATTTTATCAAGTTTATGTAGACAAATGATGACCAATATCTAAATGTTTGTTTAAAAAATCACTTGACTATTCTAGTAAATAACCACAAAAAAACTAGTCCTTAGAGACTGATAATATTTCCTAAATAGAGAGTTTATTCTCTTTTTATGTTTTAAATACATATAAAAAGTTTTTGATATTGTGAAATATTGTCGTCAAACAACGTTTTAAGAGCTTATTGTCTAGTTTGATTGATTCAAGTTAACTCTTCTCCATTTTTAAACTATAATTTTCCTCAAAGGACCAATCTTATTATTTAGAAGTTCTGGTTTGCTTTTTATCAATAAACATCTTTATATAGATGTTTACAACTACATTTTTTTATCTATTCATCTTAAAGACTATAGTTTATGTATTAAGCCATCAAAAGATACATATCCGAATCCCAAGCAAAGTAAAACACTTTCAATATTGCAAATTGATTTAAAACACCTGAACTTTAATCAGAGAAGTAAGGTCGTGTGCTTTGAAGGGTTAGGAAATGCTACAACAGTACATCCAATGAACGAGTGATCCATAAACGCGCAAAAATAGGTTAAAATAATAAATAAGACATGTGACTAACTGTTGCAGAATGAAAGATTAATCATAACAGGTTTATATTTTATTACAGTGCCAATAAATGAAAAAGCTAGTAGATAGGTAGAGATGATTGCCCCCCCCACTCTCCGGCCTACTTTCACGGTGAAGGTTCCATGTTTAACAACTTAGCCACTTTTCAAAGTTTTTTCTTTGCTTAGGTTTTGATTTGTACCTAGACCGGTACGTTTGTGTTTGATTTGTCTTTTTATATTAGAATAAAGTTTCAACCCTTAATACTTCTGATCCAGGCTATGCATTTAAAGTCTCACTTTTGAGAATCTCTTAAATCCTTTAAATCCTTTTTTGAAATTTTTATATTCAGGTCGAAGACAAAACTTTGATGTTTGACATTTATTCCATATTTGATATGCACACATATTTAATATTTATGTTTGCAATGTTGTATATGACCCTGTTTATATCACTCTTTGATGAGTTTTGCTATCAGAACGTTTGATCTGTAGTACTGACATTTTTAATTTTAAAATGGCTCTCAGGAAGAACGTTCCATTAGCATCACTTAGCTCCTTACATTCTCAATTTTGATTTCACACTTGGCTAGTGTAGTTAGACATAAGGTGTTTACCATTACAGAGAACCCGTGTTAACTTTTGCTGGTAAAAGTTGTCACATCAAACCTAATTTTCCAGTTATTACCGTTTGCTTTTGGGATTGTGATATGGACATGAGTCAAATCGTTCGTGTTTTCTTTTTTATCCTTATTCGCACAATTTCATAGCATCATTTGTTCATATTACGTCTAAATAATAGTACTAATCTTTTTTAATAAAAGACACGACTGATTTCTAAAGTTCTGCTTCATATTTAGACTTATACCTGAATTATGACGCACAAGAAAAGCTACATTTGAAACTTTATGACAAACGTGATGACTTCAATTTTTCTATTGTCAACTTTTCTTTTTTATGCAGCAATATACCTGCTTCTCCTGCTTATGGTGTATTTGTTTCCCAATTAATACGCTATGGTAGAGCTTATTCCCACTACGGGGACTTTGTACGACGAAGTAGGCTGCTTGCAAATAAATGGTTGACTCGGGGATATTGCAAGCCTAGGCTTATCAAGGCCCTCAAAAAGTTTTATGGCCGTCATCACAGTATTGTTGATAAGTTTGATGTCTTCGGTCCAGGATTGCCCCGGATATATTTGATGTCTCAGAGTTCCATGTTCCTTTCACACAATTTTGATTACACACGTGGCGGGTGTAGCTAGCTAAACAGGAGGTGCTTACCCTTCCGGAGCACCCGGCCTTACTTCCCTGGTGGAAGTTCACGTGTCTAGCCTAACTTGTCAGTTCCAAAGTTTTTACTTTGCTTCTAGATTATGATTCGGACATGGATTAGTATATTTGTTTTTGATTAATTAAGCTACATGTATGATCAAAAGAGTTAACAAACCATTCAATCTGCTACATTTATAATGTATCAAAATAATTTAGTTTGGCATTGAAATAATGATTTGTTTAATTTTTGAAATGCAAACATTTACAAATCTAACATTTACAAATGCAAAAAATCAGATGTATTTTGGACGGTCCGTTTAAAAGATGCAAAAAAATCAGATGTATATTGGTGAAAGTATCTTTCAACAACAGAAACACGGATCGTTTCTTCGAAACTTAAAATACCACATATTATTTAAACTCAATAATTGCTTTGCAAATTCTGTGTTTTGCTATAGTCAAAATGTGAATCACTTGTCAATAAAGAGAGGAAAATCAACGTTTGTTGAGTAATGAATGGAAATTTTGTAGATTTAATATTGTAACATTATTTTGACAACAATCATTCAATATTTACTAGAGACAATTTAATCGCTTGTAGAACTGGACACTGTTTTGGGGCATTGTGTCTGATGTCTAATCACAATTGTGTTCATTTAGGGGGTTAACACGTCTTATCATGTCTAGATGTGTAGGATTTTATAAAACGCCAACTCTGATCGTATCAAAATCTTACCATTTTAAGCTTCAGCATATGATATGTATGAAAATGTCAAAAATGAAATCCGATGTTAGTACAAGTTGTATCAAGTATACATTATGATAATATTACGTATTTATATCAGGAAAGACTCAAAGGTCAAAACAACAATGTCTCTCATGTAAAAATTTATTCTGCTTTGAAAAGCCGGGTAAAGTACATGTACTGTTTAAGTCATTCTGTTCGTGACAGCAAATAACTCTTTATATCCATATAAAACCAAAACAAACGTGAATAAAGATTGATATTTTTCACTTACTTGCACCTAGTTTTATTCGCTATTAGCCAAGAATATTTCTGCACAGAGTAAAACGTTGGCGCAATAGGGATTTAACATGTAGGCAAACCAGATAACTGGCGGGTCCTGTTGCGCATATGACGTGGAACATCACCAAGGACATCAAATTATATATAAAATCAATATTTTTACTATGGCGCCAACATTTTACTATCTACAGATAGGCTTTATGGCAATCGCAGATGCGCATATAAATTTTCAGTTACATCTAGGTACATGTGACAAACTAATTAATCTAGTGGACACGTGTTTTGATGCACCGTAATTGCAAAAATATTTGCCAATATGATAGAAAGCAGCAAAAAGATATGTCCTCTTTAACAATGGTTGTGCACCTTAATATGCCCTGATAAATATATTAATAATTTTCAACCAGTATGTAAGTCTTAAAAACACCATTGAAAAAAAAATATAATGATTCTAAAGTTAACACACTAGTGTCCAGATGTAAGCTACAGCTCTTTATTTCAGAGTGCCTCAAAATCAAAAATAAACATACTAATCCATTTCCGAATCACAATCCAGAAGCAAAGTAAAAACTTTGGAACTGACAAGTTAGGTTAGACACGTGAACTTCCACCAGGGAAGTGAGGCCGGGTGCTCCGGAAGGGTAAGCACCTCCTGTTTAGCTAGCTACACCCCCCACGTGTGTAATCAAAATTTTGTGAAAGGAACATGGAACTACGAGACGTCAAATATATCAAAGGCAATCCTGGACACAGAGACATCAAACTTATCAACAATACTGTGATGACGGCCATAAAACTTTTTGAGGGCCTTGATAAGCCTAGGCTTGCAATATCCCTGAGTCAACAATTTATTTGCAAGCAGCCTACTTCGTTGTACAAAGTCCCCGTAGTGGGAACAAGCTTTACCATAGCGTATTAATTGGGAAACAAATACACCATAAGCAGGAGAAGCAGGTATATTGCTGCATAAAAAAGGAAAGTTGACAATAGAAAAATTGAAGTCATCACGTTTGTCTTAAAGTTTCAAATGTAGCCTTTCCTGTGCGTCATAATTCAGGTATAAGCCTAAATATGAAGCAGAACTTGAGGAATCAGTCGTGTCTTTTATTTCAAGCTCACTAGGATAGATGGCATTAACATAGTCTCCAAATTTAGGATTGTTAAGAGACAGAACGTCATCTATACATCTGTATGTTGAGTTGAATGATTTGGCGACAGTTTTCTCTCCAGATTTAACAAGGTTCTGCATAAATTCTGCTTCGTGAGAATAAAGAAACAAATCAGCAAGCCATGGTGCACAGTTTGTACCCATTGGTATACCGATTGTTTGCTGAAAAACTATATTACCAAACACAACAAATATGTTATCTATCAAAAACTCCAACATTTTGTTGATGGTATCTTCAGTATATTTTTGTTTGGAATCCGTATGGTGCTTGACAAAATAACCAGAATCCCTGTTCAGCACCAGATATTTGTATCTTGGCTTACCGTTTTTGTAGAAGAAAGACAAGTGAATAAATTTTTTAAGACGTTCTTTCAATTTAGAATGAGGGATTGTGGTGTATAGGGTAGAAAAATCAAATGTTTTATACTTTTTACATGAGATAAAGTATTAGAAGAAATATGTTCAAGAAATTCTTTAGAATTTTTGAGAATCCACATTTGGTTGATTCCAGATGTAGAATATACTTTTTCTGAATAAGACTGAAGACCATCTTTGACAATTGTCAAAATTTGTGTTAGCGTTACCGATAATGATTTAGTAGTACATTTAGATGAGCCTGTTATATATCTTTCCTTGTATGGATTTTTATGGAGTTTAGAAATCCAATACAAGTAAGGAAGATCAAGATCTTCCTCTTTAAGATTGATACCGAAAGACTCGAGAACTCACCTATGGTTGGAAAGAACTTCATCTTTGATAAAATTAGTTCTAGTATATGCAGGGTTATTTGATATACTATCTAAACCAAGCTCCTTAATAAGACATTCAAGGTAGAATCTCTTACAAACGAGAATAATGTTGTTGGAAGCCTTATCAGCTGGGACAACAACATATTTGTTGTGTATGTCTGTTAGAATGCCTTGATTTCTGGATCCTTGAGTACTGAAGACGGTTTAGTACTCATAGACCCTTTAAGTTTGGCAATCCTAGTTTTAACAAAAGATCTCACAACCTTTATCCAGTCGGATAAGGTATCAAGCTCAACATCTTCTAATTTAGCCCAACGTGTGGCGTACTCTTCAACGGAATCCATGACAAGTCTGAAATTCTGTCCCCAAGTAATAGGTTGAGCTTCTCTATATTTAGGACCTTTTGAAAGTAAAGATCTTAATTTGGTGTTCTCGATTATATTGAGATCACCAGTTATTACATGTCCAGCCGGTCCATAAATATAGGGAGAAGACGAGCAAGAGCAGGTAGGTGGAGTAAAATTATGAAATTTTAAACACTGCAATGTTTGTTTATAATTAAATATTTTGGATGCAATTGGTTTATTGTAGGAGTAGGAAACTAGAGGTGGAGAATTAATTTTGAAAGAAGCAGGAATTTTAGATTGGACTTGTTTATTTTGAAAATATTGGAAATGTGTATAGCATCTATGCCTTTTTTAGCATAGTGTAACTTAAGATATTGGCGTTGACCATCGTTATCAATATCGTTTTCCCGAGCAGGTTTAAATAATCTGTTAAAAGCAATATCCATGATGATAGCAGTAAGCTTATATTCTGGTGTATTAGAATCTACAGTAGTTTTAGATATGCATTCTTCTTGTAACTGTCTAAGACGGGATAGTGGTATAGAGTAGAGTTTAGTTCGGATATGGTAAATTTTAGAATTGGAACCGTGTGGTCATTTTATTGTTATCTCTTTCACAAAGCAGTCGGTGATCAAATAAACCTTATCATAACATAGGAATTTAAAACGACTACATTTTCTTTGGTTTTAATGATTTATTTTCTATAAAATAATCCAAGCTATGAATTTAAAACTGTAATAAATCTTTATGATCGACTCATTTTATAATTGAATAAATAAAACTAAGATGAATTTGTAGTTTGATCTGCAAATACAGAAATAAAAATAGCATCATCAGAACGAGCTCTATACAATCAAAACATAACATCTTTTATTTATATGAAATGATATTTTATTTCGTTATCTAAAATGCCTTTGTGGCACGTTGATAACAGCAATTAGAAATAAGATTCACTATGGCAAGATACTGATAGAATATTTACAACAAAATCCTCAGCGTTTACGATCAATGTTGATGTGAATTCCAGTATGATAAATGTAAACCCAAATGGAATTATAAGCAAAATCGTGCGATTTTTATTGTTTTTATAGAAGCAATTAAATAATTTTACTGGATATTTTAGCCAGAATGTCTGAAATGCGTCTTAAAGTAGGACGTTTCAAAAATAAATAAAAACTATTGTTCATGCATGTCTTTTCCTATAGTTTTTATTTTCAGAAACTATTGTTTATATACGACTTTTTGTGCTTTTTAGTTTCACAAACTGACAATATCCACCCAAATATACGATGATAAAGAATCTTAAAATTACCATATGCTTTTTTAAGCATTCTTTTCGATGCATTTAACCCTAATGCCGAATCGAGCATAGTTTTTATGCCTTAATACCCAATTACGGTACACAGAGCTGTAATGAGACCATATCCCACCGATTACAAGTCTAGATTTGGACATTTTTAATATAAATAGATATCAAAACCTAAAATATTTTTAAGATACTTTAAACGTATTTAATTATGCGTGTATTTATTTAAGAAGTATATGGAATTAAGATTTATCCACATAGTTTAATTTTCGTGGATATGTATTAGTGTGTCTGGTTTTGATTGAATATGCACTATAACACAAGAAGCATAATGTAATTTTCACTCGATATTAATTTTTGTGCAAAACCGCGACATCAGCGAAAAATAGTACACCGCAAAACTATATGAGTTTACAGTTATTCTGACAGTTTCTTGTCGAGTCTGAAATTTAAAATAGAGGTTGTACGGATTCATTAAAATATTATCTCAAGTTTAAAGGGATACTGAAGTCTAGGGGATTATGACCAAAATCGATAGTTATAAGTACAATATAATAATAATAAAAAAAAAAAAAAAAAAATTATTCTATTAAGATAAATATTTCGCTTTAAAAATTGCCGAAAATCATCGCCGCAGCCTTTTGTGTTGGAGGTGATAAGAACACGCTGTGACGTCATGTGTGAACAAACCTCGCCATGTTATCAATAGTGTGGTTACAGTATAGTGTAAAAGTTGTTAAAATTATTGTTTAAGTATGGTTTTGTGTGCGACCGTTGATTGTAAAATAATTAAAAAATTGTATAACTTAGAACTTGTCTCTATTGAGAATAATGACCAATATCGGCTAAATCATGTGCATAGTGATCTATGCATCAACTGACCTAAAATGATAATGTATTCTTTTATTTTTTTTCACGATGAATCGATAAGATCTCAATTTCTTAAAAGTAGAATTTACATCCCATTCTCGCATATAGGTAATTAAGAGATTATCAGTAACCTTCAGTACCTTTAGATCCTGTTTATTAGACATTCATTCGCCGGTAATCAAGAGGTAGATCTACCTTACAATATACAACATAGATCTGAAGATTGATAGGTGTAAATAAATTAAATGATAAAGTATTCACGATATCATTGATTTAGAATTTTGGAAAGATGCATTAAAAATATTTAAATATTTCAAAAGATTGATTTACGAATGTATAAATTGATGGGTCGACTGTCGTGACTGACGGTATGAAATTAAAATGATTTAAATTAATGAAATATTTCTATTCGTAAATTCAATTTTAAACATCAAAAACTTTTTTTTTAAATTTTCCCCCGCGTCTCATGTCATTGACGCGAAGAAAAAAAAGAAGAAAGAAAAGTATGTAACAGTGTGATCTAGTTCAGGACAACTTTAAATGCTGACGGCGAGAGTCCGTCGAGGCGCGTCCTTTAAAACAATTGTATAAATTTACTATTAAATTAATTTCCATACAATGACGTTTTCAATTAGACTTGACTACAAATTTCATGAAAATCTCTTAAAAACTAAAATAAAGTACAATATCCACGGTATGTATCATTTACTATGTTAAACTGCTGTTTGTGTTCACCATATCATTTCATAATTTCTGCTACTTCGTCTGTTATACATCTTGATATAAATGAAATTATCTTTACTACGATTTTGACTTACAAGTTATAATATATTCAGATATAAATGGAATTATCAGGACATGGTTTATACAATTCAAGCAATAATTATAGCTAGCGTCATCTTGATATAAATAAAATAATCTTGAGATTTATAATACAATCCAAGTAATAATTATTGACATGACTGGTGACATCTTGATATAAGTGAAATTATTATGAGATGTGAAGATACTTACATGTAAGTACAAATAATTAATACATGTATAAATTAAAGAGAATGTATTGTCCAATTTTCATTAGTTTTAAAAGGACAGCTTATTTCCCGGTTTCAATGGTACACATATATAAAGAAATTGGGAAACAATTATAACTTAGATTTACAACATAGTGCCATCCTCTGAAAGAAACGCGTCTCTTATTTTCCAAACTATGACAGGATGAAATAACTCTCCTGTTTATTGTGTAACTATTAGGTGATCTGACGACGAAACGCATTGAAAATAAAATTAAAAAGTGAAATTAAATTCTTGGCTCAGAACAATTGTGTGGCGGAAAGGGCTCAATAGGTGGTCAGGTGGCCTAATTGGTCACAGAGGATCTTGTTATTATTGTGAAGGTCCCGGGTTCGAGTTCCGGTTACGCCGCTATTTTTTTTTTTTTTGTTACATTTGGGGAATTATCCGACCCTGGGCATTGTCTGATCAACAAGTTGGTCCCAGGGGTGGAACCCGCTCGTTTCGATTCAAGGGAGTTGAATAGAAAAAAGAGACGGGAGGAATTTGGCGGACCGTGTAGCTCAATCGGTAGAACGTCCCGCTAGTATTAGGAAGCTCCCGGGCTCGAGTTCCGGTGTAGCAGCTGCATTTTTCCCTTTCCTGTTAATACATCAAAAGTAGCTATCCCCTCTTCTGATTTATAAATGCTTGTTATTCTTTTTTCACATATAATTATTATAATTAATATTATTGTAATGCATATTAACATCATTTTCTGGAAGGACCTACTTATTTATTTATTTATTTTATATACGTATTTATTATAAATAAATATAAGTAAAAGTCTCAAATAATTATTGTGAAAAATGATGTTTTTAAAAATTCTCTAAAAATTATAGATATTCATGATTTATGAGACTATCAACATCCTAAAACAAGGTGTGTAAATACACAACCACTGAAGCAGTTCGCGGTTGGTAAATATACAGGAAGTGCCAATATACCTGTCTCGTTAGGTATGTGGATTAGGTACACTCCAATATACAACTAGTCGGTCAATATTAAGGGTTTAATTACAGTCGACTGTAATAATAATAATAATAATAATAATAATAATAATAATAATAATAATAACTTTATTCTCATAAACCGTAATTTTTTATTTTTTTTTTTTTCATGACTGGCCATGGTTAATGTCTCCTCGTCTTATGTTGTTTCCTGCAATCGTTGCTAATCACAAAACTTCTTGGTTGAAATGCACGATCTCAAGGTCAAAGCTGTCGATTATACATTTTAAAATAAATTGCAATTTTTAATTTTGTCTTTGATCTGTACGATTTCTGTGCAGCAAATGCATTCCCTCTCAGTGTTCATTGCTCGACAGTTTCATTATATGTCCCAAACCTACAAACGATGATCATTATCTATAACTTCGTATGATCCGATTTGAATAAATTCTCTGGTTCACTTTCAGTTCCCTAATATTCTGACTCAAAATCGAAAAGATAATACGCCATTTCTAATAATATGGAAACGTCACAACTCGTAAGATGCGACACTTCTGTATATATAAGCAGTAGTTAGGAAGAGTGTTTGTTCACACATGACGTCACAAATTGTTTTCGTACCTCCCGATTAAAGAGTTCCAAAATGGCCCAAGGTTACGAATTTTGATTTTTTAAACTTCTATATCTTTTTTATTTCGGCGAATAAAATGGTGAAATTTTCAATATTATAATAATTTACCATAAATTTTCATAGTTTGGTCAAATTGGCTAGACTTCAGTATCCCTTTAAGTATTTTTTATTTATTTGAAATGCCCTTTTCTGGAACGCAGGGTCATTAAATCGTGGAAATATTGTCTCGCTGTGCATATTTTAACTTGTTGCTGAAAATGACGCATAAATCGCCATTTTGTTTCATATGCACCCAAAAGAAAGAAGCTTTGCAAACAAACTCAATAATATCGGAGATGTGAAATTGTTTTCAACATCATCAATATAGGGGTCCAAGCTTATTTATGTATGACAATGTCCATTAGAAGCATGATTGAAGAATAACTGTCACTAATTTCCGAGTAAATTGGACAAACATACGGTGATGTAAATCAATGAATTTGGTTAAATCTAATTTCCTAAAAGACACGTCGAACATTGAACCCTTGACCATTGGGAATGACCAATAAATACTTACCGCTGACTAATTATCATCTCTTTAATCTGGTTACAGCAGACAAAAAAATGGACTACAGTTTTGATAGATTTTCTTCTATTCAAGTATGTTTGTCTTTGATTAAGATTTAGATAGATTTCAATATGTTGTGATAAACGACTTATTTAACGATTGACAAAAGAACCACTATCAATCAAATTCGATTATCAAGAATGTATAAGGTTTGTTTTTAAATCTGAAAATGGCAAAATAAAGACATACTAATTAGAAAAACAAAACATAGTGTGAACATACAAATATCAAAAAACAAATACTGTATAATAAAATTGTTACGAGCTATGTATCCCGTGACGTCATCTAAAAAAGTAAAATAAAAAAAACAAAGTAAAACGAAAAACACGTAATATTAGGGCACCATCGACGGACCTAAGTATTGTATTTCTAATGGTGTGGTGATAAGACTTTTTGAGAATCGATCCATGACACTCTTTTGCAAGAATGCACATATACCTGTAACATTAAAATTCAAAGATTAAATGTTTGAATTCGTCGGGCCAAAATGGCATTATATTGTCGAATTTATTGTGATGAAATTCCTATTTGTAATGATGAAATCAGCAAACAGATAGCAGAAACAGGGTCTCAAATCAAATTTTAATATGATTTCGGTAAAAACACCACATTGCCTTATGACAAGACAACTATTGGTGCTAAATACTCCTCAAGTTTCAAATGGTTAAGGTTATTTTAACTGGAAAACTATGCCAGTTAAATCGCTTGGTATACAAAAAATGTATCCAGAGTGATGTAAGGTGAATATACGCATCGGTAATTTTTTCTTTCTTGCATGAGAATACCAGTTTTCATCTTGCTTCTAAAATTGTGATTTGAATATGCACCTGAATGTTCTTAATTGATTATATAATAATATAATATATGTGTTTTTTGAACGAAATTTTAAGGACATTTTATTCAACAAAAAGTGAAAATGGCAAAACAAGGCAGTTAAGTTCGTATTTATCTTTTCTACCAGACACAGTATTCATCAAGACAAGAAGTTATCACACCTGAAATAGCTTTACCAGGAAAACGAGAATGTTGTTAATCAACCAAATGTAAGTAGTGCACTTGTCTGACATTTCATAATCATTTTTCAGTTTTACGAAGTAAGTTGCTAGAAAATATCTATTTTCATTACGGACGATTTGCCTACAGCTGTTGAAAATGCATCTTCTGTTCTTCAGAAAAAAAACCAAAGCATTGTTGCATACATAGTGGAAATTAACTCTAGAAAATAGATTTATTCACCTCATTGTAAGAAAATCTGCTCCCTGGTGATATATCTTGTCAGTGTCTGACGAAAACTGATACAAATTGAAATCAAATATATCTGCTTGGGATTTATGGCGTCGCATCATTTCCCTAACTATAAGTAATTGATGAATGCAAGTTATATAATTGCCTTGATAATGTTAAAATGGCATAAACAAATGACATTCCTCGAATAAGATGGTATCTTGGGGATGAGATTGAAATACAGTCGAGAGCTACTAAAGAATTTATGGACAATAATTGATATTGGTGAAAATGGATAACAAAAAATGTTCGAACTTTCATGACATAACGCCTACCTTTTAAAGCAAGGTATTTTATATTGCATTGAATAGTCTCTTATGTTTTGTGTTTTTGTCCTTTTTAAAGAGATTTGATAAATTGGATCAAGCAATAAAGCATCAACAAGAAGTCAGGAATTATAATCGTCGTTTTTGACTAAGAACAAAGTAAATGTCATCAATCTCTGCTCTATCTTCAATGTACGAATAGCAAACCCCACATGCCGAATCTATTTATTTAGGAAAATACTAGTTTTTTAATTGAATCATATATGCCATAATAGAAAATATTGAAATTATCATGACAAGCACTGATTGATAATTTACAATGCTATCTTCTGTAGTAATATTTATATGATTTTTATATGCCGCTTATAGTTATGAGAAATAAGCCATCACGAAACTTTAATCAAACGTTTGTACCAATAATAAAAAAGCCGGTGAGCTGGCTCAAACATGTTTAAAAGCACAATGATCAATTAGAATCTGACATCATTTTAATTCACGTATTTTTTTTATTTGAAAAAATCTTTTAAAAGTTATCTTGTATTTGAAAACACGGATAGTAATTTTAACACTTAAACTATTTACATGGTCGAGTATGAGAACGCATATCATAGTGTTAATTTAATGAAGTTAGAATGCATTTAAATAACAATCCCCTACAAGCAATTCCGGATAAATTTTTCGAAATAGCTATTTGATCGTAATTCCCTGATTTTTCAAACTATTTGCCATTTATTACACAATTTTCAGTAATTTAGAAAAATTAAAAACATTTCCCTTCTCTTAAAATTATTTAAAAGCTTTCGTGCTTTTGTAAACAATTCCAAAATTCGTTAAAATAATGCTGCTATCAAGCGACGATAAATGACTTTTAGATTCGTTTAATAAGATGTGAAATGACCTAATGTTTTAGAAACGCATGATTCTTGTAGAATAAAGACTTAACCACCGTTTGATTTTCTATTTAACTGCAATAATTAATGTGTAAAAGTGTTTATGAATTTGTCATTTGACAAAAATGTTAACGGTTTGTTAAGTAGATCAGAGCTATCCCGGATGCCAACATATCCTATTTATTCCGAAGTTGTTTTAGTATGAAATCTATATAGAGACTGTTTTATAGCCAATGAAGACGCCCAGTATGGAGCTGTACTAGCAATCAAAATTTCGATTTAAAATTATCACAGAGAGAGAGAGAGAGAGAGAGAGAGAGAGAGAGAGAGAGAGAGAGAGAGAGAGTATGTAAATATGCAGTCAAATATGTTATTTAATTTGCAGTCGTATAATTCATTGGAACTTATACAGCCATTGCAGGTTATAATTACATTGTCCTAACTACAGTAAAATACTTAATTTCGACTTTTTGGGATTGAATCTGATTCCTGACTTTCAGAAAAGCAGTTGTGTTTATTTGATATGACACTTGAGATGTCAAGGAAGGCCAATTTGAAAATCAAAGATGTCAAGATCAAACATAACTCTGATAACTGATTAGATTCATATCTAAAATGAAATCAGAAATAGAAAGCCCTGTGATTTTTAATCCGTGATTATGCTTTATATATACATGTCGATTTCTTTGAAACTTAAAGCACAGGACGTTTAACATTGTATACCGAATTAATTTGAACGGAATAATTAATAATTTACATGTTTTTGCCAGATTAAACCTTTCATTAACTTTGAAGAAAACTTCAGTTTCCAGTTTACTTGTTTCATGTAGATTAGCAAAATAAATAAGTTTGAAATTGATATTTATTGATTATAAACTTGCATCCATTTAAAGTGCATTATATCAGTGCCGATTTGTATTTTGCAGAAGTATTCTATACCTAAATATTACGACCAATACTTCAATGCAGCTCAGACATCAACAATGATAAGTCCTTTTTAAAGAGAGAGAAATAATTAAATATCTATTTTATATACGTACACTCTGTGCAAAGACAACAAAGTGTTTTGTCTTCTCAAAACAAGGTCATATTACCTTTAAATCGAGACCGAGAGTAAATCTTTTTTCATTGATTTTTATGACATAATTATTTATCTATATGCAATTATAAACTTTTTCGTTCGTTTCCTGCTTCTCCTGTTTATAGTATATTTGTTTCCCAATTTATATTCTATAGTGGATCTTGTTCACACTGTGGGAACCGTATACAACGAAGCAAGCTGCAAATAAAATGTTAACCCAGGGATATTCCAAGCCTAGGTTTATCATGGCCCTCAAAGAGGGTTATGGCCGTCATCACAGTATTGTTGATAAGTTTGATATAGCTGTGTTCAGGATTTCCCTGGTTGTTCGTTTCACTCAGTTTGATTACATACGTGTCAGGTGTAGCTAGCTAAACAAGAATTGCTTCTCTGGTGGAATTGCATGCGTTTAACCTTACTTGTCAGTTTCAAATGCTGTTACTTTGCTTCTGAATTGTGATTCGGACATGGATTAGTATGTTTGTTTTTGATTATTGATTTTAATGGTTTAAGAAGTACACGTAAACGTTGCATCATATTACTTTTTTGTCATAGATATTTATTAGATAAGTCAAGTCAAATTTTTTCATTGATGGTGTTTAGTTGGCATTTAATAGTTCTGTCATAACATGACTTGACATTTACTTCAGTGCCCGTCCGATTCATGAACTTTATAACCAGTTGTCCAATGAGGTCGTGACCTCTTTGCGTTGTATTGTCTTGTTTGGCCGGTTTACCATTAACTTGGTTATTACCCCTTCGTCTTTGGCAAATGTCCTTTTTCTGTATTACCAAACTTACACAGGTCATGCACGAACATAGGTCACAAAATATCAACTTTGTAAAATAAATATGAATAAAATTACATATTACACCATTTTTTATTTTACAGCGCTAGACGGAAGTTTCGGAATACAATTTCTCATCATTAGTGATTGGACAAAAATTGTTTAGCCAATTTTTTAAAGATGCTGTAAAGATACCAAAAGGACCCAATATATTTTACAAAAAATAACTAAAGAAATATTTGGCTTGAGAGAGTATACCTCAGTTATCGAGGAATTTTTTTATTTGATAAAGTATGATGATGTAACTTTAACGATGCAAGTTGCATATTGCTCAAAAGACTGCAAGGTTCACTTCCTTTCATTTAACAACTTCGGAATTTGTTTTTACTAAAGTTTTTCATCAATTTGTAAGTAATATGGTGGAAAATAACATAGTCAATTTACAGGTTTTATGTTGATTGCAAAATTCGAATTTAAAATAGTGTAATATGAAACCTCATAGTTTACAACTAACTCCGTGTTAGTTTTAAGTATCGTTTTCTAGGTTGATTTCATTGTGTAGCGAAGGACAAACTATATTACGTATTGCGTAATGAACATAAATCGACCATTTTCCCGCAATATTAATGAAAGTCACTTCTTGGAATAAATTTAAGTTCTTATCCGCGGATGTATACAAGTTATTCCATCAAGTAGAGAATTGTAATGAATTCCAAGATACTAAAGTAGAAAATATTGGAAATTCAGATTGAGACATTATTTGATAAACTGTAAAAAGTGTCTGAGTGGTTTCCATATATGTTAAGAGTGATTCTCGTTTGGCTTACGGTTTTTCTTTTATAGACAAAGTTGAAAATAGACAGACTTTTCAACAATGAGATCAGGATTTTTCCGAAGAAGAATGGAAAATTTTGTCCATATTATTTGGACAGATAAGTTTAGTGCATGATATGTCATGGGTTAAGTAAGTTAAAGAGTGCAGCTTCTAATAGTAAAAATTGTTGCATGTAAATGTTATTAAGGGGGATTTACACAAACTGTTTAACAATATATTCCAGTTTTAAAAACCTAAATGGTTAGAGAAAACTAATATTCATTAAATGCAATGCAATTTTTATATAAAATAAAGTCGTTACTAAGCAGTGAAATTGACTCTCTTCAATTCGTATTTTTGAATACGTAAGTAGTAGGCAATTTATTTTCTATGGAAAATACGGAATTTTGAACATGTGTGTTAGGATTACATGCTCTTTTGAAATGTCAATCATCTGCATTGGGAAATAAACTTGTAAACTCATGCAAAATGTATTTTATTCTTGATAAAAATATTTTTCATTTTGTCAAGATTAATAATAAGGTTACTTGCAGCGTACTTCTGATAAAAACAGAAGAAAACATGAAGGATATCTTTATTAAAATTATCTATTCTGGTATTTGAGAGAATGCTTGTAAATGCAAGATGTAGCTTCGACTGAAGACTTTATTCTAATCTAAAGGATTTTAACCATTGCTTTGTTGTGATTTCAAGAAATATTTCTAAAAACACGTCAGAATCATAAACATGAAACGTGTCAAAAGACCTCATTTGGACATATTAATAGAGTCTATGAATATTTGAGCATTTGTAAGGTTTGAATTTTGATATTTTAATATAACTATTATAAGCACATCACTAATGCTTGTGGATATTTTAACGCACACTTTCGTATATATAAAATAGTCAGACGTATATAGTTGCATCTATAAGGTATCGTTCAATGTTCTAATAGTACTTGGTGACTTGGTATAAACATCTAAAAGTTATTCAGTACTGTTATATTGGCTACTATAACAATAAGGCCACGTGACTATACCAATCAACCACAAAAATCTAAACATGTTTAAACCACATTGACAAAATGAAAGTAAAATAATTGGACGTTGGCAAGTTCAGTTAAAACGGAAAATTTCACCAGGGCGGTGAGGCCAGATGCTGCGGAAAGATAAGCTCATCTTGTTAAGCTAGAGGACATCTGCAACTAGAAAGCGAATGAAAGAAACATACATTAAACTATGGGATATCAGATATATCCAATATAATTTTGGATACAGAAAAAAATAATTTGCCTTTGTCCCAAGTACGACTATGTTGCCACATGTCTTTTGTGGCAAATTAAAGTTTCAATTATCAAAATTGACGTCAAATTTTCAGACAATAGAAAGACGTCATTTAAGCAATGTATTTGGACGTCTTGGACACCTATCATGTTAGCGCTAATTTAATGATTGATGAAACTTCTTGGATAGGTTTTGGATGGGTTCGCCTCATTTCTATGTGTTCACTACCCTTAAGGTTTTGCTGGACATTTTTGAAATCGTTTACATTGCAAATTCCCGAAATATTTTTTTCTAGGAAATCGTAAGCTACTATGATTCAACCTCCAATGAAAATAACTGTTCGCACAAACGCTAGGGGATATCTCATACAACATTGGTTAATGAAAAACTTATTGTTCAGAGTGGATTTCTCTGCGTTGTGAATGATATTATTACGCTATTTCGAGTAGATGAGACCCTTAGTTTATATCACCAAAAAACTCCAAAAACATCACGTTGTAATTTTCAAGATATTTCAATGTAATGTCGACCCATCGTAATTTTAACACTAGCTAACGGGTATTATCGAATCGGCAGCTCATCACGAACTTTCATTCCTATATCGGTAATCCATATCTCGGTCACCCAGTTACTGGCTTCTACTCTTTTCATAAGCTAAGTGTAAAACTGTGGGCAAATCTATAATACATATGTAACATGGGACATCTTAATAACACATACTACTATCTGGAACAGTCTGCAATGAGCCTTTCGAGTATGTCAATTCTGATATATATGTAATAGAAGGAAATGTAAACATTAAGAGTTTAAATGTAAACCCGTATTGCTTGTGATTAAATTACACCTTTTGCTTCTGTATTTGACAGCTGATATAATTTTATTTTTGTTCATGCAAAATTTCTATGTCAGACATCAACTTATTTTGTAAAGTACAGACTTACACTAAGTTAACGGGAAGGGGTAAAAGCCCCACTGTCGAGTAGCTGACAAGCTGTTGGAGGTAGATACAGAAGCTGCTGAGAAACTGTCGACATATAACGAACGAGGGTTAGAGATGAACTGCTGACCAGGGCGTTTGTATCAATGAGTTTGCTTAGTTTTTTTTTCAATTTTCTCATTCCCATTTATCTAAGAAAGAAAATGAAACAAATAGCTGAAAAATAACCGAAACCACAAATATAATCTGCGATTCAATATATTTCATATATGCTATTTAGTGACCCCGCTTACAGCTTTTTAACATACTCGTACTACCGTCACGATAACAAAATATCTTTTCATTATATTACGGAAACACATACATACCGGTCTGGTTTCAAATAACAATCCCAAAAGCAATTCTGGTATTTATTTTGATTGTATTGTATCATTTTATCATCTTTTCATTTAGCAAAATCATAGATATTAAGAAGTAGATGGAAAATGCAACTTGAGACCTCTTAATAACGCACAATAATGTATGGAACACTTAAAACAATGTGTATACAATAAGCATTTCGAGTATTTATTTCTGACAATAAATATAGAAGTTTAATATTAAAATAGAGACCTGTGTTGCCTGTGATTATATTACACCTTTCGCTTCTGAATTTAGCAATTGTTGTGATGTTATTCAGGGAAATTATTAATCTCTATCCTAGGATTCAAAATTTATATATGACCGTCTTGCAGCAATATGTGTTTTATTTTATTCATGTTTTTATGAAAGTTTTAAAGGACCGTTTAATGTCTAAATAATATCTAATTGCTTGATAAAAAAGATTTAGGGCGTTGAGTATAATTATTCATTGATTAAAAAGGAAACATCGGTGAACCCAGAGGGGGATCCAGTTGCGTTGTTATTACTCAGTAAATAGAATTTTAATATTCCTTTCATTCTATCTTTAGTAAAACAATTTGTGAAAATTCCACGAAGAACACGTATATATACCAATGTGTTTAATATCATATTGTTATGACCACGGTTATCGCAATTTTTGACACAAAACCATAACCGTCACTATAATAAGATGTCATTTTATTATATAATTTAAACACAAACATATCGGCCTTTGTTCAAATCACAATCCCAAAAGAAATTGTTATAGCTCTTTTAAGTTGTATTGTATAATTTTGTAATGTTTTCATTTAGTAAAATCATATTTAGCTTTTTAAGAAGGACATGGGAAAAGAAACTTGAGACATCTTGATAACACATACTGTCTGGAACAACTAAAACTATTTGTCTACAATGAGCCGTTCGAGTATTTCATTTCTGATATATATGTGATACAAGGACATGAATGTTTAAATGGAAACCCGTATTGCCTTTTATTAAATTACAACCTTTACGTCTGAATTTGACAACTGTTGTGATTTTATTAACAAAACTATTTTTCGTACGTCAAAAGCTCTATCTGAAACATCAACTTAACTATATATACATGTATGGTTAAGAATTTATGGGCTTAATAGAGTGGAATAAAAGGTTTAAAGCCCCAGTCATGATTTTTTTTACTTATATTAGTACGGTTTTATCTATTAGTTATGGTATGTTGAAAAAAACCGTAGTAACCACCAGCCTTCGACAACTGGCAAACTTTCTCACATAGTAGTTTGGAATCTGTAAGAGACAATATGATCTGTAACCATGCTTTAGACCACACAACCATCTAGATCATTGAATAGAATAATGATGCTATAACTTTATCGATATCTAGATTGTTCAGAGAAGGAATTTTCTCTTCATTTAATTTTCGTGGTAAGCCTCATTTCAAAATGTTTATGTCATGGTTGGATGATGGAAAGTGACAGTGAATTATGCGGTCAGTTTTTGGGATGATGAAAAAAACCTGAGTACCAAGAGAAAACTACCGACATTAGGCAAACAAAATTGACAAAATTTCAAACCAAGTTTGTCCGTAGTGGGGTTCGAACATAGGTGATGAGAGTCTTTGTAATCTGTTAACACGTTCAACCTCCTGGCATTGAAGTTCATTAAATGTTTCCCCCTTAGTGTACATTGTGTAGCACCCCTTTTGTGGGTTGTTTAAAACCGCAATAAAAATTTGCCTCAATCAAAATTGTTAAACATTATTAACAGACAGCAGCTGGATTAGTTTAAAAAAAAGAATGTTTTGCCAGAGCTATGGTTTAATAACTTGTTTGCGGAATGTGGCGTTAATGGGACATACAAGTTTAAAATGATATTCGTTTTTTATAGTCAAATCTCCCAGCAAAATGAGCAAACAAACCCGGAAAATTTATATTCAAAGTGCCAGAACTCCAAGGAAAATAAGCAAAAACCAACTCTGGTTAATGACATGCACATCTATCAATATCGATGTTTCGATCAAGGACGGAAAGAAAAATTCGAATTGAATATGACCTCTTGTTTCGAAAGGCAGGGGATAAAATGAAATCTTTGTGTGACATAATTGACAAAATTTCTCAATAGTATAATTTTTATTAATTAAATTATTCGTACTAACAATCATCCACATCTATTCTCAATAGAAGTTATCGGAGATAAACAGATCAGATTTACCGCTTTATTATGAAGTATTACCGGCATATTTGATGGAATTCGATATTCGAAAAGTCAGAGGTTATCCAAAAACGTCAGAGTAGGCTTAAACCTAGCTTTGTCTCATATATCATATTATTCTTAAGCAAAAAATTAATGATAATAATTAACTATTAAGAGAGGCGTTCGACAGGGCGACATAGTTTTTCATTTTTATTACTATCGAGGGAGCGATAATAATGCTGATGTACTATCTATCACAGAAAGTGCAATAAATCAGATGCCCAATATTCAACAGGTCTTGTTAACTAACTCTTAAACAAGGTTATATCTTGTACACTAAGAAGAAATATATATTTCAAATGTCTTCTAAGAAGATGTATTTAATGTTTTTAGGGTCAGACGCCGTTCTTTGGTGTATTAAGAAACCATTCAAATACATTTTGTCTCCATGCAATATGTTTGTACATTATAAAATTATATCACTTTAACACACATTTTTATTTAAATTGTCAAAATGTAACATATAGCATTGATGTTTTTGGTGCATAAGTGGCGATTTAATGAAGACTTTGTATGACCTATCGATAGAGCGAACGACACAAAGTCTGAAACATCAATTTGTTAATATACATTTATACATTCATTGTACTTATATCTTTTTTTGGACAAACATGGCTGAGTGCTACTGTCACTGGCTTTCGAAGTCAATTGTTCTGGGTTCAAGCCTCACTTTTCTGAGCTCTCCTGTCCATATTGGAACTGTAAAAAGCTCGTTACTAAGGAGTATTTCGGATGAGACTCAAAGCCTAGGTCCCGTTTCTCATTGCATGCTAAAGACACCTCTGTAGAGTTTGAAAAAGAGTAGGCCACTTGCTGCCACTACAGAAGCGGCTTATGATTAAGAGTGCAGACTGAGCAACATAAACTAAACTTATTTCTTAATCTGCGCATTTATGAACTGATATTACCCGTCTCAGGTCCAGATTAGACCGGTGCAAAAGCTTAAAGTTTGTACATCTAGGTCATATAGAGACCAGTACCTTCAATACAGGATGAAATGATATTAAAGGGAATATTTACTGCCTACATACATGTCAATCAAGAATGAAGAAATAAAAGAAAGACTGGGCTTGGAAAAGAAAGATGCATTGCTAATCGGAATATTGTGTAACCGATTCTTAGCCCTAGAATTGTCACATGACCTTAATTAGCCCTAAATAGACTTCGTCGCAACAGGTCTTTTGTGGCCTTTTAAAGTTTCATATCATATATTATATGATTTAATATATAACGAAAATAATTATTCGCACAAACGTTATGGGATATCTCATAGTACGGTGGCGATCGCCATTGGTTGATTAAAAACTGCTTAATGCTTCTGGACCTTGTGAGTAATATTATTACGCTATTTTAATTTCATGACACCGTAAGTTTAGCTAAAAAAAACATAACCTTATATTATTATCGATTCGGCAATCAACACGGACCCCGGATACCTATTTATCTGATATGTGTCTCTTGGTGACTTGTCGTCCAACTCGGTCACTCAGTTACCAGGCTTCTACTCATTTCCATAAGCTAGGTGTTAAACTGTAATGGATTTAAAAAATAAATGGCGACATAGTTGTCACAAATATATATATATATATATATATATATATATATATATATATATATGTATATATATTGTGTGTGTGTGTGTGTGTGTGTGTGTGTGTGTGTGTGTGTGTGTGTGTTCATTTCGAATAATTGACAACCCGGCATTTAAATTTTCCATGGGACACAATAAAGTACGTTCGTTTCAGATCGATGTAATATAATATGCTTGATCTAAATTACGAACTCCTAAATCAGCGTACAATACAGACCTCTCAAAAGTTTAACACTTAGTTAACGAGTTGAAGCATGGCTGCCGAGTGGCCGAACTATAGATATTTGTGGTCGAGAATTGGCTATTGATATATGGCAGATATTCAGATATAGCTAAAGAGAAGGGACCAAATACCTTGCTGATCCGGCACTAAATAGTTAGCTTAGTGTTTAACTTTCGACAGTCCTGTACTGTATGTGTCGGCACATATGTCAGTCAGTACCAGCCAGTTATAAAATCTGATTATAAAATTTGATTCCTTACAAATTGTCTCGAGTGAGTTCACTAGAAACGAATCAGTTAAGACATGCTTGAAATCGTCTTATGATTTCATCTCACGTCTTGAGCCGTGCTTTAATTTGATCAAAGTTTCT
Organism: Anadara kagoshimensis; assembly: GCA_021292105.1. Taxonomy (NCBI): domain Eukaryota; kingdom Metazoa; phylum Mollusca; class Bivalvia; order Arcoida; family Arcidae; genus Anadara; species Anadara kagoshimensis. The sequence continues at coordinate 33,183,519 of CM037872.1, read as the reverse complement.
GATGTGTTTGATGCTAAGGGGTCATTATCCTCAATTTATATCTTCTCTAAAACTGGAAATAAAATACGTTTTTGTTGCTATGAAACATGTACCTGGTTATAATTTAATTTCTTGTTATTGTCATTCACGATCTAATGTCAGAGTGTTATTAAACACGAATGAATCTATGTAGGTCGTTCGAGATCTGATGACAGAGCGTTATTTAACACGGGTGAGTCTATGTAGCTCTTTCCAAATCTGATGGTAGAGTGCTATTAAACACGGGTGAGCCTGTATAGGTCGTTCGCGATATGATGAGAATGTATGCTACAACATCTTTGGTCTGTCTCCATGACCTTAAATTTACATATTTACTTTGGACCGTGTACATTAATGTAGAAGGAGCATAAGTATATATTTCTTCTTAATTGAAAACATGTAAATGGTTAATGTAGTATATGCGAATCCTGACACTAGCTACCTATTGATTGCATAAGTCGTATATGAATATACCTAATAAAAAGTCAAGCGGACAGGTCGATGCTGTTTGCCTATATACGGCGTGTACATGTTTATAGCGCTGTTGTAACAAAAAAGTACAGGATGGCGTGATAATATACAAACGCAATACGTTACGATAACCAGTTAAGGTGATATAAGCAAGCACAGGATTAAAAGACAAACAGAAAATGAGACCACTGATAATAGAATCACGTCTTTGTACAGACATCCGATTAAATAAAATTTATAAAATCAATTTGTGAAATTCCAACATGTGGAGTGATTATTACGCTAATGACATATGTACGTATTTATTGTCGTTGTAATGGATGTTGGTTTTTGAGTTTTCTAAAAATGGTAAAATAACCACGCCATTGGACATTCACTCCGATACCCAAAGTAAGTCAATAAATGGTCCAAATATGTGTCCGTCTTCTCTTTGTGTTTTCTATTTCGCTGTTTTATCATTGGCCGCTTATTGTTTTGTGTTATACATATTTTTCAGTGGTAAATATCCTCTTTCTACTTTCTATTGTAGTCTGACTGCCATTAGCACATGTACAATTATTATAATACATTAATACTCAGGTCTGGTAGTTGGTTTCCATTAGCGAAGACAGTTGAAAATACAACTAGAAAGATATCCGAAGCCATACAAAATAGCACATTGATGGAATACTTTCATCACACGTGCATTAAAATAATTTAGGTCTCTATTCCAAATTTTCTCATTGTTTTCTTGTCATCTCCTGAAAATTATAAAAATAACTAAAAATAACCAATCGATATTGAATATAGGTATGTTTACATCTACAGCTATATTTACTATATGGTAGGTTTCCTTTAATAACCGGATTTAAATTTAAATGGATATCAATTTATAAGAACTCTATGAGTCAACCGAATGGAATATTTTGACACGAGTTATACGTAGAGTCATTATTACATAGATGTCATTGGTGATTATCATGGACAATTAATTGTAACAAAAAGTTTGTATAAGGGCTTTTTAAAGAGCTAAAATACAACACCAACGAACATTTACTTTAGTCCCTCTTCGAAATAAGTCAATGAATGTGGACCAAATATGTATTCGCCTTTTCTTTAATATTTTCGCGTTGTACATATTTTTCAGTTGTAAATTCCCTTCGCCTATATTGCAATCCGACTGTCTTAGCACATGAATACCCAGTTCTGGTAGTAGTTTTCCATTAGCGTAGACATTTTAAAAATTAAAGGCGTACAAAATAACACATTTTAAAATACTTCGATCATACGTGCATTAAGATGATTTAGTTTTCTATTTCCAATTTCTTCATTTATTTCTCCTCATCAAATTACCAAAATTACCGATCGCCATAGAATATCGATATATAACATCTAAAAGTGAATCGACTGCACGTAAGTTCCCTTTAATATCTAGACTTAAATTGATATCAATTTATCAGAACTCTAGAAGTGAACCTAGTGGAATATTTTGACATGAGTTAAATGATCCGTCTATTAGGAACAACAAATACTATCAGAGATAGAAATACAATTACAGTACAGGCCTGTCGAAAGTTAAACACTTGGCTAAACAAAAAGGGTCAATGCTTCACTGCTGATTGGATGAGATATGGAAATCTAATTGCTAAATGGCTCCGAGAGATAGATAGCAACTGTTGAAAATGTCCGAGATAACGAGGGGCGGAGATGAGCTGTGGATTCGAAACTAATCCGTGAGCTTAGTGTTATACTTTCGACAGGTCTGTACTATAAGTTCGGTCCAGCGTTGTGCTTTAATAAGTTTTGTTAATTATACTTAACCAAGGGTTACATCCTTGACACCATTTGAAAGAGGCTACTTGGCATCGTCTTTTGAATGATTTCATGAAACAAGAAAAACAAATCCGCATGATCGGTTTTTTAACTTCAAGGCCATATACATATATAGTCGTACGTCGGTAAGATCTCTGAAAACTGTTGGCCAACATGTTTCAAGTCATGGTCATATACTAGTTATAAAACAAAATGCTGATTTCCATAAAATACTAGTCTGAACCATTTCAATTTAAACTCTACAATTATGTTCGGCTGTTTTAAAAAAGTTTGGAGATTATAATCAACCAAGAGGTTATATCCTTGACACCATTTGAAAAAGGATACTTGCCATCATTTTGGTATAATTTCATGAAATGAGAAAAACAAATCAGTATGATCGTTTTAGCTTCTATGCGCAATAGGCCAATACAGAGTCGTACGTTGGTATACTTCACTAATGGACAATATTTGAAGTCATGTTCATATTTCAGCACCTACTTTCTAGTAACAAAACAAAATGTTTTTTGCACAGCTGATTTTCAAATTATACTAGTCTGAACCATTTCAGCGAACAGGTTAAGCGTCGTGTTTTAATAAAGTTTGGTAAGATTCTATTTAACCACGGGGTTACATTCTTGACCCCAAATTAAAGAGGATGCTTGACATATTAAAATGATTTCATGAAATAAGAAAAACACTCAGTAATGTATCATCGATGTACTGTTTAGAAATATATCACTTATGGTCCAATATTTATCACGTGATGTTGATATATCAGGATCGGCTTTGTAGTAACAAAATACACGCTTTTCCACCGCTATTGCCATAGTATTACATGTTATACCTGTTTAAAATTTACAGAACATGACGGCCGTTTCGAAATACAATTCTCATTAGTAGTGATTGGACCAAAATTGTGAAACCAAAATGTTTTCAATACTCAAAATACTAAAATATATTTACCAAAGTTAGCTAAGGAAATCATTTGTTTGAGGGAGTATACCTAGATCGTACAATTTTAATTTAATATTTAAACAAATCACACGTATACTGATTCACAAATCATGCAAACTCAACACATCATGACGTTTCACACATGAAACTTAGTGTTCAAGGTGAAGTACTGATATCCTTAATGTAGCTTACGTGCAGATTATTGCATGAAATATGCACCACTGCATTGTTTTGTTCAAAAGAACACATGTACATTTGACGTCTTATTTCGAAAATATATTAACCTGATAACATTACCAAAAAGCATAAAAAGCAACCATATATAAACATTGAAACAAAATAACTGTAGCCATGAATTTGAAACAAATTATATCAATTAGTTTCAAATGAGTGAATCAAAACTGGCGAGAAAGAAGTATCTTAAGATCAATTGGAGTTTCTAGAAATACTTGAAACAGAAGAATTGTTGAAATGAATTTGAAAAAAAAACTTATTAGCTTCAAATGAGTTACCAATTTTGATGCGATGTAAATATCGTAAAATGAGTTATGATATTTGAGTTTTTACATCTTTTACTTCAGCAATTTTGCTATTCAAAGAACCATTTCTAACCAAGCAAATGTGATTTTTTATGTTTAATCGGTCAAAAACAGTTTTAATAATTATATAAAAGGGTTAAGGGTAGTCATAATTCATCATATGAACATTGTTAAAAAAAACCTTTGAGTAATAAGGGAAATAATTTTATTAATTTTTGAAATGGATTTGTTGCATTCGCTATTGTTCAAACTTGTGTTAATTTAGAAAAATAAGATTCCGATAAATCAAATAAAAATATAACGTTCCCATTCTAAATCACAATCCAAAAGCAAAGTAAAAATTTTGAAATTCACTTAAGTTACACACGTGAACCTCTAAAAGGGAAGTGAGATCGGGTGCTACAAAAGGAAAAAAAGATCTCTTGTCTAGCTACCTTCATCCGACGCGTGTTAGATAAAGATTAGGGATGAAAGGAACAATTGACTATGTAACGTCATATATCCGAGATAATTTTGGATATCGAGACGTATTTTATATTGAAATATCTCGTGATCAAAACTTTTAACTTTTAGAATGGAAACCATCATGTTTTCTCGAGCATATTACAAACAATTTAGGCAATAATCATTGTATTATTGTCAGAAATATACTATTGTCTAAATTTGCTACTAGTTAAAATTTGAAATTAAAAAACTAAATATACTCCCTCATGCAAAGTGTTTTTTTTTAAATTAAATTTGGTAAATATGTATTTTTGTCTTTTGGGTATCGTTTCAACATCTTGGAAAATACATGGTTTTACAATTTTGGTCAAAGCACTACTAATGAGGAATTGTATTCCGAAACGGCCCTCTAGTGCTGTAAAATTTAAACTGGTATTATATGCTATTTCAAATATTATGATTGTGAGATATAATAATATTCTCAATTCCAATAAAAATATATGCTTATCTCATCACAAAGTTGAATATCATTCAATTTTTTATACATGCTAATACAGAAACAATTCTGTCATATTAATCTGGCTTCAAATTGGTAAATATTGAAATCATGCAAGTATATAGGCTTTTATTTCTTTTTTTTAGAGGAGACAACAGTTGCTTACCCGCCGTGAGCACCCAGTCTCATATGTCTGATGAATGTGTACGTGTTTTAATTTATTTGCAAAAGATCAAAGCTTTTCCTTTCGTTTTGGGATTGTGATTTAGACATGGACCTATTTTTATGTGATTGTATGAATATTAATAATATGAGTAACCATAACACATCAAAGTTGTATGTTTTCTCAAGTGCATTTAGCCCGAAAACAACAAAGATTAAACATCTATAGGTAGGTCGAGATTACATCTGTAGAGATAGAACGTAGAATTATCATGCCTCACTTCAACACTTGGGATCTTATAATTAATATCATTTTTAATTTAGATATAGGAAATAAAGTGAATTGTATCTGTAAGGAATATGAATAATACTTGTAACGATATGCGATAGGTTTTCAATATAATTGTTTGAGGTTTTTTAATACTATTAAACGTTTTGCCATATTATCAGAACATTCAATGACCTAGGGAATGCTTCAATGCATTTATTACTTCATTACCAAATATACTTAAAGGTATTTCGTTTGATTTCCATGGATGAAATTTGAAAATTGAAAATTAAATTATATTTACTCATCAAGTTGTATTAATGAACACATATACTTTCGAATAATGTGTAACTGAAAACAAAAGCAATGGAGAATATCAAAAACAAATAATATCATGCGGTAAAAACAAATTTAAAAAGGAAACAAACTATTTTGGGAACTTCATTTAAATAATTCATGGATTTGGACGGACACAGGGGGTAAAATGTCAAGCTGTTATTTATCTTTGTTATACAAGTGGCAGTTAGTTAATGAACTTATATCGAGAAGTCGCCAGATATAAGCAAAAAAGCATACAATTTCATTGTGCGTTGGGCTGATGGCATAATACAGCAGGATTCTTTATCATGCCACGCCTTCCGTGACATGGGGTCTTGATTATTTTAAGTTAGAATCCAAAAAACGTTCATTTTATAATACCGAGTGCTAGGCCAAAGAATAGTCACTTATCACTTTTCAGTCTTGGGTTAGACCCAGGGTGAGTACTCTACCAACTAAGTTACCACAGTGATTGACGCGTGTTGGACATAACCGTTCAAATATTATATCAATCAGTGGTAGAGGTAACGGGTTTAAAAGTATAAAACCTTCTAGAGGTAGGTACAAGTGTCTTGTGTGGCTCTCTATATCCCTTTACTTTGACACAATTGATATATAGTTATAGGAAACAATAAAAAGTTTTTTAACTTGAAGGAATATGAACAATTAAGTATAATGAAATGCATTCAATAGGCTTTTAATTTAATTGTTTGAGATATTTTAATTGTATTGAAAACTTTGTCCCATTAAGGTATCACCCCAGCACCTTTGAGGATGATACGATATGTTTATTACTTCATTGATTAATATGCTTTAAGGTATTTTGTTTCATTTTCGCGAATGTAACCAAATTGGAAATGGGATTACAATTTATTCAATTCCAACGAGTCGGATTTCAGAATACAATAACGTTCAAATCATGTGTAAAGAGAATACTAAACACTGAATATTGTTTAAAATAAATACAACTTTGCCACTAAAACAAATGGAATTAGGAAACAAAATACTTTCCGTTCATCTGACCTCATTTCTCTGGTGGCATTCCACGTGTATGATGTTGACTTTGTCAGGTTTTACTTTGCTTTTGGGATTGTGGTTTGAACATGGACAGTCATCTTTATGTTTGGTTTTGTGATTTTGGAGTTAAATGGCAACCTTGCCTCTTGTGGTGTCGCTCAAGTTGTTTTGTTGAGACATACCCGTAACTAGTAGTCCATTATAATTTTGTTTTAATTGTCTTCCAAATGAGATATTTTCTGTAACTTTATTGATGAATGTTGGAAATAACTGATATTTGTGAATTGTCAGATTACTAGTTAATTGTATTGTGAGCAAACAGCCTTCAGAGTCAACGGATCGTATGTGATTTCTTGAGCCATTTGCTTTTACGCATGTGTTGACAGTAAACTGATTCACATTTTGTAAAAGAGTGACAATTCTAAATGGTAAATAGAGTATCCTGCAAAACACGCATACATATTATTGATTTGCTCAACTGCAAATTAGTAGCAGTAGGGGTTCTATATTTTCAATGTTTGAATAACATGTCTAGTTGTTGGTTTATTGTTTGGTTAAATACAAAATAAAAATGATTTTAATTACAAGTGTGCATAATAATAGTTCATTGTTAAAACATTAATTGGAGTATTGAAGGCCCTGTAAATAATATGACATTATATCTATATATTAATGTGTCATTAATTTTAAATGCTCGTCCAAATTAGATTTTTATAATCGGTGGGCATTGCATGGTTTTGTCTCGTTAACCACTTTCTCTCATAAAGTGCAATTTTTTGTGTTCTTAAAAACAGTGTCTATTATTTAGTACTTTCATCAGTGAAAATGTCTTTTGTCATTGTTTATTCTAAGATGATGTCGTTTAATTTTTGTCTTTAAAACTATTATTGATTGGTGTTCTGAAAACATTGTCGAATGTCGAATATCGTTTGAGTGTAAAGGTCTTTCTTTTATTTTAAATTCTACTTATTTTGGCACTGTGGTCTGTAAGTTTGTGTTTGATGGTTTTGTGATCTTATAAGCATTGTCTGATACCAAGTGTGTTTTCAGGTCTTGTGTTAATCTTTTTCTTTCAAAAATTGTTTTTGTTTCTGTTCTTAAGAGCATTATCTGGTATTAAGTTTCATTATCAGTGATAATATCTTTCTTTATTTTTCATTGTAAGACGACTCTTTGAAGAAACAAACTGCTTATGACATATTACCATTGTGCCAAAGAATATCAATTTTTGGAAATCTGCAGTTGTTTTATTTAAACATGATTTCAATTCTTCAATATCACCATTGTGTATAGATTATATGATCAGATTTAATCCCAAGACAATCTTGAATATTAATATGCATTGTCATGCTTTTTTATAATCGCAGTAAACATTTTTTAAAACAAATTGTACCACATGTAGAAAACTTCGGAAGGTATACATCAAGATGAAAATATAACACCATCATCATATAACTGAAGTTAAGAAATTAATACATTTTTTGTTATGCATTACAAGAATGTCATTTTGGCAGATAACGGCAGATTCTGTTCTTAAAAGCATTATCTGGTATTATGTTTCTATTTCAGTGATAATATCTTTCTTTATTTTTCATTGTAAGACGACTCTTTGTAGAAACAAACTGTTTATGACATATTACCATTGTGCCAAAGAATATCAATTTTTGGAAATCTACAGTCGTTGTTTTATTTAAACATGATTTCAATTCTTCAGTATTAACAATGTGTATAGATTATTTGATCAGATTGGATCCCAAGACAATCTTGAAGATTAATATGCATTGTCATGACTTTTCATAATCGTAGTAAACAATTGTTATAAATAAATTGTACCATATGCAGAAAACTCAGGGAGCGATAAATCAAGATGAAAATATAAGACCATTATCATATAACGGTAGATAACGAAATTAATATATTTTGTTTTATGGAACTTATGGCATCTCAGGAATGTCAGTTTGACAGATTGTCATCTATGGTTGTGTTTGGTTGTTTAGTTATCATCTTATGATAAGTATTGTCTGATACCAAATGTAGTTTCAGTTCTTGTCATGTTCAACTTTTTCTCTCATACACTGGTATTGTTTGTAATTTTATAAGCACTGATACCAAGTGTCCTCTCCAGTTAAGTTTTGGTTTAGTTTATTTTTTCTTATAACCTATTATTGTTCTGTGCACTTAAAACATTGTCGGATATCAATTCAGTGAAAATGTTTTCCTTTATTTTTCATTTTTAACATGACGCTATGCATAATACAAGGTGCGAATGCTATATTGACAGAGTGTTAAAGATTATTCACTTTTAGAAATCTTAACTCGTTGTTTTAATTTCTCATTTTTTTCAATTCTACAGTGTTACCATTTTGTATAATTCATATGATAAAAAATCCCAATATGATCTTGACTATCAATATGCATTGTCACAGCTTTTCACATTCCGGTTAAAAATTATTATAAAGAAATTGTATCGCATGCAGAAAACCTAAGGAAATATCTTAAATCAAGATGAAAAATATAAGACCATCATCATATAACAGCAGATAACAAAATTAATATATTTTGTTTTTATGGAATATATGGCATCACAAGAATACCAGTGTGACAGAATGTAATTTATTAACTTTATCTAAAATTGAAATTCCTGCTAATATCTCACCCTTTTATTACAACAATCTATCGTAAAAGGAACAAAAATTCTAATAAACAAGAAATTAAATTTGTGGAAATGGAATACACCATGATAAATATTGACAATGGTTCCTTAATAATTTACAGGCGTCGGATGAAAAATAGCTTTTCATTGACTGGAATGTAGCTGATTTAATTCTTCTCAATAACATAATAATTTTGTTTCTCACACGAATTTATCTAATTGTCTGTCGAATATATTAGATATGTAGAATTCAATTCATGAATTTCCGACAATTTCATTGCACAAAAAAGCAATTTAGTTTTTTCTAGAGAAATGATTAAAATTACCAGAAAGCTTGTCCAACTTTTTCATTACATTCGCCACATGTGGAATCAAAATTGAAAATGAAAAGAAACATGGAATAAAGGGACGTCAAATAGGGAAATTTTGAAAAGAAATCATGCTTATCAACGATATAATTCAGATATGGTCAGAATCAGAACGTTTTGTAAAGTAAAATGATAATGTGAAGAATTTGTTTCTTTGTGTTGAAAACCGTTGTTGCAAATTGATCGAAAGTCGCTTGAAGTATGATACATAGTAACCTAAGACCCTACAAATAAATAAATCAGTTGGTATAGATAGTGAAGATAGTAGGTCATACCTGTCACGTTTCTATGATATTCATTGGAATTTTGTTGTGAATAGATGTCTGACCCCTTTTAGGATGTTTCTGAATATGTATAAATACCGCTTTGTTATTCTGTTATCCAAACTGACAATCTATCTCACTCTGTAATAATATATATTCTAGCAGTCAATACTGTATTTTGCTTAGCAGATGGATGAAACGTATATAGATATTTTGCTGGCGTGATTTGCATATATTCTGTACTCTATATTTCTGACTCCTTTTTAGTCCGTGTCTTTGTATAAATACTAATTTGTAATTTTGATATCTAAACTAATCATCCATGTCACTTGGTCACAATATACTTATTCAAACAGTTAATACCATTCGCCTCTAGCGGATGGATCAGGACTCATCATACAGATATATCGCTAAGTGATTTACATATATTTTGTACTTTAAATTTCTGACCGCTCTAAAGTTTATTTCTATATTGATATCAAAACTAATTTGTTATTCTAGATCTGTTATCAAAACCGATCAACAATGCTAACATATTCTACCAGTCAATGATATGACTTATATACTGATATTTTGCTGGTATGATTTGGTATATTGCACTTTACATTATTGAATTATAATTTCAGATTGAAACACAAGGCAACCAGGAATATTGATATGCATTGTTATCATTTTTTATGATCGCAGTAAATAATGTTATAAGTAAATTGTACTACATGCAGAAATCCTCGGAAGTTATAAATCAAGGTAAAAATATAAGACAATCATCATATGACTGCTGATAACGAAATTAATATATTTTGTTTTCTCGCATGGTTGGCATCACAAGAATGTCAGTTTGACAGAATGTCATTTATATAAAATCTAGAATAAAAATTCATGCTTCTTTTGTGAAAAAGGATTTAACATGGTCTGGTATATTTGTGTTTGATTGATTTGAGTTCTTACCAGCATTTTCTGATACCAAATATCCTTGCCTGTTCACCCATTTTTCTCATAAACTGTTATTTTCTGTTGTTTGATATTATTTCCCTTGTTAATTTAAAATATCTTCCATTATTGTTTATTCATAGATGATGCTATGCATAGTGCAAGATTCCCATGACGTATTGTCGTTGTGTTAAAGACTAAACGCTTTTGAAAATCTGAAGTCGTTGTTTTAATTACTAATATTTCTAATTGTGCAATATTACCATTCTGTATAAAAAATTTTATCACATTCAACGCAAAGACAATCTGTTATATTAATACGCAATGTCATGACTTTTCATAAATGTAGTGATAAATTGTTATAAACCAATTGTACCACATGCAGAAATCCTCAGCAGTTTTAAATCAATATGAAAATATAATACCATCATCATAAAACAACAGATAAAGGAATGAATCTATTTTGTTTTTTATGGAATGTTTGCATCACAAGAATGTCGATTTGACAAGATGTGATTTATATAAAATCTAGAATTAAAATTCATACTTCTTTTGTGAAAAGGGATTTAAACATGATCTGGTATGTTTGTGTTTGATTGTTGTGTGTTCTTTTCAGCATTTTTTTCACCAAATGCAGTTTCCTGGTTACCTATTTTCTCATAAACTGTTATTTTTGTGTTGTTTGATATTATTTCCCTTTTCAGTTAAAATATCTTCTGTGAGTTTTTATTCCAGGATGACGCTATACATAGTACAAGGTTCCTCTGACGTATTGTCATTGTGCCAAAGATTATACACCTAAGTAGTTTGTTGTTTTAATTTCTCATAATGTCAGTTCTTAAGTATTACCATTCAGTATAAATGATATGATCAGATTGAATCTCAAGACATTCTGGAATATTAATAAGCATTGTCATGACTTTTCATAATCGCAGTAAAAAATTGTAAAAAACAAATTGTATCGCATGCAAAAAACCTAAGGACATATACATCAAGATGAAAATATAAAACCATCATCATATAACGGCAGATAACGAAATTAATATATTTTGTTTTTTATGGAATATATGACATCACAAGAATGTCAGTTTGACAGGATGTCATTTATTAACTTTATCTCAAATTGAAGTTCCTACTAATATCTCACCCTTTTATTACAACAATCTCGTAAAAAGAACAAAAATTCTAATAAACAAGAAATTAAATTTGTGGAAATGGAATACACCATGATAAATATTGACAATGGTTCCTTAATAATTTACAGGCGTCGGATGAAAAATAGCTTTTCATTGACTGGAATGTAGTTGATTTAATTCTTCTCAGTAACATAGTAATCTTTTTTCTTACACGATTTGATCTAATTGTCTGTCGAATATATTAGATAGGTAGAATTCAATTCATGAATTTCCGAAAATTTCATTGCACAAAAAAGCAATTTAGTTTTTTTCTAGAAAAATGATTAAAATTACCAAAAAACTCATCTAACTTATTCATTACATTCGCCACATGTAGAATCAAAATTGAAAAAGAAAAGAAACATGAAATAAAGGGACGTCAAATATATCTAGGGAAATTTTGAAAAGAAATCATGCTTATCAGCGATATAATTTTAGAAATAATCAGAATCAGAACGTATTGTAAAGTAATGTGAAGAATTGGATTCTTTGTGTTGAAAACCGTTGTTGCAAATTGATCGAAAGTCACATGAAGTATGATGCATAGTAACCTACGACCCTACAAATAAATAAATCAGTTCCATTGTTGGTATAGATAGTGGAAATAGTAGGTCAAACCTTTCAAGTTTCTATAACATTCATTGGAATTTTGTTGTGAATAGATGTCTGACCCCTTTTTAGACTTTTCTGTGTTGGCATAAATACCAATTTGATTTTTGTTATCCAAAATGATCATCTATGTCACTCTATAATAATATATATATTCTAGCAGTCAATCCTTTGCAGATGGATCAAGACTTATATCGATATTTTACCGGCGTGATTTTCATATATATTGTACTCTAGATTTCTGACTTCTTTGTAGTCCCTGTCTTTGTATAAATACCAATTTGTAATTTTGTTACCCAAACTGATCACCCATGTCACTTGGTAACAATAAACATATTTAATACCATTCTTCTCTAGCGGATGGATCAGGACTCATCATACATATATATCGCTAAGTGATTAACATATATTATGTACTCTAGATTTATGAGAGTCCTTCAGTCCATTTCTGTATAGATATCAATACAAAATTATTATTGAGGCCGAGGTGACCTCATGCATAAGATGCTAGTCTACAAATCCAGAATTTCTTATCGCTGTGAGTTCGAGTCCCGCTCAGACTACATCTGGGACAGTGAATTTTCCTTGCCTTTAGCCTTTACTGACTCGGTGAGATAACACCTTAAAGTCGTCCTGAGTGCGCGCTGGTACAAGGCAGATCATACACCACTCTTGCACTTCACATGTATACTCGATCTTGTATAAAGTTTATTCCATAGACATTGATAAAGTAGTTCTCGTTGCGAATAGCTGACAAATTGCTGATGCAAAGTCAACGAACCAACCGAAACATTTGTTATTCTGGATCTGTTACCCAAACCAATCAGCCATGTCAATTTGTGATAATATATAATATATAAGTTTTTACTTTGCTTCTGGATTATGATTCGGACATGAATTAGTATGCTTATTTTTTATCGATATATATTCTTCTAGTCTAACACTTTGCTGCCGTGATTGCATAATTACCTTTCTGTAGTTCCATGTTTTTGTCATACTATATTTTAGATTTCACATATTGTGAGTGTGGCTAGTTAACCAGCCAGTACTTAAACATATGGAGCACAATAACATTCTTTTTTTTTAATTGAAACAAAAATTCTATTTAATAGACTCGACAGCCTTTCCATTAATAACCCTTTTAGTCTATTCTGCAAAATAAGATTATGTTCTTGTTACACTGTTTTACTACTTGATTCAAGATTGTTTTATCATACAGTCATTGCATTAAGCTGGATTTAATACAGTGTAAGAGTCAATATAGCAGGCATTGGAAAATAAAATTGACAGAAAAAGATATAAAGTTCGACAACTGACAACTGAAGTTGACTGATGTGGATAAAACTCGTTCTACTATGTTTGTAAGTTGATTCCTGACCTTCATATACACACAATGTGTTAATTATATTATATTTTGATATAAACAAATACACATAAATGTCATTTTTTATTAACACTTTGTAAAATCTTGAGAGTAATACACAGTTTGCGATCAGATTAGCTTTCTGTATATTGTCATTTGAATTCCCTAATGAATCCATTTACGGTATAATAAAGGAAAATAAGGCATGGAAGTACTTATAAAGCAAAATTAGGTCTGTCTTAATGGATACATAAATTTGTACTCAGTGATCTGGTAAACCTTTCCTGGATTATTATGGGAATGAAGAAGAAATGACATATATTTTACTCAAGTTTTTCATGACCATAATAATTTATGTCTGAATCTGACTTAAGATGGGAAGTAAAACTTTGGAATTGACAAATTAGGTGAACTTTCACCAGGTGACTGATCTAGTGTTCTCCGGTAGGGATCGCACCTTCTGTTAAGATAACCACATCCACAATATCTGTCATCAAAATGGAGTGAAAGGAACATGGAACTACGGGACATCAAATATATTTAGGGGAATCTTGGATGGTTGTTACAGACACATCATACTTATCAATAATACTGTGATGAGGCTTGCAATATCCTTGGGTATTCAATTGATTTGTAAGCAGCTTGCTTCCTTGTACGATGTTCTAGTAGTGGGAACAAGTTCTACCATAGCGTATTAATATAATGAAACAAAGACAATGAAACCATAAACAGGAACAGCGGGTTTGCTGCATAGAAAAGGAAAGTTGACAATAGAAAAACTGAAGTTATCACGTTTGTCATACAGTTGCAAATGTAACCTTTCGTGTGGGTCATAATTGAGGTATAAATTAAGTTCAGTTCCGGTTAAGTTATTGTCATTTGAAAAACAAAATCAACGAAAATTTGACAGAAATGTTCCTTTTGACAAAAACTAAGTCTAATTTTGTTGCTTTATGTTTCTACGGCCAGCTTTGGCAACGACCTCAATGAGGTAATTAAAATGGTAATGGTATGCTGAACAGGAAACTTAACGAACGAAATAAGTAATTAAGCAATTTCAAACACGAATTGCACATAAAATATTATTTAAAATCAACCATAAATATATGGATTAGCGCTAAAATTAAATCCAAAAAGCAAAGCAAGTAAAGGACGTGATTATCAATTAGGGAGGTGCGATTTAGTGCTCAAGAAGTGTAAGCAGTCCCTGTATAGTTAAACTTTTCCTTCACTTTTGAATTCTTGAAAATGAACCATTTGACAATATATATTTAACAATTGAACTTTTTAGAAATGCGGTTCATAGTCGATATGAACGCAATTGATATGCAAGCAAACTGAATAACGCGCGTTATGATTAGTTTGCCTTGCATATCAATTGCGTTCATATCGACTATGAACCGCATTTCTAAACAGTTTAATTGTTAAATTTACGTTTAAAACTATTTTCTTTTCTTTTTCTTGGTTCAAAATCATTTTAGAAAATTTTAATTCCGCGCTTTGTCAACAACGATTTTCGATTAACGGAACAACTGATGGAACAGCAGATCTAACTGATCAGCTGTGCAGTTTGGCGCCAGAAATTCTAGGACAAAATAGTGCGTGGAAAAAACAACAAATTGCATACAAAATTGCTACTAAATTGTTCAATTTTTTATTAAATACAATTATTTCGGTAATAAATAATCACAATTATGCAAACAATCTTTATATGTCAATATAGTTCCGGTTTTGTGTATTTCAAATTGTGTATTCATATGCCGATTGTTGTGAATGGTATTCCCGTGACGTCACCAAGGTAGATCTTGAAGTTCATAGCCGATATGAAAGCAATTGCTCTGAAACCTTGTGTAGAAGACAGAAAACAGACAAAATGTAAATATATATATATAATTGCAAATCCAGTTCTATTTTGCAGCAATGGTCGACTTTGAGAAAAAAAACCTCATCAGTAGTGCTCGGACCAAAAATGTGGAACTTAAAATATTTTTACGATTTTAAAATAGAAAAAAAGAGCCACCAAAATGTATTGTACCAAATCCACCTGAGGTAATACTTTTTATTAAATATATCAACATATATAAACTTGAATATATAACCTTGTACTTGACTGGCATTCTTATACCCGAAGTCAACCATCAAGTTATTGAAACTTGAATACACAACGGCCTGATAGGCTTTTAGGTTTGAGACAGAGTTTGACTGACTAAAATTGACGGCTCGACATTCAATATGTCGTATAATTATCACCGGATGTCAAATAATATTTCTTCTGTTTTTATTCTCAATTATGGATCAAAATAGCAAACAATATAACAATCCTTAATAAAATCAATTCCAGGGACACGACTTCGGGAAATACAAGTACATAAAAGTAATATTGTGAGAGTTTATTCTGAATAGAGTTTTAACGGGAATATTATACGACTGTTCAAAATATCAGTTATATTCAATATATTGTTGCTTTATTGTAATGTGTAAAAACTATAAGGAAGTAATTGAGTTTGAAAACAATGACGTTATCAGTTTATGGAAAAATAGGTTTGTGAAGTTGGTACAATATCACTGAACCAATAAGACAAAAAGCGTTTAAAACCATTATACAAACACCAGTGTTTATATATGTATTTTCACGCGTTTTGTCAAATAGCGGGAAAATAATGTATGTCAAGGCACGAATTATACGTATATATTAGGCGTGATTATGCTGTTAACCAATGGGTGTATGTGTTCTGGAACACGTGGTTGGTTGTCGGGTACATGTATATCACTTTCTACCTTCCGTTCACGGGGATAGACTTAACAAAGGTTTTTATGTATATTTTTTAATTATAAAGTATAAGTCTTTTCGATCACGATTTTACAGAGTAGTTTTCCGCTAAAATTTACAGTTTATCTCTGTTTTTTATCCAGACAGCTTATGTTTTACTTTAAGCATTAATGTTTGCATTTTGTGTTTTTATACCTTTTACACACTTATGAAATTGTTATTATAGAACAAAGATTACATGTATATATAACTACTGCCATTAATAAATCCTCAACGGCGGGGTTTCGGCAAATAAGTATTCATTTGTTGGTTTATATATAGTATAGTACAGTGTATACTATTGGCCGTTTGACAATACACATCTGTAATTAAACCGGATTTTTATTCTTTTTTTTATACCGTTAGTTCATCAAATATTTTCATACGGTTCTTATTCCTAAACGACCGTTCAGTGCTGTAAAATTAAAACAGTTCTAGTAAGTAATAATTACAAAATTTTCAAATTATTTTTGTTTTAATATAGTACATATTACCTAAAGGAAGTAACTTGGTTTTGCAACAATGACATAATCCGTTTATGAAAAACGGGTTTGTGAAGCTAGTGCGAGAGCACCGGACAAACAAAACAAAGAAAGTTGAAAAAGATTACACATGAATTTGATTGATGAACAATGTACGCAAACACGTGTGACAAAATGTATCAATAAACTAAATTCATTAACATGAAACTGGATGATATTAAAGATGAAAATTTCATAATAAAAGACTCAACAAGTCATTTCTTTTTTATCATTGTCTTGTCAATATTTGTCATTTTGACATGCGATAACAATATCAGCGTGTTATTCCCGCACTTTTCAATTAGAGAGACGTCTTAAAGAATTTGAAGATTTATCATAACCCCGATTGTTGTAATAACCAATGTCAAACTCTGTTACACGGGGAATTGACAGCTTCAAAGAATAATATGATACTCGAGTCTTGGAACATAAACAAAATATCATACGCTAATGAAAACGACATTCGATTGAAAATGAAATTAAACCGTGAAAGAATGAAACGCAAATAGAAAGATTGATTAGGCCTTTGACTGTTATTTGAATAAATAAACTATTTTCTCGAGATAAAATGAAGTCCTTATTAGCATAGATATTACAATACCAGACGTTTTGTATATGACATTTGAGAAGTACATACATACTTATAGTTATAATAGCTCCCTGTAACGAATATATAGTAAAATTCATCGCTACCGTTTGTTCAGTCGAACTATGGCGTTACCCTTAAATGAATACAACCCAAACAGAAACGTACCAATTCATGTCCGAATCACAATCCAGAAGCAAAGTAAAAACTGTGAAAGTGACAAGTCAGGTTAGACACGTGAACTTCCACCAGGGAAATAAGGCCGGTAGCTCCGGGAAGGTAAGCACCACCTGTATGTATATAGGCATATCTTAATCGCCATCTTCTGTTAGGTATATTGTGACATTACAATGAGGTTCGGCGACAAATCGAGGGAGACTTCTAAAGAAAAAGATGAAATGGATTTTAAATTTTAAAAAAAGTCTGCCAAAAATCAGATTACAATATCCCGAGGGGCATTACAACAAGGTTTTATTTAGTCGACGTTACCATACTTTCCAATCAATATTAGGGTTGTCCTTATCATTAAAATGTTTAATGGTTAGTGTTTAAACTAAAATTTGACAAAAATGCTTGTTGTAATGCGCTTATAAGGCTAAAAGTGATTGATTAGAATAAGTTTCATTTACCCAAGTTTCTCAAAAAAATATTGATTTCACACACTAGAAAATAAATAAAATGAGTGTATCTTTGGCGTGCTGGTGGCATCCTTTATCTTTTTTGGCGTTGCCTACTACTATTTTTATCCTATTTTTCTTTTAAAACAACTAACCTTGAACATGTACGCGAAAATAATATCATCATTAAGCACATATCTGTTGTTATGTCACGTTTGTAATAATACATTATAAATCAAGCATGTGCCACTTTTTGTATTAAATTAATCGTGGCTCAGAAAGAATTTTGTACAGAACTTGGCACTGTGCACAGCTGGTGAAAAAACACTCGGAACTTAAATTGACCTTGTTAAAACATAATTAAAATACTTTTACACTTGTACATTTTTGGTGTGAATGTAATCTTATTACTACACCTAGTGTGGAAGACATTGTTTTAACATTCCATTCTCTTCACATGGTACACGTTTAATCATTTCATGTTTGATTGATTATAAAGACATTAAGATGTTGGATTCAAATAATTATGTATTACGAAAATTCAACTCGCACTGTCACGAGTATTTTGGGCAGCGCTTAGTAATACAAAATTTACTCATCTTGACAAGTGGACTAGTGGAAAATCTGAACCCTTTAATAATAGGATTCTAATGAATCAAATTGTTATTTTATACCACCAAATATCTCTCCTATCTTCTGACTATGATTTATTGTGGCGTGGTTTTGGGTCCATTTTTATGTTAATCAAATTAACACTTTTAACAATGTTGTTATTTCCTTGAAAAAATATAGAAATTGCCAAAAGCTTATATGGATGACTTATTATTAAAATTGATAGATATATTTGTATTTGATTAGAATAGGTTTTACGTACACTCAGCAATTGGTCGTAGAAAAAAATTAGTATCCGGACAACAAAAACAAGTGACCTTTGTAAACTCAACTGTCAGACTTTTTCACACTAAGCTTTCTCCTATAATTCTATAAACATAAACCGTGATAGGCATCGTAATTTGTAATTTTAGTGCCAGTTGTATTTTATTATTCTTATTCATCGACGTCTTGTTTTCTATCAGTCTTGTGTTTACTGCACAAGTAATAATTATTTTAGCAGAAACGTTCACATTACGATCTGTTTGTTCGCCGTTAAAGTAAATTCATAGTGGGATTGTTCCAGTTAAATGACCATATATAATCAAAGTATATATATATATATATATTATATATAGTCTTGTTTACGATGAGGCTAGTGTTTACTACATAAAAATCATTTGGCAGAAACTTTTCACATTACAATATACTTGTTGACGGTGATAGCAATATAAATGTGTCATTGTCTCTGTGAAATGGCCATATATTGTCAAAACAATTTTGCAAAATTCTTCAAAACAACATACACAAATGTACTTGTCAATGCGCTTGAACAGATCAACAGTGTCTTGTATTGAACAAACCATGAGCCTTACAGCTATATATTGTTCAAATGTAATAAGAAAATCAGATCAACTATATCGACATATCAAATTGTCTATTTCTGAACTTAGAGAAATGCATATGCTGTAAGAAATTAATTCATTTAAAATATTTTATATTAAGTAGCGATACAGCAATGACAATGTATTTTTAAATGTTTGTAATGGAGCCTATTTATAACATAGATATAAGTCTAGTCTGCGTCTTTTAACATTTTAAATGTCTCTATTTGTACAACATAATGCACAAAACAACAAAATACATGTTTACACAGAAAAAAATATAAGGTAGACCAACAAATCGGAAACAAAAACATACCAGTCGATGTTCAAATCAAAATCCAAAAATCAATGTAAAACCTTGTAAACTGGCAAATTCAGGTAAACACGTGAACTATCAGCATGGAATTGAGGTCGGGTACTCCGAAAGGATAAGTTCCGCTGTTTAGATAATTTAATCCGATTAAGTATAAAATCACAATTGAAAATTAAAAAAATCACGGAACTTTGGAACGTGAAACATATCCAGGGCAATTTTTGACAAATATATATTAACAGCAATTTTGTGATGACGGTCATAAAAATTTGAAAAACCATTACATTGAATGGCACATATTGTATACAGGAGTGTTTACAGTGTATACGCATGTAAAATGAACATATAACCATTTATCTATAAAGTAATGAAAAATACAACAAGCATTGCAACACGGGTCATATATGTAGTCCTACAAAAATAAGTTGTGTTTTGCTGACATAAAACATTACAAAACAATTGATTACCACAATTTTGATATTTGCGTGAATTAGACTTAATGACAACCCATGACATAACCAAACAAGAGGCCCATGGGCCTGATACGCTCACCTGATAACTAATGGCTAGCTGATAGATTTAAAGAAAACATAAATACTAAACCCCAATGACTTTTTTCTTTACATCATGATAACCGTTGTATCATTACCTACAACATTCTAGTATACATGCCTATACAAAAAGTTAATAGTTTTCAAGATAATTAACCATTTCAGTATTGTTTCACATCCGTGACCTTGACCTTTGAACCTATGACCTTTTTCTATACATCAAAATGATCATTGTATCGATACCTACAACATTCTAATATACTTGCCTATACAAAATGTTGATAGTTTTCGAGATAATTAACCATTTCGGTATTGTTTCGCATCTGTGACCTTGACCTTTGAACCCATGACCTTTTTCTATACATCAAAATGACCGTTGTATCAATACCTACAACATTCTAATATACATGCCTATAAAAAATGTTTATAGTTTTCGAGATAATTAACCATTTGGGTATTGTTTCACATCTGTGACCTTGACCTTTGAACCCATGACCTTTTTCTATACATCAAAATTATCGTTGTATCAATACCTACAACATTCTAATATACATGCCTATACTAAATGTTTCTAGTTTTCGAGATAATTAACCATTTCGGTATTGTTTCCCATCTGTGACCTTGACCTTTGAACACATGACCTTTTTCTATACATCAAAATGATCGATGTATCAATACCTACAACATTCTAATATACATGCCTATACAAAATGTTGATAGTTTTCGAGATAATTAACCATTTCGGTATTGTTTCGCATCTGTGACCTTGACCTTTGAACCCATGACCTTTTTCTATACATCAAAATGATCGTTGTATCAATACCTACAACATTCTAATATACATGCCTATACAAAATGTTTATAGTTTTCGAGATAATTAACCATTTCGGTATTGTTTTGCATCTGTGACCTTGACCTTTGAACCCATGACCTTTTTCTATACATCAAAATTATCGTTGTATCAATACCTACAACATTCTAATATACATGCCTACACAAAATGTTTATAGTTTTCGAGATAATTAACCATTTGGGTATTGTTTCGCATCTGTGACCTTGATCTTTGAACCCATGACCTTTTTCTATACATCAAAATGATCGTTGTATCAATACCTACAACATTCTAATATACATGCCTATACAAAAAGTTTATAGTTTTCAAGATAATTAACCATTTGGGTATTGTTTCACATCTGTGACCTTGACCTTTGAACCCATGACCTTTTTCTATACATCAAAATGATCGTTGTATCAATACCTACAACATTCTAGTATACATGCCTATACAAAATGTTTATAGTTTTCGAGATAATTAACCATTTTGGTATTGTTTCGCATCTGTGACCTTGACCTTTGAACCCATGACCTTTTCTATACAACAAAATGATCGTTGTATCAATACCTACAACATTGTTAACATATCTATACAAAAAGTTTATAGTTTTCGAGATAATTAACCATTTGGGTATTGTTTCGCATCTGTGACCTTGACCTTTCAACCCATGACCTTTTTCTATACATCAAAATGATCGTTGTATCAATACCTACAACATTCTAATATACATGCCTATACAAAATGTTTATAGTTTTCGAGATAATTAACCATTTGGGTATTGTTTCGCATCTCTGACCTTGACCTTTGAACACATGACCTTTTTCTATACATCAAAATGATCGTTGTATCAATACCTACAAGATTCTTATATACATGCCTATACAAAAAGTTTATAGTTTTCGAGATAATAATTATAATGAGAGGTAAAAAAAAATAGGTCACGACCTTCACAATTGACCTTGACCTCATTTTGAAGATACTAACAAGAAGATGTCAAAACTGAAAACCCTATGTCATTATCTGGTCAAATAGTCAAGTTATAACAATTTGAAGCTATTTTACGATTTTTTCAAAATTAAACGCAAAAACGCGTAACCCATTTTTTATCAGAATTTCAAAAAATGAACAAACTATAGGCTTAAGACCCTAGAGAAGCCAAATATCACATCAGATTTTTTCTCCAATCAGTACTTTCGGAGAAGAAGATTTTTTAAGATTTTTGCACCCCTAGGTCACCTTGACCTAGTTATGGTAGCCATGGCAACGCCACGAACAAATCTGAATTGCACCGGCCCATATATACTTCTGACAAAGTTTCATTAAAAACTGTCCAGTAGTTTCAGAGGAGAAGTCGAAAATAGGTGTTAACGACGCACACACGCACGCACACACGCACATACACACGCTGCGCTATGCCATAAGCTCACATGACCTTCGGTCAGGTGAGCTAAAAACCAAAACATTAGTATCATCGAAGATGTTTTCAGTAGTGTACTGCTGATTTCTCTTATGTTTTGTTAAAAGTGAAAAAAAAACTCTCTCGCCTCAGAATGATAGAAGATAGTCAAAATTGATGTTGTCTGGATATAGACTTTTGTTATTCGCAATTTACAAAAACGTTAAAAACAACTTCAGTTTCAGACTGCCATCAATTGTCTAAAAGCTATTTTTAAGGTAAAAACACCTATTTTACCATTAAGAATTGTGAAAATGAATGGGAGTACTATGTCTTGTCGTCTAATACAAAACAGAGATAATGATTCGACAATAGATATAGACGAAGATCGGTATGATCCAGTTTACCACACACATAGAGGTAAATTGTCAAAAACCGCCAGCTCATAAAAACAGCAAAGAAGAATGTAGAAAACAAAATTAAAAAAATACATATTAATCCATGTGTAAGTGATATACTAATGGTATCAATTTACGTGTATATTTTGTGTCTGCTTTGATTGTTTTATATTGGATAATGACAAGTACATGTTTTAGTCTCACGTTAGTTTTTATTTCAACACCACACAGCTAGACAAAATAGATTTTAGATTTTTTTAAAGCAGCAAGCAAAATAAATCTAAATGATCAAGTCACTTATACAAGTAATATAAATCAGAAAAAGGACAAAATGTATTTTTGCTGTTTTATTCTGTAAAGCCTTCATTAAATGTTGAAAAATGACTATGTAGGGAACATTGACATTCATAAATCTACATATCTATGTTTAATATGGTTATTGCGCTCGCAGCTCCCAGAGGGTTAAATGTTTTGTCTGTTTTTAGGAAAAGATATTGAAAAATGAATATTGTGATATAGAGAGATATCTAAAGAAAATATACATTCTGAGGCTTGGTAATTGAGAATTTAGATTAAATGTACGTACTGCGCCGTAAAATTGGAATAAATTGATGTTTTTGCGAATGAATTTCTTGTTTGCTTATAATTTCATTTTCTGCAAATTCTAAATAACACGAGTTTAATTGTCAAAGGATTTAAAGAAATTCAGAAATATCTGAAATTTGTTTACTAAGAGTCGATACATTGAATTGGCAAACTGCCACACATTTACTAAAGAATTTCAATCTTAGAGGATTACAGAATAAAGTTTGTTTCTTAATAAAGTGTGTTCTACGCATCATTAACCATTATGATTTCCATAACAATACATTGAAAAATAGTCCAGAACAAGACAAACCAATGTGTAAAAAGAATGATAAGACAACAATTTGGCACGAATAGGAATTAAAGATGTTAACATTAAAACACACATAAGAATTCATGTCCCAATCGGAATCTTAAAGCAAAGGGAAAATAAAACAGACACAGAAATATACAAATCGATGCCTAAATATCAATTGTAAGGCCAAGTATTTTTTGAAGCTGGCAAATTAGGTTAAACATGTGAACTACCGCGTACACAGTGAGAATAAGCACCTTCTGATTAGCTAGCTACACTTGTCATATGTGTAATCAAAATTGTGAATGAAAGGGACATGGAATTATAGGACGTCAAATATATTCAGGGTAATTTCAGATACAGATACATCATAATACAGTTGAACCTGTCTATAAAGGCCATCCAAGGGAACTGGTAAAAGTGGCCTTTAAGGGCAGGTGGCCTTTATATACAGGTTCAATAATATGAAAAAAGAACAAGTGATATACAATTCTACTGGCCTTTATAAGCAGGTGACCCTTATATAGAGGTGGCCTTTAAGGCAGGTTGGACTTTAATTATATTGTGATAACGGACATAAAACGTTTGGAGGGTCTTGATAAGCCTAGGCTTGCATTATCCTTGCACCAACAATTTATTTGTAAACAACTTGCTTTATTGCGTAAAGTTTCCTTAGTGGAAACAAATATATCAAATGTAGCCATAGACATCATATTTATCAACACTATTGTTATCACGGCTGAAAAATGGCATATGAATTTAAAACGTAAACGCCCCTGTAAATATATTTCTTTGAGTCATTTGATTTGATAAAAACATGTTTCAGCACTTTTTAAACTGTTTAACACTTCAATCTACCTTGTAGAAAAAATTAAAGAGATAATATCAACTTTTGTGTTGTTTTTGCAAATTGTTACATTTGTAGCTGTTTTTTATTTTAACTCATCAAAAACAATCATACAAATCCATGTTCTGATAATAATCCAGAAGCAAAGTAAAACTTCGAAACTGACAAAAGTTAAACAAATGAACTTCTACCAAGGAAGTGAAGGAAATTTAAGCAGATAGAACAATATGAATATTAACATCGTTATTTTAACAATATATCCCCAATACCTTGTAGAAATTTAAAAACAGCAGGAACGAAAAAGTGAATATAATTAATACTTTAATGATGTGGTTTGTTTTCAAACGGCCTTGAATTGCATTGGATTGAATTATTTAAAAAATCAGTATAGAGTCTGGATTTTATTTAATAAAAATCTTTCATAAAATTGTATAATATACGAGATTTATTGAAAGTTATGGTTATAACTGCCACTCTGTTCTCTCAACTGTCGTAAAATTCAATCAATTAAAAAAGATAACACGTACTCCTATTTTTTCAGTTTTTTGTTGTTCTTAATCAGTGCATAAAGGCATACAGCAATGACGTGAGCTTGACTTGACTTATGTCCATCTCTCCTTGTGGAGAATTGGGTAAGATATCTTTTTCCTCCAAAAATCTCTGTTGGCAGCTATTTAAGCAGCTTCACTCCATGTCCCAAGTCCAAAATCCGATCTTTCCCTTTCAACAGTTATGCGCCAGGCCTCCTTCCTTCTTCTCTTTCCTTCTGCTGTTTGCCATTGCAGAGCAATCCTTGGGTGTTCATCTGGCTTCTGTCTTAATATGTGTCCACTTGACTTGAGCACTTGTCCCTTAATTTCGAATATTTATATATGGCGACGAACCAAGCAATATATAGGTAATGTAAGGATTAGCTGTTAATAAAAATTGTATACTTTGAAGGACGTAGACGAAATAAAAACATATGTTACCTTTTCATAAATGTATTGGTTGATAATAATTATAGACACTAAAATTTAAGGTCAAGTGGACAGAGTTGAGTTGAGTAATGGGGTTTAACGTCCCAGTCAAGAATATTTCACTTATATCGAGACGTCGCCAGCTATAGGCGAATGTGCAGAAATTTTGCCTGTGCGTTGCGCTGATGGCATTATACAGCAGGGTTCTTTATCGTGCCAAGCCCACCGTGACACGGGACCTCGTTTATTTTAAGTTCCCATCCGAAAGAACCGCGACTTTCATTTCGTAATGCCGAGTGCTTGGCGAAAGAACAGTCACTACCCACTTTTAAGTCTTGGGTCAGACGTCAAGTGGACAGGTCAATGTTGTCTCTTCCTATACAATAAATACTATAATATATTATTAGTAACATCAACATATATCAGCATTACTCGTCTGATAAAGACGGTTTTTAATTATAAGATTTTTAAAATCTTTGCAAATATTGTGTGAGAAAACGCATTTCGGCAGATAGAATAATACGAGTATTAATATCGTTATTTAAACAATAAATCTCCAGTTATTTTGGGGAGACTTAAAAACGGCAGGAATAAAACAAATCTACAAAACAGATATAATTAACATTTAATAATGTCGGTTTGAGCACCTGACGTTTAACTTGGTATATTAATATACGACGATCCAACCAATATATAGGCAATTTAAGGATTTGCTGTTGTTAATAAACATTCTTGTTGTGGGATGTAGACCAAAACAACCCTTGTGTTTCCTTAACAATAATGTCCTGGTTCATAATAAATATTCAAATTAAAGGTCAAGCGGACAGGTCGATGCTGTCTGCCTATATAACGCATTACGTAATATATCGTTAGAGAGAAACATGAACATGTATCAGCATTACCCGCCTGATGAACAATGTCTGATTCCCATCTATAATCAAAACACCATTAAATATGTTTCCAGAGAAAGGGAATATAAATAAGATGGCGAGATTGTATAATGACTTTCGTGACATCAAGACATTTCAATCGTAACAATAATTCAAATTTTGTTAATTGTGTTGAATGGTGTTTCAAGCCCCCATAAAACACAATTATCTATTTCACTCTGTCTACTGCAACTGTTCATTAAATCTGCCAAGTCGTTCATCAAAAACAAACAAAGCGATCCCTGTCTAAATAACGGTATAAAAACCGAAAAAGGTAAAAACGTTTAAAATTGGCAAATTAATACTAGGTAGTGTAAACGAATGTCCCGAAAGGGTAGGCTATTCTTAGCTATACCCGCCACGTTTAAAATGAAAATTGAAAAACCAAGGGAACATAAGACTTTGCAACGGAAAAATATTCAGGATACAGAGAATGATATGCAATGGATATCACTACAAAATATTAATGAAGATGCGTCAATAGTAGATACATGTATACAGTTATATGTTGTTTGAAATAGTGATGGAATTTTGTTCATTTATCTGATTCGGGCATGTTCCGTTTTTAATTAAACTTTATAGAAAAGCATCTAAATTATATATACATATGCATGTACACATTCAGAACATGCTAGACATTTGATATGTGTATAGTCATAAAAAAGTAATATTTTAGGAGACATTGGGAATAAATTCAATGAATTAATTTTTATTGGTTGATATACCCCATTCAAAATAAATCGCTTAAATTCAGGAAGTCATTCTAAAAGAGTGGATATGCTGCAGAAAAATATATACCATATTTCAGATTGATATTTTTAAAAGCCATATAATGTATATGTTTGTGCTTAAGAACACTCACTGCCCATTACATAATTACTATACATAATAGTTATATTAAAAGATTATACAAATTCGTGTATTCAAAATATATTAAGATATATAAAAACACATATTCCACATAAAAATCGCATACTACTGATGCATTAATAAAATTATACTACATGAAAGCAATTTCATGGTTCTTAATGATTGCAATTATCAAAATGTAATTTTCCACAATACTGTAGTACTGCTATTATTTTTTTAGATTTTGAAATGTCTAGCTGTCTATTTAGCGAGCAATCACCTGCAATCATCAATTAAAAAAATACCAATCTGTAGATCAAGTGATATCTTCTAAGGCATAGTAAAATTAAAAGGTTTATCAATAAGCGAAATTGCAGTGTCTTCGGGGGTATTGCAACTTTTTTTCTTTTGTAATAAGTGAAAAAAAAACTCTCTCGCCTCAGAATGATAGAATATAGTCAAAATAGATGTTGTCTGGAAATAGACTTTTGTTATTCGCAATTTACAAAAACGTTAAAAAGAACTTGAGTTTCAGACTGCCATCAATTGTCTTAAAGCTATTTTTAAGGTAAAAACACCTATTATACCATTAAGGACTGTAAAAATAAATGGGAGTACTTTGTCTTGTCGACTAATACAAAACAGAGGTAATGTTCGACAATAGATATAGACGAAGATTGGTAGGATCCAGTTTACCACACACATAGAGGTAAATTGTCAAAAAACCGCCAGCTCATAAAAACAGCAAAGAAGAATGTAGAAACAAAATAAAATACATATTAATCCATGTGTAAGTGATATACTAATGGCTTCAATTTACGTGTATATTTTGTGTCTGCTTTGATTGTTTTATATTGGATAATATTTTACCCTCACATTAGTTTTATTTCTAATAAAGCACAACACCACACAGCTACACAAAATGGATTTTTTTGAGTTACAAGCAAAATACATCGAAATGATCAAGTCACTTAGTTTACAAATAGTATAATTCAGAATTAGAAAAAATGTATCTTTGTTGTTTTACTCTGCAAAGCCTTCATTAAATGTTGAAAAATGTCTATGTAGGGAACACTTGCCATTGTCATAAATCTACACATCTATGTATACAATGGTTATTGCGCTCCCAGCTCCCAGAAGGTTAAATGTTTTGTCTGCTATTAGCTAAAGATATTGAAAAATGAATGTTGTAATATAGAGAGATATCTAAAGAAAATATACATTCTGAGGCTAGATAATTGAGAATTTAGATAAAATGAACGTACTGCGCCGTAAAACTGTAATAAATTGATGTTTTTCCGAATCAATTTCTTGTTTGCTTATAATTTCATTTTCTGCAAATTCTAAATTACACGAGTTTAATTGTCAAAGGATTTAAAGAAATTCAAAAATATCTGAAATTTGTTTACTAAGAGTTGATACATTGAATTGGCAAACTGTCACACATTTACTAAAGAATTTCAATCTTAGAGGATTACAGAATGAAGTTTGTTTCTTAATAAAGTGTGCTGTATGCGTCATTAACCATCATGATTTCCATAAGAATACATTGAAAAATAGTCCAGAACAAGACAAACCGATGTGTAAAAAGAATGATAAGACAACAATTTGGCACGAATAGGAATTGAAGATGTTAATATTAAAACACACATTGAAATTCATGTCCAAATTGCAATCCTAAAGCAAAGTGAAAATAAAACAGAAACATACAAATCGATGCCTAAAGATCAATCGTAAAGCCAAGTATTTTTTTGAAGCTGGGACATTAGGTTAAACACGTGAACTACCACGTAGACAGTGAGAATAAGCATCTTCTGATTTGCTAGCTACCCCCGTCACATGTGTAATCAAAATTGTGAATGAAAGGGACATGGAATTATGGGACGTCAAATATATCCATTATAATTTATGATACAGATACATCATAATTATCGACAATATTGTGATGGCGGACATAAAACGTTTGGAGGCCCTTGAAAAGCCTAGGCTTGCATTATCCTTGCATCAACAATTTCTTTGTAAACAATTTGCTTCGTTGCGTAAAGTTTCCTAAGTGGGAACAAATATATCAAATGTAGTCATAGACATAATATGTAATAAACAATATTGTTATCACGTCTGAACAATGTCATATGAATTTAAACGTAAACGCGCCTGTAAATAGATTTATTTGAGTCATTTGATTGAATAAAGACATTTTTCAGCACTTTTTGAACTGTTGAAAATAATTTGACAACTGTCAAGGTGTTAAACACTTCAATCTACCTTGTAGAAAAAATTAAAGATATAATATCCACTTTTGTGTTGTTTTTGCAAATTGTTACATTTGTAGTTGTTTTTGATTTTAACTCATCAAAAACAAGCATACAAATCCATGTTCTGATAATAATCCAGAAGCAAAGTAAAACTTCGAAACTGACAAAAGTTAAACAAATGAACTTCTACCAAGGAAGTGAAGGAAATTTAAGCAGATAGAACAATATGAATATTAACATCGTTATTTTAACAATATATCCCCAATACCTTGTAGAAATTTAAAAACAGCAGGAACGAAAAAGTGAATATAATTAATACTTTAATGATGTGGTTTGTTTTCAAACGGCCTTGAATTGCATTGCATTGAATTATTTCAAAACTCAGTATAGAGTCTATGCAGTTTATTTAATAATTTTTTTTCATAAAATTGTATAATTTACGAGATTTATTGAAAGTTATGGTTATAACTGCCACTCTGTTCTCTCAACTGTCGTGAAATTCAATCAATTAAAACAGATAACACAAACTCCTATTTTTTCAGTTTTTTGTTGTTCTTAATCAGTGCATAAAGGCATACAGCAATGACATGAGCTTGACTAATGTCCATCTCTCCTTGTGGAGAATTGGGCCAGACATCTTTTTCCTTCAAGAATCTCTGTTGCTATTTTAGCAGCTTCTCTTCATGTCCAAAGTCCAAAATCCGATCTTTCCCTTTCAACACTCCTGCGTCAGGTCTCCTTCGGCCGCCCTCTTCTTCTCTTTCCTTCTGCTGTTTTCCATTGCAGAGGAATCCTTGGGTGTTCATCTGGCTTCTGTCTTAATATGTGACCATTTGACGTGAGCTCTTGTCCTTTAATTTGGAATATTTATATCCGATCGCGACGAACCAAGCAATATATAGGTAATGTTAGGATTAGCTGTTAATAAAAATTGTATACTTTCAAGAATGTAAACGAAATAAACACATATGTTACCTTTTCATAAATGTATTGGTTCATAATATAGACACTAAAATTTAAGGTCAAGTGGACAGAGTTGAGTTGAGTAATGGGGTTTAACGTCCCAGTAAAGAATATTTCACTTATATCGAGACGTCGCCAGCTATAGGCGAATGTGCAGAAATTTTGCCTGTGCGTTGCGCTGATGGCATTATACAGCAGGGTTCTTTATCGTGCCAAGCCTACCAAGACACGGGACCTCAGTTATTTTAAGTTCCCATCCGAAAGAACCGCGACTTTCATTTCGTAATATCCATAAAGTAATACAAAAATACAACATACATTGCAACATGGGTCATATATGTAGTCCAACCAACATAAGTTGTGTTTTGCTGACATGAAACATTACAGAACCATTGATTACGACAATTTTGATATTTTCGTAAATTAAATTTAATGACAACCCATGGCATAACCAAAACATTATTATCATCTAAGATGTTTTCAGCAGTGTACTGCTGATTTCTCTTATGTTTTGTAATAAGTGAAAAAAAAACTCTCTCGCCTCAGAATGATAGAATATAGTCAAAATAGATGTTGTCTGGAAATAGACTTTTGTTATTCGCAATTTACAAAAACGTTAAAAAGAACTTGAGTTTCAGACTGCCATCAATTGTCTTAAAGCTATTTTTAAGGTAAAAACACCTATTATACCATTAAGGACTGTAAAAATAAATGGGAGTACTTTGTCTTGTCGACTAATACAAAACAGAGGTAATGTTCGACAATAGATATAGACGAAGATTGGTAGGATCCAGTTTACCACACACATAGAGGTAAATTGTCAAAAAACCGCCAGCTCATAAAAACAGCAAAGAAGAATGTAGAAACAAAATAAAATACATATTAATCCATGTGTAAGTGATATACTAATGGCTTCAATTTACGTGTATATTTTGTGTCTGCTTTGATTGTTTTATATTGGATAATATTTTACCCTCACATTAGTTTTATTTCTAATAAAGCACAACACCACACAGCTACACAAAATGGATTTTTTTGAGTTACAAGCAAAATACATCGAAATGATCAAGTCACTTAGTTTACAAATAGTATAATTCAGAATTAGAAAAAATGTATCTTTGTTGTTTTACTCTGCAAAGCCTTCATTAAATGTTGAAAAATGTCTATGTAGGGAACACTTGCCATTGTCATAAATCTACACATCTATGTTTACAATGGTTATTGCGCTCCCAGCTCCCAGAAGGTTAAATGTTTTGTCTGCTATTAGCTAAAGATATTGAAAAATGAATGTTGTAATATAGAGAGATATCTAAAGAAAATATACATTCTGAGGCTAGATAATTGAGAATTTAGATAAAATGAACGTACTGCGCCGTAAAACTGTAATAAATTGATGTTTTTCCGAATCAATTTCTTGTTTGCTTATAATTTCATTTTCTGCAAATTCTAAATTACACGAGTTTAATTGTCAAAGGATTTAAAGAAATTCAAAAATATCTGAAATTTGTTTACTAAGAGTTGATACATTGAATTGGCAAACTGTCACACATTTACTAAAGAATTTCAATCTTAGAGGATTACAGAATGAAGTTTGTTTCTTAATAAAGTGTGCTGTATGCGTCATTAACCATCATGATTTCCATAAGAATACATTGAAAAATAGTCCAGAACAAGACAAACCGATGTGTAAAAAGAATGATAAGACAACAATTTGGCACGAATAGGAATTGAAGATGTTAATATTAAAACACACATAGAAATTTATGTCCAAATTGCAATCCTAAAGCAAAGTGAAAATAAAACAGAAACATACAAATCGATGCCTAAAGATCAATCGTAAAGCCAAGTATTTTTTTGAAGTTGGGACATTAGGTTAAACACGTGAACTACCACGTAGACAGTGAGAATAAGCATCTTCTGATTTGCTAGCTACCCCCGTCACATGTGTAATCAAAATTGTGAATGAAAGGGACATGGAATTATGGGACGTCAAATATATCCATTATAATTTATGATACAGATACATCATAATTATCGACAATATTGTGATGGCGGACATAAAACGTTTGGAGGCCCTTGAAAAGCCTAGGCTTGCATTATCCTTGCATCAACAATTTCTTTGTAAACAATTTGCTTCGTTGCGTAAAGTTTCCTAAGTGGGAACAAATATATCAAATGTAGTCATAGACATAATATGTAATAAACAATATTGTTATCACGTCTGAACAATGTCATATGAATTTAAACGTAAACGCGCCTGTAAATAGATTTATTTGAGTCATTTGATTGAATAAAGACATTTTTCAGCACTTTTTGAACTGTTGAAAATAATTTGACAACTGTCAAGGTGTTAAACACTTCAATCTACCTTGTAGAAAAAATTAAAGATATAATATCCACTTTTGTGTTGTTTTTGCAAATTGTTACATTTGTAGCTGTTTTTGATTTTAACTCATCAAAAACAAGCATACAAATCCATGTTCTGATAATAATCCAGAAGCAAAGTAAAACTTCGAAACTGACAAAAGTTAAACAAATGAACTTCTACCAAGGAAGTGAAGGAAATTTAAGCAGATAGAACAATATGAATATTAACATCGTTATTTTAACAATATATCCCCAATACCTTGTAGAAATTTAAAAACAGCAGGAACGAAAAAGTGAATATAATTAATACTTTAATGATGTGGTTTGTTTTCAAACGGCCTTGAATTGCATTGCATTGAATTATTTCAAAACTCAGTATAGAGTCTATGCAGTTTATTTAATAATTTTTTTTCATAAAATTGTATAATTTACGAGATTTATTGAAAGTTATGGTTATAACTGCCACTCTGTTCTCTCAACTGTCGTGAAATTCAATCAATTAAAACAGATAACACAAACTCCTATTTTTTCAGTTTTTTGTTGTTCTTAATCAGTGCATAAAGGCATACAGCAATGACATGAGCTTGACTAATGTCCATCTCTCCTTGTGGAGAATTGGGCCAGACATCTTTTTCCTTCAAGAATCTCTGTTGCTATTTTAGCAGCTTCTCTTCATGTCCAAAGTCCAAAATCCGATCTTTCCCTTTCAACACTCCTGCGTCAGGTCTCCTTCGGCCGCCCTCTTCTTCTCTTTCCTTCTGCTGTTTTCCATTGCAGAGGAATCCTTGGGTGTTCATCTGGCTTCTGTCTTAATATGTGACCATTTGACGTGAGCTCTTGTCCTTTAATTTGGAATATTTATATCCGATCGCGACGAACCAAGCAATATATAGGTAATGTTAGGATTAGCTGTTAATAAAAATTGTATACTTTCAAGAATGTAAACGAAATAAACACATATGTTACCTTTTCATAAATGTATTGGTTCATAATATAGACACTAAAATTTAAGGTCAAGTGGACAGAGTTGAGTTGAGTAATGGGGTTTAACGTCCCAGTAAAGAATATTTCACTTATATCGAGACGTCGCCAGCTATAGGCGAATGTGCAGAAATTTTGCCTGTGCGTTGCGCTGATGGCATTATACAGCAGGGTTCTTTATCGTGCCAAGCCTACCAAGACACGGGACCTCAGTTATTTTAAGTTCCCATCCGAAAGAACCGCGACTTTCATTTCGTAATGCCGAGTGCTTGGCGAAAGAACAGTCACTACCCACTTTTAAGTCTTGGGTCAGATGTCAAGTGGACAGGTCAATGTTGTCTCTTCCTATACAATACATAATATAATATATTATGAGTAAAAGCAACATATATCAGCATTACTCGTTCGATAAAGAAGGTTTTTAATTATAAGATTTTTATAATTTTTTAAAATATTGTGTGAGAAAACGCATTTCGGCAGATAGAATAATACGAGTATTAATATCGTTATTTAAACAATAAATCTCCAGCTACATTGGAGAGACTTAAAAAACGGCAGGAATAAAACAAATCTACAAATCGGATATAATTAACATTTTATAATGGTTTTTGTTTTCAAAAAGCCTTCAATTGCATTGTATTGAATTATTTTAAGATTAATTTGGTATCCAGTCGTTGTATTTTATAAATAACATCTTTCGAAAAATTGTATCAAATACGGAATTTATTGAAAGTTATGGTAAAAACTGCTTCTTTATTTTCTCAACAGTCGTAAAATCCAATAAATTTAAATAGGTAACATGGACTTTTTTACTTTCTTTTTAACTGAATCAGTACAAATAGACAAACAACGTCGGTCTGAGCAAATGGCGTTGAACTTGGTATATTTATATACGAAGATCAAACCAATATATAGGCAATGTTAGGATTTGCTGTTAATTAACATCCTTGCTGTGGGATGTAGACCAAAACAACCCTTGTGTTTTCTAAACAATAATGACTTGGCTCATAATAAATATTCAAATAAAAGGTCAAGCGGACAGGTCAATGTTGTCTGCCTATATATCGCATTACGTAATATATAGTTAGAGAGAAACATGAACATGTATCAGCATTACCCGCCTGATAAACAATGTCTGATTCTCATCTATAATCAAAACACCATTAAATATGTTTCCAGAGAAAGGAAATACAAATAAGATGGCAAGATTGTATAATGACTTTCGTGACATCAAGACAATTCAATCGTAACAATAATTCAAATTTTGTTAATTGTGTTGAATGGTGTTTCAAGCCCCCATAAAACACAATTATCTATTTCACTCTGTCTACTGCAACTGTTCATTAAATCTGCCAAGTCGTTCATCAAAAACAAAGAAACCGATCCTTGTCTAAATAACGGTACAAAAACCGAAAAAGGTAAAAACGTTTAAAATTGGCAAATAATACTAGGTAGTGTAAACGGATGTCTCGAAAGGGTAAGCTATTCTTAGCTATACCCGCCACGTTTAAAATGAAAATTGAAAAACCAAGGGAACATAAAACTTTGCAACGGAAAAATATTCAGGATACAGAGAATGATATGCAATGGATATCACTACAAAATATTAATGAAGATGCGTCAATAGTAGATACATGTATACAGTAATATGTTGTTTGAAATAGTGATGGAATTTTGTTCTGATTCAGGCATGTTCCGTTTTTACGTTTTTAATTAAAATTTATGGAAAAGCATCTAAATTATATATACATATGCATGTACACATTCAGAACATGCTAGACATTCGATATGTGTATGGTCATAAAAAAGTAATATTTCAGGAGACATTGGGAATGAATTCAATAAATTAATTTTTATTGGTTGATATACCCCATTCAAAATAAATCGCTTAAATTCAGGAAGTCATTCTAAAAGAGTGGATATGCTGCAGAAAAAAATATACTATATTTCAGATTGAAATTTTTAAAAGCCATATAATTTATATGTTTGTGCTTAAGAACACTCACTGCCCATTACATAATTACTATACCTAATAATTATATTAGAAGATTATACAAATTAATGTATTCAAAATATATTTCGATATATAAAAACACATACTCCACATAGAAATCGCATACTACTGATGCATTAATAAAATCATACTACATAAAAGCAATTTCATGGGTCTTAATGATTGCAATTATCAAAATGTAATTTTCCTTAATAGTATAGTACGGCGATTATATTTTAGATTTTAAAATTTCTAGCTATCTTTCTTACTTTTAATATCGAATTCAAAAATTACTAATCTGTAGATATGGTGATATGTTCTATTAGCAGCGTATAATTTAAAACGAAAGAATGTAAAAAATAAAAATATTAAAGAAAGGGTTGTGCAACATAAATGAAACTGTCATATTATTGCGTTTTACTAATGTTATAAAACACGACAGTCATTAATTTGTGATGGTTATTTAAACATATTATATCTTTCATGAAATCAATGACTTCTTTTCTATATTTCAGTATACCAAAGTTCTAAAGTTTAATGATAAACAAATTACAATAAAGCATAACAAAATCATCCCATTTTTAAAACTTTGTTATCAATTTATCAGTTTTTATCATATAGACACAATGCAGAACGTAAGCGTGATGTTTCCGCTCTTTTAAATTTTGTAAACAACTTTCGACGTTCGAAAAATAATCATATTTCTGTTTGTTAATAATCAGTGTTAGAGCCAGATATATAAAAAAAAACATGACAACCCATCAACTCATGTACAAATCACACAGAAGGAAAAAAATGAAAACTTGAAAATTGAGTAAACACCGGGAACATGAGGCTGGATTCTTTGGAAGGATGAGCACCTTCTGTGACAATTTAAGATAATTCGATTCCGGATCATATAGAACATGCGATGCCATGCTTACGAAAGCAGTTATTGGTTCAAAATGAAATTAAACGATAAAAATAAAACACAAATATCATGCTTAATAAGGTTTATTGGCCGTTGTTTGAATATATAAACCATTTCCTAATGCCAGGATGGGATCTTTATTAGCATAGATATTACAATACCAGACTCGTTGTATATGGTCTTTGACTAATAATTAGGACCTTTATTGATATATAATAAGTTGGAGTACCTTGGAATTATATGTCTCGCCACTAATTGTTTAATTGAATTGATATAAAGCTGAAACTTCAGAACAAATAAGGTTTTTTATATAAATGATTGAAACAGGTTATATAATTTTTATTTTACTCATTTAGACATGGAGTCACTATGAAGCAGACTTAAATAACACTCTTTATTATGTTGCAGTCTTTCATAAAGAAGACACGCACGAGTTTAAAAAGTTTGGTGCAAAGTGTTATACAAACAAATAGTCAATAGACATATAATCTTAGCAAGATTCTGCTGCGAATAGAATTTTTAACTCTGCCGAATAACAACTGATAATTATGAGGATTAAATATTTGCAAATTTAACAAACCGATTTGTAGTCAGAATATTGTTGTTACGCTATAGTAAGCTTATTTTACAAGTTTAAATCGATTTTTAGATCAAACGTAAGTGGAATTTATAAAGATAGAATCAAGACAAATAAATTGAGTGAATTTAAAGGTTTCAAAAACTACGCAATCGGTGCAGTTACGTAATTACTTCAAATAATACGTCTGAGATACAAATTTTGTTTTTTATTAGTTTAATGTAGGTTTTATAGCTATGTTCTAAAAACCTGGAGTTTAAAGTCATAGTTGAATTTTGCCTTTTGGATTGTGGTTTAAAAATTGGGCGGTATGTTTTGTTTTGTTTTTTTTTTATCTAAAATGATCAAATTCAAAATCTAAATACATTTGTTTTTTATTCAGTTTTACCAAATATTTACTAGAATACATCGCTATATGTGGTTTCACAATGATGTTGAGATGTATCAATGTGAACTGGTGATTTCGAATATGTCGTGACTTTTGATGATTATAAATGACGCATAATTGTTTCAATATTTCAATGTAAGAAAATTTATCAGTTTTTTGGCAGGCCAAAGGTAGGTGTTTTCTTCTGGTTTCTTCCACTACCATAAAAATGACTGCATTAGTATCAATAAAAGACTGGGCATGATATTAATGTTATCTACTCCGTACTTCTCTACATCGTTTACTTTAAACGAACAATGACCGTAAGTGAAGTGAATACAATTAGTCGTGAATATACATATTAGATTTAACACATTTCTATATGGTATGAGGAAGTCAGATTTGCTACAGTCCCTAATTAGATTTTCATTTCTGATGTGTCGATTTCCGAAATGAGAGAAACCTGTAATGATAGATTAATGCATTTCATCGTAAATATTAAATAAAATAATGTCACTTTGACATGTGACATGTCGCATAGTAAGGGCAATTTAGAACATGAGTAACCGTCTAGTCTACTTCCGTTTCCATTAAGTCTGCTTATAATACAGAGAGAAAATGAGTATTATAAAAAGATCGAATTTTAGAATAACATAAACAACGACTTGTCATTGACAAACAATACAGTAAAAAAGAATATAAAAAGTGTCTTCACCAATAATGACTAACGGTTAGCCTCTGAGTTTTTTATTCCAACATTTCCAAGTCGCTGAGCTAAGTTAAGGATTGTAATTACCTTTTTTAATTGAGACATCTGTGAGACCGATGTCTTTCTTTGTAAAGACGGTTTACCTTACCTAAAACATTCTCTCTCATCAATGCGGTATAGCTTGTCACCATGATGGAATTGATATACATTTTGTTTCACTTTTACCTGAACAGGAAAAATTCTCGTTTTGTCTTCGTAAACTTATATTCTTACAAAAACCAATAAAATCTAAGGAATACGACCTCAAGCAAACTATAACCTTAGCTAAATTTGGTAAAAAATATTTTTTCTCCTTTCGACATATTAACTCATTTAAAGATTTTCGTTTCACAAATTTGGTCACTACTGATGAGGAATTTTAAAATTAACACATATATATGTAATTCAAGCAATATATTTGAAGCTCCTCCAAAAGTTTAATTTATTTGCTTACTGATAATTAATTCTGTTAAGAAGACTTTTACAACCACACCCATACACATTGTTCCACTAGGTGTCCAAAGAATATATTATATCCAAATCCATCTGGTTCCTGTTTTTGTCTGTTTCCTATTTATCCATTTAAAGTTTACAATTTCTATTTCTCATACGGTTCTCTCCTTTTAGATTTTAAGCATCTTTTTGCTGAATTATTATATTAATGGTATGTTGCAATCAACGTATTCATCTTGTTACATTTGAATAGTATCGGCATCTTTGATATAAATATTGCTTATTTACTCAGGGATATTGCAAGCCTAGGCTTATCAAGGCCCTCAAATAGTTTTATGGCCGTCATCACAGTATTGTTGATAAGTTTGATGTCTCTGTGTCCAGGATTGCCTTGGATATATTTGACGTCTCATAGTTCCATGTTCCTTTCACACAATTTTGATTACACACGTGGCGGGTGTAGCTAGCTAAACAGGAGGTGTTTATCCTTCCGGAGCACCCGGCCTCACTTCCCTGGTGGAAGTTCACGTGTCTAACCTCACTTGTCGGCTCCAAAGTTTTTACTTTGCTTTTGGATTGTGATTCGGAAATGGATTAGTATGTTTGTTTTTGATTACACATGTGACTGGTGTAGCTAGCTGGACAGGTGTTGCCTACCCTCCGGATCACCCGTTCTCCCATAG
This sequence comes from Anadara kagoshimensis, assembly GCA_021292105.1. Taxonomy (NCBI): domain Eukaryota; kingdom Metazoa; phylum Mollusca; class Bivalvia; order Arcoida; family Arcidae; genus Anadara; species Anadara kagoshimensis. The sequence continues at coordinate 33,143,415 of CM037872.1, read as the reverse complement.
TAAAAATTAATGTGATTGACTTAATTTGCAAGTTCTCAAATTTTATTTAGCTGTTGAAATTGTCATTTGGGCATAGGTACCTTTGTGTTGAATGTATTATGCCGTGTTTATCAATGCGCTGGCTTGGCTTAGTAGCTGCAAACTTCTATTTAAGACCAGTATTTTTTCAACATTATTAAGAACATGTACTCATAATCGTTATTGGGTTACATGTTTTATCGATGAACGTCATTTAATAATCATATAAAACTGACATATTTAAACGCTATCATGATTTTTGTTAACTACTTATCATTCATTTCAGATAACTATCACATCATGCACGAAAAAAAAACCATCGGAAAAATATTATAGACGGAAATATTTTCCAAGTGATGATTTTTTCATTGACATTATCGCTATAAGTGAAACAAACATTTACGCTTAATTAGCAGACTTTAAATAAGTATTATCTAATTATAGATTTAGTTGCTATAAAGATTATAAAATCTTAAACGTTTTGATAATGTAAAAACAGAAGTACATAAGGACTGATGATATCAAAAGATCAAAGAAAGGTTTAAGATTTTAAGTTTAAGCTTGTTTGTTTAGTACAAATTAGACCTTGTTCTAAAATATTTTAAAAAATAAACTAATGTCACTTTCCCAGGACTTTCATTGCTGAAAACAATAATGAAATCATGACAATTGCTTAGCACAAAGTACATGAGGACTGCTGCAATCAGCAGTTAAATTAGCAGGGTTATATATTTTAAGTTAAGTCAGGGTATTTAGTACAAAAAGACCTAGCCTTAAAATATATTTCAAAACAAAATTATTAACCTCACTTTTTTCAGGTTTTTTTAATTGTTATAAACAACTATAAAATCATGAACATTCTGATAATGGTAAAGCACAAGTACATAAGCACCACTGCAATTAAAACATTTAGATTATAAGTTTAAGTCTGTGCATTTAGTAAAAAATGTGCATACCCTAAAATATATTGAAAAACTAATTAATGTCACTTATTTTCAAGGTTTTTTTAATTGTCATAAACAACTATAAAATTTATGAACATTCTGATAATGGTAGAGCACAAGTACATACGAACCGCTGCAATTAAAAGATAAAACGTTTAGATTGTAAGTTTACGTATGTGCATTTAGTAAAAAGTGTGCCTAGCCCTAAAATATATTGAAAAAAACTAACTAATTAACGCCACTTTTTCCAGGACATTTTATTAGCTATAAACAGTTAATTGTGAAAATGGTTTAGCAAAAGTGCATTAGGCCTGCTGTAATTAACATGTTACAAATTGGTTTAAGCCGCCCGTGCTTTCAGTGCAAATTGAGTCTAGCACTAAAATATATTGAAAAAGGAACTAATTAAAGTCATTTGTCCCGGACTTTTAATGGGATTCGCCGTTGTACCACGTGATCATTGCCCATTAAAGTTTGTGCGGAACGTTTCTGAAAACGTCGCAATTCCCAGAATAACATCGTTTTTGTGGGAAAAAGTAATCTTATGCTGTTCCATACCCATTGGAAATAAGTGTTCCGCAAAAACGCTTAAGGGTATTACATAGTACCATCCCCATAGCTATAAACCATTATAAAATAATGAAAATTTTGTATAGCACAAGAACATCAGGACAGCTCATCAACAGTTTGAAAGACAAGGTTAAATGTTTGAATTGAACTACAGTACATTTAGTACAATAGGACCAAGACCTAAAATAGATTTCAAAACAAAATAATTAACGTCACTTTTTAGGATTTTTAATTCTTATAAACAATTATAAAATCATGCAAATTGTGATAATGGTAAAGCCACAGTTCAGAAGAAATGTTGCAATCAACAGTTCAAAATCTATGGTTGAAGATTTTAAGTTGACTACAGTGTATTTAATACAACAAGGTCTTAACCCAAAAAATACATTGCAAAACAAAATAATTAACGTCATTATTTTACAAGATATTTTAACGTAACAATGTGTTAAAATGCTGACATATTGTATAATGCGTCAAGATAAAATAAGCACGCCTATGTAAATCAAATTAAACTGTGCATTTACATCAAACGTACTGTACAGGTGTTTATTTATGCAGAGAAAAATTCCGCAATTAAAACACTAAAACAGGTAAAAAACTTAACAAGTTTTATTGTATCGATTATCTCAGTCTACATTTAATGAATGCTACATGAAAATATAAACTTTATATTTTGCGATAGACAAAAACAAACATACTACTTCATGTCCGAATCACAATCCAGAAGCAAAGTAAAAATTTTGGAACTGACAAGTTAGGTTAGACACGTGAATTTTCACAAGGAAAGTAAGCACCTCCTGTTTAGCTAGCTACACACGCCACGTGCTACATGAAAACATAAACTTTGTATTTCGCGAAATAGCAATTATATTACATCAATTGGTTTTTTATTGATGTGCATATCGTTAACACTAATATGAGTTTTAAAACACAATAAACGTAAACTAAGAAGTGTGATTTTCATGTTATAATCCTTTTTAAGTTAATTAGAATATAACATCACGATAGTATCACAACATTAAATTAAATCTATATGTGTAAGGTTGGTATGCACTCTTTGAAAATACATAAACTACTTGAACAGGATACTAACCCTCTACACAACACATCCCAGTCTTTTTATCATTGTCGTTGATGTCTCAATCTGCATGTCATCATTTAATTTTAACAGTTTTTAAATGTCTTAATAGCCAACACGCCCCTTAATTAATATTGAAGTTATCCATTTCCAAGATTCTAATGTGTTTAGTAAGGCGATTAATTTTAATTTGTTTTAATGATTCGCTAGTGAGCACCAACTCATTCAATACAATCGTCAATTCCAACATTTCCAACAATCTGTATAAAAAAGTGAGACTTCTATCAAAAAAGTATAATTTCAAATGATATATATATATATATATAATATTAAAAGAAAAGAGCTGTATACGATAAATGAATTTTTTTCACATAATGGTGTTTAAACAAATCCCGCTCTTTTTGCATTTGTCTTTAATCTTTAAATATGCATGTGATCATTTTGATTTTTGTAAATGTTTAACAAAACGCGTACTTATTTGTTCATTATTCGCCAATTTCAAGATTTTGTAAAAATTATAATAAGGTGAAACGAAAGAATGTAAAAATTTAAAAAAGTTTAAGAAAATGTTGTACACAAAAAATGGATATTGACACAAGATGGTGATTTCACTATATAAGTCTCTAGCTAGAGCACACTTATTTAAATTAATCAATAAGTTGGAGCACCTTGGAATTATATGTTTCGCCACTAATTGTTTCTATATATTTAGATTAATGAATATAAAGCTAAAACTTCGTAACAAATAATGGTTTTTATATATGTATAATCTTAGACCGGTTGCGAATGGAATTTTCGAACTCTGCCTAATCACAACGAATGATAATGAGAATTAAAAATTTGCAATAACAAACCTATTTGTAGTCTGAATATTGTTGTTAAGCATCAGTAAGTTGTTTTTGTGATAAAACATTATTTAATTTATTAAGATAGAATCAAGAATAAAAAACAAAATATTTATCCATAACCGAATGACAATCCAAAAGCAAAGTAAAGATTTTGGAACTGACAAGTTACACACGTGAACTTTCACCAGGGAAGTAAGTCCGGATGCTCCGAAAGGGTAATCACCTCCTGTTTAGCTAGCTACACCCGTCATGTGTGTAATCAAAATTGTGTGAAAAGATTTATAGTCAGAATATTGTTGTTAAGCAATAGTAAACTAATTCTTACTAATTAAGATCAATTTTAATGAAACGTAAGTAGAATTTACAAAGATAAAATGAAGAGAAATACATTGAGTGTATTTAAAGGCTTCATACGCAATCGGTGTATTTATGCAATTACTTCGTATAATACGTCTGAGAATCTTGTTTGTTATCAGTTTAATAGTGGCGTAAAAGCTATGTACTATAAAACTGGAGCTTATAATCAGACTTTATTGTTATTTTTATTTATTTTACCTCTAAATGGTCAAATTCGAAATTGATTTTTATTCAGTTTTAACAAATATTTTCTATTTAAGGCCAAGTGGTACAAATGGATGCTGACGTTACGCAAGGCGTGTACAAATCTATGCACTTTGATGATATTATTCTAAGTCCTGATTTAAAGGGGCTGTAATAATTTTGATAAATATCTTGCAGGGAATAAAATACATAATATCTATCGATTAAAAATATTAATGAAAATATACAAGAAAAGTATCATAAATACGATACACGGATAAATTCAACAGATCTAGATACCAGTAATTCACTGAAGATTTTCTTTTTTATACCTTCAATTGATAAAGACGTTTTTTCACAAAGTTTAATTGATGATATCTTTTTACATATTGTATCGATTTTCAAAATTCTTTCAGATTTTAAAAATTAAAGATTTTCAAATTTTTCATACACTATGACTTTTAAAATGTATTTGCAATGACGTCATGAAAATTTATACCGAAATCGGGGTATATCTGCAGATAATTGGTTACGGATTTTCACAGTGACGTATTTTTGAGCTCGGTGGTTTTTGAACAGTAACTCACTTTGGCCAAGTAAAATGAATTGAATTAAATTGATTTCTTCACTCTAGTCAAGATTTTGTCTCAATAGTTCAATATCTTTCTCATGTTTCAAATGTATCATCATTGACTCTTATTTCGGATGATAGGGCATTGTTCTTCCGCTATTCGAAGTAATAAATGTTTCTGAATATTATTATTTCTATCATAATTATTATTCCACAGTGACTGAGAATATAAAATAATCTAATTGATGAAGTAATTTGTATACAAATAATAAAATTAATATATTTACTATAACAGCGAGAAGCACAAACACAACTAGTTTACGACACGATAACGTTAAATTTTGCAAGTTTGCCTATCTTTTAGCAATATCGTCAAAAATCATGACGTTATTTTTAATTTTGGTCATATTTCGCATCAAATTTCGTCTTTAAAGTTTTATACCAAAAAATCAAGCAAGGTGACATATGTATTTCTTTACATTTTCAGAAAATTTAAATTCAGAACTACATTCTGTTAGTTTTTCAAAAACTTGTAGGACAATCTGTTATTTTTCTACACTTTTCCCAATTTTTCAGAGCCTGATACAATGCAATTTCCCATTACTCCTATGTTAAATTCCCGACATTTTTGAGATTTTTGACGCTTTATAGCTAAAAAAGTAAAAAGGTGACCCCTATATTTTTTTACATTTTCAGATGCGCCTCAAAAAGTTTTACATATATGGAAAAAAACAGAAACTTGTAAGATAGTGCCCATTTGTACCACTTGGCCTTTATATTTAATATTTAACATCGCTTTATGTGGTTCCACACTGACGTTAAGATGTATCAATGTACGCTGGTGATTCCGAAAATGTGGTGACTTTTGATGATGATAAATGACGCGTAATTGTTTCAATATTTAAATGTGAGAAAATGTGTCAGTTATTTAGCAGGTCGAAGTCGCTGATTTACTCCGGTTTCCTCAACTATCCATGAAAACTGACTGTATTGGTATCAGGTAAAGAATTTCGACTGGGCATCAAATAATATTTATCTACTTTATCCGCACTTCTCTACATAGTTTACTATAAACGAACAATGACCGTAAGTGAAGTGAATGCAATTAGTTGTGAATATACATATGAGATTTAACACATTTCCAAATGGTATGAGAAAGTCAAATTTACTACAGTCCCTAATTAAATTTTCATTTCTGATATGTCGATTTCCGAAATGAGAAAACCTGTAATGATTAATGCATTTCATCGTAAATATTAAATAAAATAATGTCACATTGACAATGACATGTCGCATAGTAAGGCCAATTTAGAACATAAGTAACCGTCTAGTCTACTTCCGTTTACATTAAGTCGGCTTATAATACAGTGAGGACAATTTGTAATGTAAAAAGAATAAATGTGGCAGTAGCAATAGCCAAAGAATCGACAACACGCCATGAACAAACAATGCAGTAAAAATGAAAATATTTTGAAAAAAGTGATCTTTTTTCGCTGGGCGAATACTGTATATAATGACTAATGGACAGCTAGTGAGTTGTTCATTCCAACATTTTCTAGTCACTTAACGAAGTTAAGGGATATAGAAATTGAAATATTAGTTAAGATCACATGTTTGTTTTGATACATCGGTGACTTAGAATTTTTCTTTGTAAGAACGGTTAACTTCATTTAAACATTCCCTCTCATCTATGCAGAATATCTCGTCAGCATGATGATATTTATATAAGTTTTGCTTCACTTAAACCTGATCAGAAACACTCTCGTATTGTCTCAATAAACATACAATCTTACAAAAAAATCATCAAACATGTAGGAATAATTTCTCATGGAATGTATTTTCTTAGCTACATTTTGTAAAATATATTTTGGTCCTTTGAACATTTTTAACCCCTTGAAAAATTTTGGTTTCATAAAATTTGGTCGGTATTGATTAGGAATTTTAGAATTTATACAGGTTTATATGTCATGCATGTGATTTGCTTGAACCTTGTGCTGCTCCACATTGATAATTTATTTGCTTACTGATAGTTATTTCTGCTGAGAAGGGTTTTACAATCACACCCATACACAGCGTTCCACTAGTTGTTCACAGAATATTTATATCAACCCCTCGAGTTGTTGCTTTTGTGTTTCAATTTACAGTGTACCATTTTACTTGCAATGAGGTTTTCTTTCGGGAGCAACTAGCTTGACAGGAGATCCTTACCTTCTGCAGTACCCGGTCTAACTCCTCTAGTTGAAATTCATATGTTTGACTTAATTTTATTTATTTATTTTTTTCAAAAATTTTACTTTGGTTTTAAAATGGTAATTTTGACATAGATACGTAGGTGTTTGATTGGTTGTATTATGCCGTGTTTATGAATGCATTGATTGTTGCTAAGTGCATGTGTTTTGAGTTGCGAATTTCTATTTCAAAACCAATAATCAAGTCATCTTTTTAACATTATTTAGAACATTTTAGTCATAATCGTTGCTGGCTTACATGTTATATATCGATAAACGACATTTAACAATCATACAAAACGGACACAGTTAAACGCTATAATGAGTTTTTGTAAACTACTTATCATTCATTTAAAATAACTATCACATCACACATATCATAAAAACATCGAAAAAACATTATAGACGCAAATGTTTTCCGTGTAATGTTTTTTCATTCACATCGTAGGTTAATCAAAAACAAACATACTAATCCATTTCCGAATCACAATCCAGAAGCAAAGTAAAACTTTGGAACTGACAAGTTAGGTTAGACACGTAAACTTCCACCAAGGAAGTGAGGCCGGGTGCTCCGAAAGGGTAAGCACCTCCTGTTTAGCTAGCTACACCAGCCACGTGTGTAATCAAAATTGTGTGAAAGGAACATGAAACTATGAGACGTCAAATATATCCAAAGCAATCCTGGACACAGAGACATCAAACTTATCAACAATACTGTGATGACGGCCATAAAACGTTTTGAGGGGCTTGATAAGCCTAGGCTTGCAATATCCCTGAGTCAACAATTTATTTGCAAGTATTAGTATCTAAATATAGGCTGAATTTCTATAAAGATTATAAAATCATAGAAATTGTTTTAAGTTAAAAGAAGAAGTACATAAGGGCTGATGCAATCAAAAGATATAAAATGGTTTAAACCTGTGTTTTAGTACAAATTGGATCTAGTACTAAAATATATTGAACAAAAATAATTAACGACACTTTTCAGATATTTTAAATTGCTATAAACAATCACAAAATCATGAGGATGGTTTAGCACAAGGACATAAGGTACATTTAGTACAAATTGGGCCTAGCCTAAAATAAATTGTAAAACAAACTAATTAACGTCACTTTTCCGGGATTTTTTATTGCTTTAATTATTTATAAAATGATGAAAATGGTTTAGCACAGGTACATTAGGACCTTTGCAATCAACAGTTACGAAGCCATAGTTTAAGATATAAAGTTCAGTACAGTGCATTTCCTTACACAAAAATATATTGCAAAACAAAATAATTTACGTCATTTTTTCAGGTATTTTTAATTGCTATAAACAATAATAAAATCTCATTAAAATTGTTTAGGACATGTACATCATGACTGTTGCAATCAACAGGTAAAAAAGTTAAATGTTTTCATTTAAGTACAGTGCATTTAGTACAAATAGGATCTAGTCCTAAAATTGATTTCAAAACAAAAACATTAACGTCACTATTTCAGAACTTTTAACTGATATAAACAATTAAAATATTATGAAAATTGTGATAATGGTAAAGTTCAAGTACATAAAAACTGCAATCAACAGTTAAAATTACAAGGTTAAAGATATAAAGTTCAGTACAATGCATTTAATACAAAAAGGTCCTAATCCAAAAATATATAGGAAAAACAAAAAAATTAACATCATTATTGAAAAGATCATTTTAAGCAAAAATATGTGTAAAAGTGCTGACAGATTGTATGATATATCAAAATAAAATAAGCACGTTTATATAAACCAAAAAAACCCGATTAATCCTTTATGGTTAAATTACGTGTAAGGTATATTATTTTGTCAAGTAATAATTATCAGAAAGGATGTGTGATTTCTTCTGCTTTATAATTTTCAGTAAGTCATTATATCTTGATATTGTTTCCACGTATAACGATGAAATTGCTTACTAGTTATATGCTATGGTTTAAGTTGAAATATTAAAACAATACGCTTAACTTACATTTGAAAATAAAGCTTGATTACATTCAATTCGTTTTAGCCTGATGATTAAAATATATACTTTATAATCATAAAAACTTAAGTTCTACTTAGTGTTTCATTTTTCGTTTGAAGTAGCAAAAATATTAAACAAAATGTAGTTTTCATATTTTTCCTGGTTGTAATTATTAAAATGTGTCAAATGTTCATTTAGCGAACACTTAAATAAATAGAGTTTAGTAAATATACACGTCGAATTATTATGAGAGTAATAATATAGATGGAACGTACGTTATTACATTTTGGCAAATCAAATTGAAAACAAAACATTGACTTGGTAATTCCAGTGCATATCGTTACCACTAATATATCTTTAAATACATTTAACCTTGACTAACCAGTGTGATTTCTAGAATAAATCTTGTATGTAATATATAACATCACGAAGATATCACTGGTGCTTAATTGAACACAAATGTTTTTAAACGTTAAAATAACCTCCTAAATATAAAATAAACTTAACAATTTGGTTTCATAACTTTGGAAATAACACTATTGATTAGGACTACATTCTGTAACGACCGCCCGGTACTGTAAATTAACACTGGTTTAAAGTCTAAGTACACACTACTGACGTATTTATTACGAAAAAAGTAAGGCACTATTTTTAGGAAGGAAAAATTTAAAATCAACGATTGTAAAACTTTGAACGGGATATGCAATGTAAATGGATATTGTCACCATATTGTTTATAAGAAGATAATGTTGTTTATTAGAAAAAAAACATAATTTAAGACGAAAGAGTTTAAAGACTTGTAAAAACCAAAGACATTGCTGTGCACAATCAGTGAATTTTATCATAATATAGTGTTTAAATAATATTATTTTGAATAACACGTATAACCACGGCGGTAACTCAGTTGGTTGAGTTCGGTTTGGACATGGATTGGTGTATTTGTTTTTATTAATGTATGTTTTTCGTTTTGACATGCTAAAAGAATAAAATATTTTTTACTGGGACGTTAAACACCATTATTCAACTCTCAACTCCAAATAACACATAATGAAGCTTTTCTTTAATAAAATCTATGATCTGTCCATTTAGCGAACACTTATATAGATTTAGTGAGGTAACACAAGATGAAAAACTGTCTATAAGCCAGCTTATAGGTGGCTTATAGGGGGCTTATAGAGGGCTTATAGAGGGCTATAAGCCACCTATAAGCCATCTATAAGCCGTTTATAGATGACCTATAAGCCATCTATAAGCCGGCTTATAGATGGCTTATTGGCACTCAAAATATAAGCCATCTATAAGCCATCTATAAACCACCTATAAGCCTTCTGTCAGTAGAAATAAATTTTAAGGATCTTTAATTTGGTTTTAAGATTTTTAAGGGTTTGTTTCAACAAAAAATACAGAAAACAAATTTCAATATATATTATTTTAACTTTAAAATAATATAAAATATTAAAAATAATTATTACTTTCCTAACTAATTTATTATTTAAAAAATAATTTTATTATGAATTATTTTATTTCATTAATTTTATTTCTTTTTAATTTAATAATAAAATTATTTAATTGTAATTAAAAATTTTATTCTATTATTTTTTATGTTTTTTTTTATTTGTTTATCTTTTTATTCATATATTTATTTTATTTGATGTTATTTTTCCTGAAATCACATATAATTACTATCACTCTACTTACTCAATTTTGCCCCCAGCGGGACTTGAACTCGCGATCCTTGGTTCTCCTGACTACAGTCTGATTCTCAATCTACATCCTTATCCATTAGGCCACGGAGGACACGAACTCAAATCACTTATTTTAAATGTTATCAGTACCCAGTTATCTAAGATGTGATCACGTGACTAGCTCTTAAACTTTCAGATTTTTATAAACTATCAATAATAAATATATCTGATTTTAGTCATTTTTTTTACATATTTATTATTTATTTTATATATTATTATTATTATTATTATTATAGTTTGTCTTTCATTAGAAGAATAATTTTTAGGGTTACTGACCCAAGATATCAAAGGAAGACAGGAAGTCAAATCTCACCTGTAATATACTTATGTATCTGGCTGGCAGAGATAAATTATGAAGATCAATCATCGATCAGATGTTTGGTTAATATATATATTATTTATATATTCAATAATGCTTGAGATCAAAACTGTAAATTTTATTAAAAATTGTCCATTATAATATAGTTTTTTATTGTAATACCGGTACTTGTTTTCTTTATTGGTGGATAATCTTCAAAAGAAAATATAGAACAAGTTAAAAGATAGAAATACAAGTTTCAATGTTATTTTGTAATAATCTATCCTTATATCATAAAAAAAACCGAATGACTGACACTGATGTAATGGTTTGAGATTTCACATGAAATTGTTTTATGAGAGAAAGAAGAAGTGAAGTATTTTAAAACCGCATGAGAGAAAGTTATATAAATAATTTCATTATGTAACAAATTATAAAATTCTTAACGAGAGAGAGAGAGAGAGAGAGAGACTGGGGAGAGAGAGTATTACACATTAATGTGTTGCTTTATGCCAATAAATACTATAATTATATATGTACCTGCGGAAATACCTTATACTGTTTGATATGCACTTTTTTCAACATACCGAACAACAGGATGTATTTATAACTTAAAGTCTGGCATATTTGAAATCCGATTAATTTGGTTAATTTTCAAGATATTCATAAATTTGAGGTGTCATTCTGAAGATCTCTCTAGCATATTACATCTATTTTTATTTTGTCGATATTTCTTATTTGTAATTACTTAGCACCCGGTACTTGAGCCCACCTTACCCAAAATCCGTGTATAGAAAACGCATATGGTATGACACTTAGTTTATGTGATATTTTATTCTATTTTATTTTTTTATAAATATTTGAAAATACGGTATATATTCTATTATCATAAATAAAAATCTTTTTAATCGACGTTATACATATACTGATCGCATAGTCCAGTGGCGGATCCAGCGGGGGGCACAGTGGGCCCGTGCCCCCCCCCCCCCAGTTGCCCCGACTTTTGCCCTCTCTCACAGCTAATTGCCAATCAACCAGCGTAATGACCAGTTAATTAGTGGTACTGATTAATTAATTCGTGTACACAGGTAGGAAATTGCAATCAGGTGATGATGTATTTTACCAGTTCGCTGAAGCATGAAAGAATCCAGGTAGTACTGACCAGTCTTAGGTGATGATGTTATTTACCTGATCGCTGAGGCGAAAGAAACCAGTTAGTATCAGTAGATAACGTTAATTAGTCATCTAATTAAGAGACTTCTATGAAGAGTGATTCCATTAATCATACGTGAATTCATCTAATTTACCTTTTAAACCAAGGGACATGGCCAGAGAGAGAGAGAGAGAGAGAGAGAGAGAGAGAGAGAGAGAGAGAGAGAGAGAGAACTAATTTTTAGCACACAAAATTATCTTTTTTGTATATTTTTACAGCACGATGTTCTATCTCCATATAAAAGTACAAATTTTTGTACATTTTTATTTTTAATTGGTTTTAATGGGGGAAAAATCTGTTTCATTTGACATTTTATTCTATTCGCCCAGTTATCGGCTTTACGAAACAAATCAGTCTGAAATAATCAGTGTTTTTTTTCTAGTGACAAGATTCTTTTCTGTTGCACCTTTAATGCGCATTATATAATGATGAAACTGACTAACTAGTCATTTTGAAACTAATACAAAAAGGATGTAATATAATAATAAAAGATGGATATCATACAGTTAATTTTAAATTTAAACAAGTTTGGAAAAGGGAGTGTGGTAGTAGGAGACCTACCCCTCAGGTATATGTAGCAGGCAGGTCAGTTGGTAGAGTGCTTGTTCCTTAAGTCAAGGAGGTCGAGGGTTTGGTCTCTGGTGAGGTCTGACCCAAAAATTCGCTCAGCATTAAAAATGAATGCGGGTCTTTCGGACAAACATTAAAAACCGAGGCCCTTTGTCACGGTAGGCGTGGCACGATAAATAACCCTAACTGCATAATGCCATCACCGCAAAGCACAGGTAAATATTTCTGCATCTACACCTAGTGGCGTCTCGATATAAGTGAAATATTGTTGACTTTGAAGTTAAACCCCATTAATCAATGATCAATCAAACTCAGGACCGGGATTCAAACAGAAAGACTTTCCTTTATCAACTCAACTGGATCACCCAGACCACATTCATCCATTTATCGACTAAATTAAATCAAAACACTGGTATCCCTCCAAAGGATCAACGTATCGATCTATAACTTCCGAAGGTCGAACGAACTTCTTTAATATAACGAAAAAATGACGGTCTGGATCTGCGGTGCACAACTGACACCTCGACAAATAATAAGACCGACAATACAAGTTACCGACGGCGACAAATTTCGACAGTACAGTTGATAGACATATATCGATAAAGATACTAGTATTATAAACTCACCGACACTCATAGCCAACCGTTCAATATTACAATTTTTGAAAAAAGCTAGACTGGTTTAGATCTACTTTGAATGCGAGGTAAAAAGGACGCTCGACAGTGTTCAAGATGCAGGAAATTGCACCATTTGTACTAAAAAAGCGATTTTTTTCTAGGGGAGCATGCAAGTTCAACAAGGGTGGAGGAAACGGAAGTACACTGAGAAAAGAACAAACATTCGGCAAACGAATTTTCTCGCACTAGGACTTGCCCGAACAAAATACGAACCAAGCTGGTGAGATCCAGATTCTAAGATTGTGGAGAAAACAGGAGTACACGGAGAAAACAACCATATTTCGGCAAGCAAACACATTATAAATTTTCGTTCGGTAAATTAGGAGGGTTATCTCGCACTCCTGTATAGTCAGTAAATCGTCCACTTGGTGCAAGGTGCAACGTATAATCTTCGGCCGTAACTTGTACTAATCGTTAAAATTTATAACAATAATTTACTTTAAATAAATGCCGATCGAAATAAAAGTTGGGTTTTTGTTTTGTTTTGTTTTTTTAATCACAATATCAATCATATAACTTTATAGCTTCTAAGTTTGTTGCGGTTGGTCAGTTTGTAGACTGCTCGCCTAAATGGGAGGTCGTGGGTATGAACCCCGACCGGATCTGACCCAAGACTTGAAAGTGGGTAATGATAGTTCTTTTGCCAAGCACTCGGCATTACGAAATGAAAGTGACAGTTCTTTCGGATGGGAACTAAAAATAAACGAGGTCCCGTCTCACGGTAGCTTGGCTGTATAGCAGCCATCAGCGCAACGCACAGGCAAAATTTATGCACATTCGCCTGTAGCTGGCGATGTCTCAATATAAGTGAAATATTCTTGACTGGTACGTTTAACATCATTATTCAACTCAACTCACTCTAAGTTGGTTAATTATTCATTTCATTTGTGAGGAAATATTTGTATGCAGGTAGTTTCTGGTCATGTAATTAAAAGATATTATGCTTTTGAAATTTGTCTCGTTTCTGCAATGGAAACAAATGTAAATTGGTATTAGTGAAATCCATTTGCACCATTTTAGTGTCATTTTTGCGCCAGGATATCACTCTTTTAATAAACTTTTTTAAACAGAAACCCTCAGTCCTTTTGCGCGAATATTGTACCTAACTGTCCCATTTTATTGAGAGTGCGATGGAGATATGAATACACGTATTAATTTTGTCCTACCTCGTTCTTGATCCTAGATAAAATATTCAAATAAATAAAATCACTCCACATAAAAATGAGACATAATTATAATACTGTATTTAATATTGCTGACGGGACCGACTACAATATGCATGAAAATAAAATTATTGTTTTTGAGCGGCCGATCACGAAGTTATAAATGCATTAATACATTTTCACATTAAACACCTTTTAAAAATATATAATGATCATGGACATCTTCTACGATTATAAAATCATGCAGGTTTATAGTATCAGGGAACACAAATTATTTTACTGGATCCAGAAATCTTAATATGGAGACGATAGTTCAAAGATCTACCAGTTTTATCAGATGAATTTGTGATTTTTATTTATTGATTTATTTATTTATTTATTTATTTATTTATTTATTTATCTATCTATTTATTTATATAAATACTCAGAGTATTAGGTTAATCTCTCTCTCTCTCTCTCTCTCTCTCTCATATTTTAGATATTTATTATAGTTTTAATAATAAATATTTATTTAATTCATTTATTTACACATAAATGACAATTGGTAAAAAGTACTAATACTCCCTGACATCATTAAGATTCCGGTCCATCCAAATTAATTAAAGTTAATTAGATTAACATCATACAGGTAATTTTTTCACGTGGAATATGCTATCGTCTGGTTAAATGAGTTTGAATTTGCTTCTGTTATCAATTTGTTACGGGTGTTGATAAGGTGTACCGATGGTCATTAATTAGTGACCGGGATGTGTTTATTACCTATGGACATAAATATGTAACTGATAAATAGTTGAAACTATCACTTTTTGAAATTAAAAAAGATAAATAAATACGTTTATAAGAAGCTGTAAAAAGAGTCAATTTGGAGCTTAAAAATGTGTTGAGCAGGTTAGAGATTATACCGGTAAATAAAAAATATAATAATAAATAAATAAATAAATAAATAAATAAGTTGAAAACTAACAATGATGAAATTTAATTGCCGGTAAATATATGTTAAAGAGCCTTTTTGTCATTTATACAAATTGGATAAAAATAAATAAATAAATAAATGAATAGATAAATAAATTGAAAACTAACAATGATGAAATTTTATTGCCGGTAAATATATGTTAAAGTGCCTTTTTGTCATATATACAAACTGAATAAATAAATAAATGAATAAATAAATAAATAAATAAATAAATAAATAAATAAATAAATAAATTGAAAACTAACAATCATAAAAATTTATATTTTAAAGTGCGCATTTTCTCCTATGATTTTTTGCCATATATACAAACTGAATAAATAAATAAATAAATAAATAAATAAATAAAATAAATAAGACTTAATAATGTAAGTACACGGCGATGATTTTATTTAGAAATAGAAACAGTCTATAAGCCACCTATAAGCATGGCTTATAGGTGGCTTATATTTTGAGTGCCAATAAGCCAGGCTTATAGATGGCTTATAGGTGGCTTATAGATGGAGGTCCTATAAGCACCTATAAAACCACCTATAAGCTCCTATAAGCAATCTATAAGCTCCTATAAGCAGGCTTATAGGTGGCTTATAGATGGCATTTCATCCTGTGTAAATATCCACATTTTATCATTAAGACCAAGACTTACGCAATAAAATGAAATAACGAATGTATAACATTTTAACATTTGAAAACAAAACACACTATTTTGACTGTGTAGTTGCTGTGCTTATCGTTAACACTAATATAAACTATCAATTACAATACACGTGTACTAACAAATGTGATTTCCATGTTATAATCTAATTTTTGTGATCAAAATATAACATCACGAAGGTATTATTGACATTAATTGAACAAATGTAATATAAATGTAGACGTGTTAAGTTGATATATACTCAAAACTACATTAACGAGAGGTTAACATAACCCACACAATACATCCCACTCACCTGTAATTGTTGATCATGTTTTAATCTGCATGACATCACCAAACTTTTTAAAAGTTTTTTAATGTCTGGATACAGAACACAGTCTTAAGTTAAAATTGTAGCTATTCATTCCCAATGTGTATAGTAAAGCGGTTTATTTCAATTTGTTTTAATGTCTAACTAGTGAGCACTCATTCATAACAACCGCTAATTCCAATATTCCAAACAATCTGATAATAAGGAGAGGCTTTATCAAAAAAGGTATAAGTTTAAAATGGCAAAATTAAATCTTAAATGTAAAACGAAAAGGGCTGTATACGATAAATGAATTTTGTCACATAATGGCTTTGAAAAACATATAGCACTCTTTTTGCAATTATTTCTAATTTTTAAATATGCATATATCATTTCAATTTTTTAATGTTTAACAAAGCGCGCACTAACTTGTTCTTCACAATCGACAGTTTCAAAAATCATTAAAATTAGCTGATAATGTGATGTTTTAAAATCTTTAGATTAGGGTTTTTTGCTATGTGCAAAGTCTAATTGAAACGAAAAAAGAAAAATACAAAATTTTAAAATCTTAAAGAAAACGATGTGTACCATAAATTGATATTGTCAATGATGGTTTTTATCTTATTTAATGTCTAGCTAGCGTGCACTTATTTAAATAATCATCGCTATTATCGATTCTCATGTTTATAACAAGGTGATATTTTCAACAAGCAAATGCATATTTAAAAAGTCAAAATGATACAGAAAGGGTGTGTATCATAAATTAAAAATTGTAAAAAGACGTTTTAATTTTCTTTGCTCACTTTAGTACACTAAAATACACATTACGAATATAGTTAATTATTAAAATATGTAAGAGTCCATTAGCGAACACTTATTATAAATTATATAGTTAAATAAATATAAACGTCTTACAATTCAAACATACAGTTACGTAATAAATTTATTGGAATGAATGTTATTACCTTTTAGCATGTCAAAAAACAAAACATACATTTATAAAAAACAATCACACTAATCTATTCCAAACCACAATCCCCAAGCAAATTTTTTGCTTTAAAACTGACATATTAGGTTAAACACGTGAATTTGTTATTGCTTTGCATATTTGTAACACACATATAAGTTGTCAATTCAACAAACGTATACTATTCAATGTTATTACAGTGAAACCTCCCTAAACCGGACACTCTCTAAACCGGACAACTCTTTATTCCGGACAAAATGTTTGGTCCCAAATTTATCCTTCTTTATTTCAACTAACAAGAACCTCTCTAAACCGGACACTATCTATTCCGGACACCGGACAAACTTTTTAGTCCCAAAATGCTTATATCCTTAAAATTGAACCTCTCTAAACCGGACAACATTTTGATTTTTTTTGTTTTTAATTACTTTTTTCTTTCTTAAATATACTAGTTTTAAACAGGTTTATAAAAATATTCAATTGTGGACACTTTAAAAATCATGAGTTTTTTTATTGTATTTTATTTCTAATTTTAAATATTTGGTATTTATTAATATTTTCTATTCTTTCTTTTGTGATTTTCTATATAATCTAAATTTGGTTATTGATTATTAATTAATTGACACAATAACTTAGATAAGCAGGTCTATATAATATCATCATATAGTTGCTACAGTTGCTTTGTTAATTATTATGCAGTAACACCTTATGGACCAAGGAGACTGGAAAAGTGTCAACACTATTGTTGTCCTGTCACAGATTAATCAAGGTAGTGTCGTTTGCCTTGAGTACCGTAATTAGTACCCTTTATTAAGAAAGTGAATTAAATGTGATTTAAAACTAAACAGTGCTTTAAGATATAGCATATCATATAATGAGATGATTACGTAATATTAACATGTACAGTGTTGTTGATTGTGGCTTCTCTGACATGTATCACATCTTTCTAGATTTTTTTAGTTAAGGGGAGATAAACCAGTTTAAATGTCAAAACCTCTCTAAACCGGACACCTCCCTAAACCGGACAAATTCTATGGTCCGGAGCTTGTCCGGTTTAGATAGGTTTTACTGTATATAGTTCTTGTGTGTGATATTTAACATGACGAAAGTATATATGACATTTTAATGAAATAAAATTAATATAAATGTTTATTTTGAAGTTGTTATACACTTTTAAAGATAAATGAACTTGACACTAACCTACTCTTTTGTAATTGCTAAGATGTTTAAATTTCCATTTATCGTTTTAAGTTTAAAAAATTTCTAGCTGCGGGCACTATCTCGAAAAAACAATCGCAGCTTCTGTTTAATTGAGAATGTGACAGTTTTAAATATTATGATCGTTCGACTCTGGATCATATAGAACATGTATGCCATGCTAAAATCAGTTATTATCAAAATGAAATAAACGATAAAAGAATAAAACACATATATAAGCTTAATAAGGTTTGTTGTCCGTTTATGTGAATATATAAACCATTTCCTGAGGCCAGGATGGGATCTTTATTAGCATAGTTATTACAATACCAGACTCGTTGTATATGATCTTTGACTAGTAATTAGGACCTTATTGATATATAATAAGTTGGAACACCTTGGAATTATATGTCTCGCCACTAATTGTTTCTATATATTTTAGTTGAATGAATATAAATCTAAAACTTCGGAACAAATAATGGTTTTTATACAATTGAATGAAATTGCTTCTATAGATTTAAGTTTTTTTTATTAAGATATGAATTCTCTGACATGAAGATTTATATAAAACTCTTTATCATGTCACGGCATTTTTTACAATTAGTCGTGAATATACATATTAGATTTAACAAATTTCTATATGGTATGAGGAAGTTAGATTTGCTACAGCCGCTAATTAGATTTTCATTTCTGATGTGTCGATTTCCTGATCAAAAACAAACATACTAATCCATGTCCGAATCATATTTCAGAAGCAAAAACTTTGGTACTGACAAGTTAGGTTAGACACGTGAACTTCCACCAGGGAAGTGAGGCCGTGCCCAAACCTGTAATGATAGATTAATGCATTCATCGTAAATATTAAATAAAATAATGTCACTTTGACAATGACATGTCGCATAGTAAGGCAATTTAGAACATAAGTAACCGTCTAGTCACTTCCGTTTCATTAAGCGCTTATAATACAAGAGAAAGAAAATTAGTATTATAAAAAGATCGAATTTATAATAAACATAAACAACGACTTGTCATGGAAAAACAATACAGTCAAAAAGAAGATAAAAAAGTGTCTTCACCAATAATGACTAACGGTTAGACTGTGAGTTTTTTATTCCAACATTTCCAAGTCACTGAGCTAAGTTAAGGGTTATAATTAACCCTTTTTAATTGGAACATCTGTGAGACCTATGCCTTTCTTTGTAAAACGGTTTACCTTACCTAAAACATTCTCTCTCATCAATGCGGTATAGCTTGTCACCATGATGGAATTGATATACATTTTGTTTCACTTTTACCTGAACAGAAAAAACTCTCTTTTTGTCTTCGTAAACTTATATTCTTACAAAAACCATTGAAATCTAAGGAATACGTCTTCAAGCAAACTTTAACTTTAGCTAAATTTGGTAAAAAAAATTTTTATCCTTTGGACATTTTTAACTCATTTAAAAATTTTCGTTTCACAAATTTGGTCACTACTGATGAGGAATTTTAAAATTAACACATGTATATATGTAATTCAAGCGATATAGTTGAAGCTCCTCCAAAAGTTCAATTTATTTGCTTACTGATAATTATTTCTGATAAGAAGACTTTTACAACCACACCATACACATTGTTCCACTAGGTGTCCAAAGAATATATTATATCCAAATCCATCTGGTTCCTGTTTTTGTCTGTTTCCTATTATCCATTTAAAGTTTACAATTTTCATTTCTCATAAGGTTCTCTCCTTTTAGATTTTTAAGCATCTTTTTGCTGAATTATTATATTAATGGTATGTTGCAATCAACGTATTCATCTTGTTACATTTGAATAGTATCGCATCTTTAATATAAATATGCTTTATTTACACAGGGATATTGCAAGCCTGGCTTATGAAGGCCCTCAAAAAGTTTATGGCCGTCATCTAGTATTGTTGATAAGTTTGATGTCTCTGTGTCCAGGATTGCCTGGATATATTTGACGTCTCATAGTTCCATGTGCCTTTCACACAATTTTGATTACACACGTGGTGGGTGTAGCTTGCTAAACAGGAGGTGCTCCCTTCCGGAGCACCCGGCCTCCTTCCTGGTGAAAGTTCACGTGTCTAACCTAACTTGTGGGTTCCAAAGTTTTTACTTTGCTTCTAGATTGTGATTCGGAAATGGATTAGTATGTTTGTTTTTGATTACATATGTGACTGGTGTAGCTAGCTGGACAGGTGTTGCCTACCCTCCGGAGCACCCGTTCTTCCATAGTAAAAATTAATGTGATTGACTTAATTTGCAAGTTCTCAAATTTTACTTAGATGTTGAAATTGTCATTTGGGCATAGGTACCTTTGTGTTTGAATGTATTATTCCGTGTTTATCAATGCGCTGGCTTTTGCTTAGTCGCTGCAAACTTCTATTTTAAGACCCAGTATTTTTTCAACATTATTAAGAACATTGTACTCATAATCGTTATTGGGTTACGTGTTTTATCGATGAACGTCATTTAATAATCATATAAAACTGACATATTTAAACGCTATCATGATTTTTGTTAACTACTTATCATTCATTTCAGATAACTATCACATCACACACGAAAAAAAAAACCATCGGAAAAACATTATAGACGGAAATATTTTCCAAGTGATGATTTTTTCATTGACATTATCGCTATAAGTGAAACAAACATTTACGCTTAATTAACAGACTTTAAAAAAGTATTATCGAATTATAGATTTAGTTGCTATAAAGATTATAAAATCGTAAACGTTTTGATAATGTAAAAACAGAAGTACATAAGGACAGATGATATCAAAAGATCAAAGAAAGGTTTAAGATTTTAAGTTTAAGCTTGTTTTAGTACAAATTAGACCTAGTTCTAAAATATTTTGAAAAAAATAAACTAATGTCACTTTACAAGGACTTTTTCATTGCTAAAAACAATAATAAAATCATGACAATTATTAAGCACAAAGTACACGAGGATTGCTGCAATCAGCAGGTACATTAGCAGGGGTATATATTTTAAGTTAAGTCAGGGTATTTAGTACAAAAACGACTTAGCCCTAAAATATATTTCACTAATAATTAACCTCATTTTTTTCAATTTTTTTTAATTGTTATAAACAACTATAAAATCATGAACATTCTGATAATGGTAAAGCACAAGTAGATAAGACAGCTGCAATTAAAAGATAAAACGCTTAGATTGTAAGTTTAAGTCTGTCTATTTAGTAAAAATTGTGCCTAGCCCTAAAATATATTGAAAAAACTAACTAATTAACGCCACTTTTTCCAGGACATTTTATTTGCTATAAACAGTTAATTGTGAAAATGGTTTAGCACAAGTGCATTAAGACTGTTGAAATAAAAATGTTAAAAAATGGTTTAAGCCGCCCGTGCTTTCAGTGCAAATTGGGTCTAGTACTAAAATATATTAATAAAGGAACTAATTAACGTCATTTGTCCCAGACTTTTAATGGGGTTCGCCGTTGTACCACGTGATTAATGCCCATTAACGTTTGTGCTGAACGTTTCTGAAAACGTCGCAATTCCCAGAATAACGTCGTTTTTGTTGGAAAAAATAATCTTATGCTGTTCCATACCCATTGGAAATAAGTGTTCCGCAAAAACGCTTAAAGGTATTACGTAGTACCACCCCCATAGCTATAAACAATTATAAAATCATGAAAATTTTGTATAGCACAAGAACATCAGGACGGCTCATCAACAGTTTGAAAGACAAGGTTAAATGTTTGAATTGAATTACAGTACATTTAGTACAATAGGACCAAGACCTAAAATAGATTTCAAAACAAAATAATTAACGTCACTTTTTAGGATTTTTAATTGTTATGAACAATTATAAAATCTTGCAAATTGTGATAATGGTAAAGCCCCAGTTCATAAGAAATGTTGCAATCAACAGTTCAAAATCTATGGTTGAAGATTTTAAGTTGACTACAGTGTATTTAATACAACAAGGTCTTAACCCAAAAATACATTGCAAAACAAAATAATTAACGTCATTATTTTACAAGATTTTTTAACGTAACAATGTGTTAAAATGCTGACATATTGTATAATGCGTCAAGATAAAATAAGCACGCCTATGTAAATCAAAATAAACTGTGCATTTACATCAAACGTACTGTACAGGTGTTTACTTATGCAGAGAAAAATTCCGCAATTAAAACACTAAAACAGGTATAAAACTAAATAAGTTTCATTGTATCGATTATCTCAGTCTACATTTAATGAATGCTACATGAAAATATAAAATTTATATTTTGCGATAGACAAAACAAACATACTTATTCATGTTCGAATCACAATCTAGAGGCAAAGTAAAAATTTTGGAACTGACAAGTTTGGTTAGACACGTGAATTTTCACCAGGGAAGTAAGCACCTCCTGTTTAGCTAGCTACACCCGCCACGACGTGCTACATTAAAACATAAACTTTGTATTTCGCGAAAAAGCATTATATTACATCAATTGGCTTTTTATTGATGTGCATATCATTAACACTAATATAACTTTTAAAACACGATAAACGTAAACTAAGAAGTGTGATTTTCATGTTAATATAATCCTTTTTATGTTGTTTAAAATATAACATCACGATGGAATTACAAATATTAAATTAAATCTATATGTATGCAGTCTTTGAAAATACATAAACTACTAGAACAGGATACTAACCCTCCACACAACACATCCCACTCTTTTTATCATTGTCGTTGATGTCTCAATCTGCATGTCATCATTTAATTTTAAAAGTTTTTAAATGTCTTAATAGCGAACACGGCCCTAAATTAATATTGAAGTTATCCATTTCCAAGATTCTGATGTGTTTAGTAAGGCGATCAATTTTAATTTGTTTTAATGATTCGCTAGTGAGCACCAACTCATTCAATACAATCGCCAATTCCAACATTTCCAACAATCTGTATAATAAAGTGAGACTTCTATCAAAAAAGTATATAAAAAATATATAATATTAAAAGAAAAGAGCTGTATACGATAAATGAAATTTTTCACATAATGGGTTTAAACAAATACCGCTCGTTTTGCATTTGTCTTTAATTTTTAAATATGCATGCAATCATTTTGATTTTTGTAAATGTTTAACAAAACGAGTACTTATTTGTTCATTATTCGCCAATTCAAAATTATAATCAGGTGATAAAGTGGTTTTTTAATGTTAAGAATAAGTTGCTATTTTCTATTAGCTAGGTCTAATTTAAAACGAAAGAATGTAAAAATTTATAAAAGTTTAAGAAAATGTTGTGCACCATAAATGGATATTGACACAAGATGGTGATTTCACTATATAAATCGCTAGCTAGAGCACACTTATTTAAATTAATCATTACTATCATCGATTCAAATGTTATAATAAGATGATGTTTCTATAGGCAAATGCATATTTTAAATAGAAAGAATTAAAACGTAAATATGTTAAAGAAAAGGTTGTGTATCATAAATAAAATTCTAAAATGACATTTAAATTTTGTTTTGCTAACTTTAATACACATTACGAACATTGTTTATTAGGAAAATATGTGAAAATATGTCTATATAGCGAACAGAACACTTAAATAAATATAGTTAATAATTATACAAGTCATACAGTTCAAACATACAGTTATGTAATAAAATGATTGGAATAAATGTAATAACATTTTATCATGTCAAAAAGAAAACATATTGATAAAAACAACATACGAATCTATATCATATCACCGGTGTTCACTTAAATGCAAGTTTTCAAAGTTTTTACTTTTTTAATTTGTGATTTGAACATTGGCTGTCATGTTTGTTTTAAATATATCTTTCTTTAACAATTATTATTAAAAAACGTAAAGACGATTACATAATTTCAAAGAGCTTAACCATCACGATTATTATCGTCTGCCAATATGCCAAGACCTGACAATTTGACCAAAATAATAATAATAATGTTATGAGATGTTGATGCTTGATCATTACATTTTATCAATAAATTCGATCCGATTCTCTGGAACGGTAAGCATCTCCTGCTTAGCTGAGAATATGACAGTTTTAGATATTAAGATTCTTCAATTCTGACTTTCATAAAACATGCGATGCCATGCTAATGAAAACAGTTATTGATTCAGAATTAAATTAAACAGTAACAGAATAAAAAAACAAATATCAAACTTAATAAGGTTTATTGTCCGTTATGTGAATATATAAACCATTTCCTGAAGCAGGGATGAGGTCTTTATTAGCATAGTTATTACAATACTAGACTCGTTGTATATGATCTTTGACTAGCAATTAGGTCCTTATTGATATATAATAAGTTCGAGCACCTTGGAATTATATGTCTCGCCCATAACTGTTTCTTCCTATTTTAGTTGAATGAATATAAAGCTAAAACTTCGTAACAAAAACTGATTTTTATATTAATGATTGGTATTGGTTTTAAAGGTTTAATTTTTGTCATTTCTTTGTAGTCTCTGACACTAAGCCCTATATAACACAATCTTTTTTTATAAAAATGAGACCAGTTTAAGAGATTCCGGTGCAAAGTGCTTTACAAACGAATAGTCGAAAGATGTATAATGTTAGACCGGTTGCGAATGGAAGTTCTCAACTCTGTCTAATCACAACGAATGATTATGAGGATTAACAATTTGCAAAAACAAACAGATTTGTAGTCTGAATATTGTTGTTAAGCAACAGTTAACTATTTCTTATATATTTAGGTCGTTTTTGTGATAAAACATTATTTAGTTTATTAAGATAGAATCAAGGGTAAAAAACAAACACACTTATCCATGACCGAATGACAATCCAAAAGCAAAGTAAAAACTTTGGAACTGACACGTTATGTTAGACACGTGAACTTTCACCAGGGAAGTAAATCCGGATGCTCCGAAAGGGTAAGCACCTGCTGTTTAGCTAGCTACAGCCGCCACGTGTGTAATCAAAATTGTGTGAAAGTATTTGTAGTCAGAATATCAATGTTGAGCAACATTAAGCTAATTCTTACAAATTAACATCGATTTTAATAAAACGTAAGAAGTTATAAAGATAAAATGAAGAGAAAAAAATTGAGTGCATCTAAAGGCTTCATACACCCCGCAATCGGTGTAGTTATGTAATTACTTAAAAACAATTACTGAGAAACAAATTTTGTTGTTATCAGTTTAATGTTGGCTTAAAAGCTATTTACTATAAACCTGGAGCTTAAAATCATACTTCAAAGTTGCTTTTTTGATTTATTTTACCTCTAAATGGTCAAATTTGAAATTGATTTTATTCAGTCTTAACAAATATTTACTAGAAAACATCGTTTTATGTGGTTCCACACTGACGCTCTATCAATGTACGCTGGTGATTTAAAAAAATGTGGTGACTTTTGATGATGATAAATGACGCTTAAGTATTTCAATATTTAAATGTGAGAGAGTCTGTAAGTTACTTAACAGGCTAAAGGTGTGTAGTTTTCTCCAGTTTATTCCACTATCCATAATAACTGACTGCATCGGTATCAGGCAAAGAATTTCGACTGGACATAAAATAATATCAATCTACTCAAATCCGCACTTCTCTACATCATTTACTGTAAATGAACAATAACCGTAAGTTAATAAATGCAATTAGTCTCAAATATACATATGAAATTTAATACATTTCTAAATGGTATGAGGAAGTCAGATTTGCAACGGTCACTAATTAGATTTTCATTTCTGATGTGTCGATTTCCGAAATAAGAGAAACCTGTAATGATAGATTAATGCATTTCATCGTAAATATTTAATAAAACAATGTCACTTTGACAATGACATGTCGCATAGTAAGGGCAATTTAGAACATAAGTAACGGTCTAGTCCACTTCCGTTTCCATTAAGTCTGCTTATAATACAGAGAAGAAAATTAGTATTGTAAAAAGAATGAATTTTACAATAACATAAACAACGACTTGTCATAGACAAACAATACAGTAAAAAAGAATATATAAAAAGTGCCTTTACCAATAATAACTAATGGTTAGCTTGTGAGTTGTTTATTTAAACATTTCCAAGGCACTGTGCTAAGTTAAGGGTTATAGGAGTTGGAATATTAGTTAAGGTCACCTTTTTTATTTGAGACATCGGTGAGATCGATGTCTTTTTTTGTAAAACATTCCCTTTCATCAATGCAGTATAGCTTGTCATCATGATGAAATTGATATATGTTTTGTTTCACTTTTTACCAGAACAGGAAAACTCTCGTTTTGACTTCGTAAACTGATATTCTTACAAAAAATTATTAAAATCTAAGAAATACTTTCTCAAACAAATTATAACCTTAGCTAAATTTTGTTAATTTTTTTTTTATCCTTTGGACATTTTTTAACTCATTCAAAGGTTTTCGTTTCACAAATTTTGTCACTACTAATTCAAGCGGTATAGTTGAAGTTCCTCCAAAAGTTTAATTTATTTGCTAACATATAATTATTTCGGTTGAGAAGACTTTTACAACCACACCCATACACATTGTTCCACTAGGTGTCAAAAGAATATATTATATCCAAATCCACCAGATTCCTGTTTTTGTCTTTATTATTTATCCATTTAGAGTCTACGATTTCTATTTTTCATAAGGTTCTCTCCTTTAGATTTTAAGCATCATCTTTTTACTGAATTATTATATTAATGGTTGCTGCAAACAACATATTTATCTTATTACATTTGAATAGTATCAAAAACTTTTACAAAACTTTTGCTAATTTGCACATGTGACTGGTGTAGCTAGCTAGACAGGTGTTGCTTACCCTCCGAAGAACACGCACTTCCCTAGTGAAAGTTAATGTAATTGACTTAATTTGCAAGTTCTTAAATTTTGCTTAGCTGTTGCAATTGTCATTTGGGCATAGGTACCTTTGTGTTTGAATGTATTATGCCGTGCTGATGAATGCACTTGCTGTTGCTAAGTAGCTGCAAACTTTTATTTTAAGACCAAGTATTTTTTCAACATTATTTAGAGCAATGTACTCATTATCGTTATTGGCTAACATGTTTTATCGATGAACGACATTTAACAATCATATAAAACGGACGTATTTAAACGCTATCATGATTTTTGTAAACTACTTATCATTCATTTAAGATAACTATCACATCACACACGAAATAAAAACATCGAAAAAACATTATAGTCGGAAATGTTCTCCATGCAATGATTTTTTCATTGACATCATTGACATAACTGAAACAATCATTTACCATTAATTAGGATAATTCTAATAAGCATTATCTAAATATAGGCTGAGTTTCTATAAATATTATAAAATCGTAAAAATTGTGATAAGTTAAAAGCAGAAGTACACAAGGATTGATGCAATTAAAAGATAAAAAAATGGTTTATGCCTGTGTTTTATTACAAATTGGGTCTAGCACTAAAATATATTGAACAAAAATAATTAACGACAATTTTCAGATCTTTTAAATTGCTATAAACAATCACAAAACCATGAGGATGGTTTAGCACAAGGACATAAGGTACATTTAGTACAAATTTGGCCTAGCTTAAAATGAATTGTAAAACAAACTAATTAACGACACTTTTCCGGGAATTTTTATTGCTATTATTATTTATAAAATGATGAAAATGGTTTTGCACAGGTACATTAGGACCAATGCAATCAACAGTTTCGAAGCCATAGTTTGATATAAAGTTCAGCACAGTGCAAACAAAATCATTTGCGTAATTTATTCAGGTATTTTTAATTGCTATAAACGATAATAAAATCATGAAAATTGTTTAGCACAAGTACATCATGACTGTTGCAATCAACAGGTAATAAAACAGAGTTAAATGTTTTCAACGAAGTACAGTGGATTTAGTACTAACAGGATCTAGTCCTAAAATTGATTTCAAAACAAAATAATTAACGTCACTATTTCAGAACTTTTAATTAACATAAAAAATTAAAATATCATGCAATTTGTGATAATGGTAAAGCTCAAGTACATAAAAACTGCAATCAACAGTTAAAATGACAAGGTTTAAGATTAAAGTTCAGTACAGTGCATTTAATACAAAAAGGTCTTAATCCAAAAATACATAGCAAAAACAAAAAAATTAACATCATTATTGAAAAGATTATTTTAAGCATAAATATGTGTTAAAGTGCTGACAGATTGTATGATATATCAAAATAAAATAAGCACGTTTATATAAAGCAAAAAAAATTAATCCTTTATGGTTAAAATACATCTAAGATATATTATTTTGTCAAGTAATAATTATCAGAAAGGATGTGTGATTTCTTCTGCTTTATAATTTTCAGTAAGTCATTATATCTTGATATTGTTTCCACATATAACAATGAAATTGCTTGCTAAAATGTTGGAGTTTTTGATAGATAACATATTTGTTGTGTTTGGTAATATAGTTTTTCAGCAAACAATCGGTATACCAATGGGTACAAACTGTGTATCACTGCTTGCTGATTTGTTTTTTTATTCTTACGAAGCAGAATTTATGCAGAACCTTGTTAAATCTGGAGAGAAAACTGTCGCCAAATTATTCAACTCAACATACAGATACATAGATGACGTTCTGTCTCTTAACAATCCTAAATTTGGAGACTATGTAAATGTCATCTATCCTAGTGAGCTTGAAATAAAAGACACGACTGATTCCTCAAGTTCTGCTTCATATTTACACTTATACCTGAATTATGACGCACAAGAAAGGCTACATTTGAAACTTTATGACAAACGTGATGACTTCAATTTTTCTATTGTCAACTTTCCTTTTTTATGCAGCAATATACCTGCTTCTCCTGCTTATGGTGTATTTGTTTCCCAATTAATACGCTATGGTAGAGCTTGTTCCTACTACGGGAACTTTGTACAACGAAGTAGGCTGCTTGCAAATAAATTGTTGACTCAGGAATATTGCAAGCCTAGGCTTATCAAGGCCCTAAAAAAGTTTTATGGCCGTCATCACAGTATTGTTGATAAGTTTGATGTCTCTGTGTCCAGGATTGCCTTGGATATATTTGACGTCTCATAGTTCCATGTTCCTTTCACACAATTTTGATTACACACGTGACGGGTGTAGCTAGCTAAACAGGAGTTGCTTACCCTTCCGGAGCACCCGGCCTCACTTCCATGGTGGAAGTTCACGTGTCTAACCTAACTTGTCAGTTCCAAAGTTTTTACTTTGCTTCTGGATTGTGATTCGGAAATGGATAAGTATGTTTGTTTTTGATTATATGCTATGGTTTAAGTTGAAATATTAAAACAATACGCTTAACTTACATTTGAAAATAAATCTTCATTATATTCAATTCATTTTAGCCTGATGATTAAAATATATACTTTATAATCATAAAAAATTTAAGTTATTCTTAGTGTTTCATTTTTCGTTTGAAGTAGCAAAAATATTAAACAAAATGTAGTTTTCATATTTTTCCTGGTTGTAATTATAAAAATGTGTCAAATGTTCATTTAGCGAACACTTAAATAAATAGAGTTTAGTAAATATACACGTTGAATTATTATGAGAGTAATAATATTGATAGAACGTACGTTAATACATTTTGGCAAAACAAATTGAAAACAAAACATTGGCATGGTAATTGCAGTGCATATCGTTAACACTAATATATCTTTAAATATATTTAACCTTGACTAACCAGTGTGATTTCTAGACTAAATCTTGTATGTAGTATATAACATCATGAAGATATCACTGGTGCTTAATTAAACACAAATGCTTATAAACGTTAAAATATCCTCCTAAATATAAAATAAACTTAACAATTTGGTTTCATAATTTTTGTCTTAACACTGTTGATTAGGACTACATTCCGAAATGACCGCCCGGTACTGTAAAGTAACTCTGGTTTTAAGTCAAACTACACAATACTGACTTATTCATTACAAAGTTAGTTCGGCACTAATTTTTAGAAAGGCATAATCTAAAATTAAAGAATGTAAAACTTTGAACTATAGAAGAACGGGATATGCAATGTAAATGAATATTGTCACCATATTGTTTATAAGAAGATAATGTTGTTTATTAGAAAAACAATTAAAGACGAAAGAGTTTAAAGACTTGTAAAAGCAAAAGACATTGCTGTGCACAATAAGTGAATTTTATCATAATATAGTGTTTAAATAATATTATGTTGCATAACACTTATAACCACGGCGGTAACTCAGATGAGTTCGGTTTTGGACATGGATTGGTGTATTTGTTTTTATTAATGTATGTCTTTTCGTTTTGACATGCAAAAAGAATAAAATATTTTTGACTGGGACGTTAAACACCATTATTCAACTCTCAACTCCAAATAACACATAATGAAACTTTTCTTTAATAAAATCTATGATCTGTCCATTTAACGAACACTTATATAGATTTACTGAGGTAAATATCTACATTTCATCATTTAGACCAAGACTTACGCAATGAAAAGAATATAACGAATGTATAACATTTTAGCATGTCAAAACCAAAACACATATTTTGACTTTGTAATCGCTGTGCATATCGTTAACACTAATGTAACTATCAATTACACAATACACGTGTACTAACAAATGTGATTTCCATGTTATAATCTAATTTTTGTGATCAAAATATAACATCACGAAGATATTATTGACATTTAATTGAACAAATGTAATATAAATGTAGACGTGTTAAGTTGATATATACTCTAAAACTACATTAACGAGAGGTTAATACACTAACCCACACTATACATCCCACTCATCCTGTAATTGTTGATCATGTTTCATTCTGCATGACATCACCAAACTTTTTAAAAGTTTTTTATGTCTGGATACAGAACACAGTATTAAGTTAAAATTGCAGCTATACATTCCCAATGTGTATAGTAAAGCGTTTTATTTCAATTTGTTTTAATGTCTAACTAGTGAGCACTCATTCATAACAACCGCTAATTCCAATATTTCCAACAATC
Source organism: Anadara kagoshimensis (assembly GCA_021292105.1). Taxonomy (NCBI): domain Eukaryota; kingdom Metazoa; phylum Mollusca; class Bivalvia; order Arcoida; family Arcidae; genus Anadara; species Anadara kagoshimensis. Next base: position 33,111,973 of record CM037872.1, on the reverse strand, counting down.
TGTATAATAAGGAGAGGCCGTAGCAAAAAGGTATAAATTTAAAATGGCAAAATTAAATCTTAAATGTAAAAAGAAAAGGGCTGTATACGATAAATTAATTTTGTCACATAATGGCTTTGAAACATATAGCACTCTTTTTGCAATTATTTCTAATTTTTAAATATGCATATCTCATTTCAATTTTTTTTAATATTTAACAAAGCGCACACTAACTTATTCTTTACAATCGACAGTTCCAAAATCATTAAAATTAGCTGATAATAGACATCTCCAACCTACCCGTATACGCTGACTATGACCGTGTATGTGAACTAAACATGGGGGCGCTTTCAAAATTTAACTTGTACTAGTAAATATAATATATTGCTTATAACATATATTATATTATAGTCCGTCCGCGATTTGATTGCACAGTGGTTATAACAAGGACGGCTTAAATAACGCACCCAGGCGTAAATAACGTATTAATGTATGAGTATAATCACGCCGGCACACGCTTTATTCGTTACAATTACTCTCATATTGAAATAGATTCGTGATGACCTTTATAGGCAAACAACATTGACTTGTCCGCTTGACTTTTTACTAGGAACATTAATATAGGACAATCCACCCAATAAATTAGTAGTGTTAAAATTCAAGGTAATACATACAAAGTGTACGTGCCTACTTTATGAATTGAATATCACTTGTGATGTAGTAGACTTTATGAACTCCTACGTTCCCTACACATAAACGAACTGATCCATGATAATATTTAAGTTAAAGTTCAATCGGACAGGTCAATGTTGTTTACCTATTCCAGGAGTTGTTTATTATTGTTGTTAACAGAAGTAGTAATATTATGAAACAGTAGCGAGTCATGAGAGAAAACTGGAAAAAATTGAATGTTGCTGTTGCTGCAAAAGATGGAACTTCAAAAGCCTTTTAAAAGTCTGGTATAGAACCTCAACAATAATATAACAGTGGACAGAGACACGTTCACTATATACATACACTGATTATTGTTGATAATTGCGGTATACTGCGTGATTTTCGTGGACTTGAGAATAACGCCCAATGTTTTCGTTCGGAACTTCAATTTCCTGCTAAATTTTTGATTCTTAAAGCTGAAATTTTTCCAAGTACCTGTATTCTTTAGAAATCCTTTTCAAATAAATAGAAAAACTCAAAATAAAAGAAGTTTAATGAAGTTATAAATAATATAGAGTGCAAGTTGAACATGCAATCCGGGAAATAAAAATCTACACGACTGTTGGAACAATTTTGCGATTACCGAGACGTAAAATTTCGTCTGTTGTTGACATTTTTAGCATTTGCCACTGCGGTAGCTCAGTTGGTAGAGTGCTCGCTCCGTAAGTGGAAGGTCGTGGGTTCGAAACCCGGCCGGGTCTGACCCAAGACTTGAAAATGGGTAGTGACTGTACTTTCGCCAAGCACTCGGCATTACGAAATGAAAGTCACGGTTCTTTCGGATGGGAACTTAAAATAATCGAGGTCCCGTGTCACGGTGGGCTCAGTGGCACGCTAAAGAACCCTGCTGTATAATGCCATCAGCGCAACGCACAGGCAAAATTTCTGCACCTTCGCCTATAGCTGACGACGTCTCGATATAAGTGAAATATTCTTGACTGGGACGTTAAACACCATTACTCACTCATTTTTAGCATTTTCTCCCCGGTGTTAACACCGCTTTCGTTTGTAAATGAAACCATACTTGTAAAACCAGTCTAACTTGTTTCAAAATTCCTATTTTAAGGGGAAATATATGTCTCTAAAAGTTTGTCTAGGATATTGAATGACAAAGGTAATATAAGAAAAGACAGAGCTATTTGGAATTGATAGTGTTTTATTATTTTAAAAAAACCCAAAAACCAAGTTTTGATATAACCCCTCATATAGTTCACATTCACGGGCATAGTCAGCGTATACAGGTATGTTGGAGATGTTTAATGTGATGTTTTCAAATCTTTAGATTATGTTTTTTTCTATTTGCAAGGTCTAATTGAAACGAAAAAAATACAAAATTTTAAAATCTTAAAGAAAACGATGTGTACCATAAATTGATATTGTCAATGATGGTGTTTATCTTATTTAAATGTCTAGCTAGCGTGCACTTATTTAAATTATTCATCGCTATTATCGATTCTCATGTTTATAACAAGGTGATATTTTCAACAAGCAAATGCATATTTAAAAAGTCAAAATGATACAGAAAGGGTTGTGTATCATAAATTAAAATTGTAAAATGACGTTTTAATTTTGTTTTTCTCACTTAAGTACACTAAAATACACATTACGAATATAGTTAATTATTAAAATATGTAAGATGTCCATTTAGCGAACAATTATTATAAATTAATATAGTTAAATAAATATAAACGTCTTACAATTCAAACATACAGTTACGTAATAAATGTATTGGAATGAATGTTATTACCTTTTAGCATGTCAAAACACAAAACATACATTTATAAAAACAATCACACTAATCTATTCCAAACTACAATCCCCAAGCAAAGGTATTGCTTTAAAACTGACATATTAGGTTAAACAAGTGAATTTGTTATTGCTTTGCATATTTATAACACACATATAAGTTGTCAATTCAACAAACGTATACTATTCAATGTTATTTTATAGTTCTTGTGTGTGATATTTAACATGACGAAAGTATATATGACATTTTAATTGAATAAATTATTACAACTGTTTATTTTAAAGTTGTTTTACACTTTCTAAAGATAAATGAACTTGGCACTAGCCTACTCTTTTGTAATTGCTAAAGATGTTTAAATTTCCATGTTATCGTTTTAAGTTTTAAAACATTTCTAGCTGGCGGGCACTATCTCATAAATAACAATCGCAGTTTAATTGAGAATGTGACAGTTTTAAATATTATGATCGTTCGACTCTGGATCATAGAGAACATGCTATGCCATGCTAAAATCAGTTATTGATTCAAAATGAAATTAAACGATAACAGAATAAAACACAAATATCAAGCTTAATAAGGTTTATTGTCCGTTATGTGAATATATAAACCATTCCCCAAAGCTATGATGGGATCTTTATTAGCATAGTTATTACAACACCAGACTCGTTGTATATGATCTTTGACTAGTAATTAGGACCTTTATTGATATATAATAAGTTGGAGCACCTTGGAATTATATGTCTCGACCATAACTGTTTCTATATATTTTAGTTAAATGAATATAAAGCTAAAACTTCGTAACAAATAATAGTTTTTATATAAATGATTGGTATTGGTTTTAAAGGTTTAATTTTTTCTCATTACTTTATAGAGTCTCTGACACGAAGACTTAAAAAACACTTTATTTTTTCATAAAAAAGACACCAGTTTAAGAGACCCCGGTGGAAAGTGCTTTACAAACGAATAGTGAATATATGTATAATCTTAGACCGGTTGCGAATGGAATTTTCCAACTCTGCCTAATCACAACGAATGATTATGAGAATTAAAAATTTGCAATAACAAACCGATTTGTAGTCTGAATATTGTTGTTAAGCATCAGTAAGGTATTACCTACATATTTAAGTCGTTTTTGCGATAAAACATTATTTAATTTATTAAGATAGAATCAAGGATAAAAAACAAAGATACTTATCCATAACCGAATGATAATCCAAAAGCAAAGTAAAGATTTTGGAACTGACAAGTTAGGTTACACACGTGGACTTTCACCAGGGAAGTAAGTTCGGATGCCCCGAAAGGGTAAGCACCTCCTGTTTAGCTAGCTACACCCGTCATGTGTGTAATCAAAATTGTGTGAAAAGATTTATAGTCAGAATATTGTTGTTAAGCAACAGTAAACTAATTCTTACTAATTAAGATCAATTTTAATGAAACGTAAGTAGAATTTATAAAGATAAAATGAAGAGAAATAAATTGAGTGTATTTAAAGGCTTCATACACTACGCAATCGGTGTAGTTTTGCAATTACTTCGTATAATACGTCTGAGAATCTTGTTTGTTATCAGTTTAATGGTGGCTTAAAAGCTATGTACTATAAAACTGGAGCTTAAAATCATATTTTATTGTTACTTTTTTTTAATTTATTTTACCTCTAAATGGTCAAATTCGAAATTGATTTTTATTCAGTTTTAACAAATATTTACTATTTAATATTTAACATCGCTTTATGTGGTTCCACACTGACGTTAAGATGTATCAATGTACGCTGGTGATTCCGAAAATGTGGTGACTTTTGATGAAGATAAAGGACGCTTAATTGGTTCAATATTTAAATGTGAGGGAGTTTGTAAGTTATTTAACAGGCAAAAGGTTTGTGGTTTTCTCCGGTTGCTTCCACTATCAATAAAAACTGACTAAATCGGTATCAGGTAAAGAATTTCGACTGGACGTAAAACAATATTACTCTACTCTACTCCGGACTTCTCTACATCGTTTACTGTAAAAGAACAATAACCGTAAGTAAAGTGAATACAATTAGTCGTGAATATACGTATGAAATTTAACACATTTCTAAATGGTATGAGGAAGTCAAATTTGCTGCAGCCCCTAATTAGATTTTCATTTCTGATGTGTCGATTTCCGAAATGGGAGAAACCTGTAGTAATGGATTATTGTATTCCATCGTAAATATTAAATAAAATAATGTCACTTTGACAATGACATGCCGCATGGTAAGGACAATTTAGAACATAAGTAACCGTCTAGTCTACTTCCGTTTACATTAAGTCTGCTTATAATACAGTGAGGACAATTTGTATTGTAAAAAGAATAAATGTGGCAGTAGCAAGAGCCAAAGTATCGACAACACGCCATGAACAAACAATGCAGTAAAAATGAAAACATTTTGAAAAAAGTGATCTTTTTTCGCTGTGCGAATACTGTATAAAATGACTAATGGACAGCTAGTGACTTGTTCATTCCAACATTTTCTAGTCACTTAGCGAAGTTAAGGGGTATAGAAATTGAAATATTAGTTAAGATCACATGTTTGTTTTGATACATCGGTGAAATTAGATTTTTTCTTTGTAAGAACGGTTAACTTCATCCTTAAACATTCCCTCTCATCTATGCAGTATATCTCTTCAGCATGATGATATTTATATAAGTTTTGCTTCACTTCAACCTGATCAGAAACACTCTCGTATTGTCTCCATAAACATACAATCTTACAAAAAATCATCAAAACATGTAGGAATAATTCCTCATGAAATGTATTTTCTTAGCTACATTTTGTGAAATATATTTTGGTCCTTTGAACATTTTTAACCCCTTGAAAGATTTTGGTTTCACAAAATTTGGTCGGTACTGATTAGGAATTTTAGAATTTATACAGGTTTATATATCATGCATGTGATTTGCTTGAACCTTGTGCTGCTTCACATTGATAATTTATTTGCTTACTGATAGTTATTTCTGCTGAGAAGGGTTTTACAATCACACCCATACACATCGTTCCACTAGTTGTTCAAAGAATATGTATATCAATCCCTCGAGTTGTTGCTTTTGTGTTTCAATTTACAATGTACCATTTTACTTGCAATAACGTTTTCTTTCGGGAGCGGCTAGCTTGACAGGAGATCCTAACCCTCTACAGTACCCGGTCTAACTCCTCTAGTTAAAATTCATATGTTTGACTTATTTATTCATTTTTCAAAAATTTGACTTTGGTTTTAAAATGGTCATTTTGACATAGATACGTAGGTGTTTGATTGGTTGTATTATGCCGTGTTTATGAATGCATTAGTTGTTGCTAAGTGCATGTTTTTTTGAGTTGCAAATTTTTATTTTAAAACCAATTATCAAGTCATCTTTTTAACATTATTTAGAACATTTGAGTCATAATCGTTGCTGGTTTACATGTTATATATCGATAAACGACATTTAACAATCATACAAAAACGGACATAGTTAAACGCTATAATGAGTTTTTGTAAGCTACTTATCATTCATTTAAAATAACTATCACATCACACACATCATAAAAACATCGAAAAAACATTATAGACGCAAATGTTTTCCGTGTAATGATTTTTTTCATTCACATCGTAGGTTAATCAAAAACAAACATACTAATCCATTTCCGAATCACAATCCAGAAGCAAAGTAAAAACTTTGGAACTGACAAGTTAGGTTAGACACGTGAACTTCCACCAGGGAAGTGAGGCCGGGTGCTCCGAAAGGGTAAGCACCTCCTGTTTAGCTAACTACACCCGCCACGTGTGTAATCAAAGTTGTGTGAAAGGAACATGGAACTATGAGACGTCAAATATATCCAAGGCAATCCTGGACACAGAGACATCAAACTTATCAACAATACTGTGATGACGGCCATTAAACTTTTTGAGGGCCTTGATAAGCCTAGGCTTGCAATATCCCTGAGTCAACAATTTATTTGCAAGTATTAGTATCTAAATATAGGCTGAGTTTCTATAAAGATTATAAAATCATAAAAATTGTGATAAGTTAAAAGAATAAGTACATAAGGACTGATGCAATCAAAAGATATAAAATGGTTTAAACCTGTATTTTAGTACAAATTGGATCTAGTACTAAAATATATTGAACAAAAATAATTAACGACACTTTTCAGATATTTTAAATTGCTATAAACAATCACAAAATCATGAGGATGGTTTAGCACAAGGACATAAGGTACATTTAGTACAAATTGGGCCTAGCCTAAAATAAATTGTAAAACAAACTAATTAACGTCACTTTTCCGGGATTTTTTTATTGCTTTAATTATTTATAAAATGATGAAAATGGTTTAGCACAGGTACATTAGGACCTTTGCAATCAACAATTACGAAGCCATAGTTTAAGATATAAAGTTCAGTACAGTGTATTTCCTTACACAAAAATATATTGCAAAACAAAATAATTTACGCCATTTTTTCCGGTATTTTTAATTGATATAAACAATAATAAAATCTCATGAAAATTGTTCAGGACATGTACATCATGACTGTTGCAATCAACAGGTAAAAAAAGTTAAATGTTTTCATTTAAGTACAGTTCATTTAGTACAAATAGGATCTAGTCCTAAAATTGATTTCAAAACAAAAAAATTTACGTCACTATTTCGGAACTTTTAACTGATATAAACAGTTAAAATATTATGAAAATTGTGATAATGGTAAAGTTTAGGTACATAAAAACTGCAATCAACAGTGAAAATTACAAGGTAAAAGATATAAAGTTCAGTACAGTGCATTTAATACAAAAAGCTCCTAATCCAAAAATATATAGGAAAAACAAAAAAATTAACATCATTATTGAAAAGATTATTTTAAGCATAAATATGTGTAAAAGTGCTGACAGATTGTATGATATATCAAAATAAAATAAGCACGTTTATATAAACCAAAAAGCCCGATTAATCCTTAAAGGTTAAATTACATGTAAGGTATATTATTTTGTCAAGTAATAATTATCAGAAAGGATGTGTGATTTCTTCTGCTTTATAATTTTCAGTAAGTCATTATATCTTGATATTGTTTCCACGTATAACGATGAAATTGCTTACTAGTTATATGCTATGGTTTAAGTTGAAATAATAAAACAATACCCTCAACTTACATCTGAAAATAAATCTTCATTACATTCAATTCATTTTAGCCTGATGATTAAAATATATACTTTATAATCATAAAAACTTAAGTTTTTCTTAGTGTTTCATTTTTCGTTTGAAGTAGCAAAAATATTAAACAAAATGTAGTTTTCATATTTTTCCTGATTGTAATTATTAAAATGTGTCAAATGTTCATTTAGCGAACACTTAAATAAATAGAGTTTAGTAAACATACACGTTGAATTATTATGACACGTAATAATATTGATGGAACGTACGTTAATACATTTTGGCAAATCAAATTGAAAACAAAACATTGGCTTGGTAATTGCAGTGCATATCGTTAACACTAATATATCTTTAAATACATTTAACCTTGACTGTGATTTCTAGACCAAATCTTGTATGTATATAACATCACGAAGATATCACTGGTGCTTAATTGAACACAAATGTTTTCAAACGTTAAAATAACCTCCTAAATATAAAATAAACTTAACAATTTGGTTTCATAATTTTTGTCTTAACACTATTGATTAGGACTACATTCCGAAATGACCGCCCGGTACTGTAAAGTAACTCTGGTTTTAAGTCAAACTACACAATTCTGACTTATTCATTACAAGGTTAGTTAGGCACTAATTTTAGGAAGGCATAATCTAAAGGTAAAGAATGTAAAACTTTGAACAATAGAAGAACGGGATATGCAATGTAAATGAATATTGTCACCATATTGTTTATAAGAAGATAATGTTGTTTATTAGAAAAAAACATAATTTAAGACGAAAGAGTTTAAAGACTTGTAAAAACAAAAGACATTGCTGTTCACAATAAGTGAATTTTGTCATAATATAGTGTTTAAATAATATTATGTTGAATAACACGTATAACCACGCCGGTAACTCAGTTGGATGAGTTCGGTTTGGACATGGATTGGTGTATTTGTTTTTATGAATGTATGGTTTTTCGTTTTGACATGCTAAAAGAATAAAATATTTTTTACAGGGACGTTAATCACCATTATTTAACTCTCAACTCCAAATAACACATAATGAAGCTTTTCTTTAATAAAATCTATGATCTGTCCATTTAGCGAACAATTACATAGATTTAATGAGGTAAATATCTATATTTTATCATTAAGACCAAAACTTACGCAATGAAAAGAATATAACGAATGTATAACATTTTAACATTTGAAAACCAAAACACATATTTTGACTCTGTAATCGCTGTGCATATCGTTAACACTAATATAACTATCAATTACAATACACGTGTACTAACAAATGTGATTTCCATGTTATAATCTAATTTTTGTGATCAAAATATAACATCACGAAGGTATTATTGACATTTAATTGAACAAATGTAATATAAATGTAGACGTGTTAAGTTGATATATACTCTAAAACTACATTAACGAGAGGATAATACACTAACCCACACAATACATCCCACTCATCCTGTAATTGTTGATCATGTTTCAATCTGCATGACATCATTAAACTTTTTAAAAGTTTTTTAATGTCTGGATACAGAACACAGTCTTAATTTAAATTTGAAGCTATTCATTCCCAATGTGTATAGTAAAGCGTTTTATTTCAATTTGTTTTAATGTCTAACTAGTGAGCACTCATTCATAACAATCGCAAATTCCAATATTTCCAACAATCTGTATAATAAGGAGAGGCTTTATCAAAAAGGTATAAATTTAAAATGGCAAAATTAAATCTTAAATGTAAAAAGAAAAGGGCTGTATACGATAAATGAATTTTGTCACATAATGGTTTTAAAACATATTGCACTCTTTTTGCAATTATTTCTAATTTTTAAATATGCATATCATCATTTCAATTTTTTAATGTTTAACAAAGCGCGCACTAACTTATTCTTTACAATCGACAGTTCCAAAATCATTAAAATTAGCTGATAATGTGATGTTTTCAAATCTTTAGATTAGGGTTTTTCTATTTGCAAGGTCTAATTGAAACGGAAAAAAATACAAAATTTTAAAATCTTAAAGAAAACGATGTGTACCATAAATTGATATTGTCAAATGATGGTGTTTATCTTATTTAAATGTCTAGCTAGCGTGCACTTATTTAAATTAATCATCGCTATTATCGATTCTCATGTTTATAACAAGGTGATATTTTCAACAAACAAATGCATATTTAAAAAGTTAAAATGATACAGAAAGTGTTGTGTATCATAAATTAAAATTGTAAAATGACGTTTTAATTTTGTTTTGCTCACTTTAGTACACTAAAATACACATTACGAATATAGTTAATTATTAAAATATGTAAGATGTCCATTTAGTAACATACAGTTACGTAATAAATTTATTGGAATGAATGTAGCATGTCAAAACATAAAACATACATTTATAAAAAAAAACCATCACACTAATCTATTCCAAACCACAATCCCCAAGCAAAGTTATTGCTTTAAAACTGACATATTAGGTTGAACATGTGAATTTGTCATTGCTTTGCATATTTGTAACACACATATAAGTTGTCAATTCAACAAACGTATACTATTCAATGTTAATATATAGTTCTTGTGTGTGATATTTAACATGACGAAAGTATATATGACATTTTAATTGAATAAATTTAATACAAATGTTTATTTTGAAGTTGTCTTACACTTTTTAAAGATAAATGAATTTGACACTAATCTACTCTTTTATAATTGCTAAAGATGTTTAAATTTCCATGTTATCGTTTTAAGTTTTAAAAAATTTCTAGCCGGCGGGCACTATCTCATAAATAACAATCGCAGCTCCTGTTTAATTGAGAATGTAACAGTTTTAAATATTATGATCGTTCGACTCGTGGATCATATAGAACATGCTATGCCATGCTAAAAATCAGTTATTGATTCAAAATGAAATTAAACGATAAAAGAATAAAACACAAGTATCAAGCTTAATAAGGTTTATTGTCCGTTATGTGAATATATAAACCATTCCCCAAAGCTATGATGGGATTTTTATTAGCATAGTTATTACAATACCAGACTCGTTGTATATGATCTTTGACTAGTAATTAGGACCTTATTGATATATAATAAGTTGGAACACCTTGGAATTATATGTCTCGCCACTAATTGTTTTTATACATATTTAGTTGAATGAATATAAATCTAAAACTTCGGAACAAATAATGGTTTTTATATGATTGAATGAAATTACTTCTAAAGGTTTAAGTTTTGTTTTATTAAGATATGGAATCTTTGACATGAAGATTTATATAAAACTCTTTATCACGTCACGGCATTTGTTTTATAAAAAGACAAGCGTTTAAAAAACTTCGGTGCAAAGTGCTTTACAAACGGATAGTCAATAGATATTATGATAGACAGTTGCAAATATAATTTGTTTTTAACTCTGCCTAATCACAACGAATCATTATGAGGATTTAAAATTTGCAGTAACAAACCAACTTGTAGTGAGAATATTGCTGTTAAGCAACAGTAAGCTATTTCTTACATATTTCGATCGTTTGTGATAAAACGTAAGTGGAATTTAATAAGATAGAATCAAGACAAATACATTTGACTTTTAAGGCTTCATACACTACGCAATCATTGTAGTTACGAAATAACTTCAAATGATACGTCTGAAAAACAAATTTAGTTTGTTATTAGTTTAATGTTGGCTTAATAGCTATGTACTAAAATTCTGGAACTTAAAGTCATAGTTGAATTTTGTTGGGCTTTTTTATTTATGAATTTAAAATGAGGCAGAATGTTTGTTTTGATTTCCTTTACCTATAAATGAACAAATTCAAAATATAAACATTTGCTTTTTTTAGTTTTACAAAATATTTGCTAGATCACATCGCTTTATGTGGTTCCACACTGACGTTAAGATGTATAAATGTGCACTGGTGATTCCCATTATGTTGTGACTTTTGATGATGATAAATGACGTGTAATTGTTTCAAGATTTCAATGCAAGAAAATTTATCAGTTTTTTGGCAGGCCAAACGTAGGTGGTTTTCTCCTGGTTTCTTCCACTACCATAAATATGACTGCATCAGTATCAGTAAACGACTGGGCATAATATTAATGTTATCTACTCCGTACTTCTCTACATAATTTACTTTAAACGACCAATGACCGTAAGTGAAGTGAATACAATTAGTCGTGAATATACATATTAGATTTAACAAATTTCTATATGGTATGAGGAAGTTAAATTTCCTACAGTCCGTAATTAGATTTTCATATCTGATGTGTCGATTTCCTAATCAAAAACAAACATACTAATCCATGTCCGAATCACAATCCAAAAGCAAAGTAAAAACTTTGGTACTGACAAGTTAGGTTAGGCACGTGAACTTCCACCAGGGAAGTGAGGCCGGGTGCTCAGAAACCTGTAATGATAGATTAATGCATTTCATCGTAAATATTAAATAAAATAATGTCACTTTGACAATGACATGTCGCGTAGTAAGGGCAATTTAAAACAAAAGTAACGGTCTAGTCTACTTCCGTTTACATTAAGTCTGCTTATAATACAGAGAAGAAAATTAGTATTGTAAAAAAAGGAATTTTACAATAACATAAACAAAGACTTGTAATGGACAAACAATACAGTAAAAAAAATAAATATAAAAAGGCGGTTTACTTCATTCTAAAACATTCTCTCTCATCAATCCAGTATAGCTTGTCACCATGATGAAATTGATATATGTTTTCACTTTTTACCAAAACAGGAAAACTATTGTTTTGTCTTCGTAAACTTATATTCTTAAAACAAAATCATTAAAATCTAAGGAAAACTTCCTCAAGCAAATTATAACCTTAGCTAAATTTTGTTAAAAATATTTTTTATCCTTTGGACATTTTTCAACTCTTTGAAAGGTTTTCGTTTCACAAATTTTGTCACTACTAGTTCAAGCGATATAGTTGAAGCTCCTCCAAAAGTTTAATTTATTTGCTAACATATAATTATTTCGGTTGAGAAGACTTTTACAACCACACCCATACACATTGTTCCACTACGTGTCCAAAGAATATATTATATCTAAATCCATCGGGTTCCTGTTTTTGTCTGTTTCCTATTTATCCATTTAGATTCTACAATTTCTATTTTCCATAAGGTTCTCTCGTTTTAGATTTTAAGCATCTTTTTACTGCATTATTATATAAATGGTATGTTGCAATCGACGTTTTCATTCTGTTACATTTGAATAGAATCGGCATCTTTTATATAGTTTTGCTTATTTACACATGTGACTAGTGTAGCTAGCTGGACAGGTGTTGCCTTCTCTCTGGAGCACCCGTTCTTCCATAGTGAAAGTTAATGTGATTGACTTAATTTGCAAGTTCTTAAATTTTACTTAGCTGTTGGAATTGTCATTTGGGTATAGGTACCTTTGTATTTGAATGTATTATGCCGTGTTTGTGAATGCGCTGGCTGTTGCTAAGTAGCTGCAAACTTTTATTGTAAGACCCAGTATTTTTTCAACATCATTTAGAGCAATGTACTCATAATCGTTATTGGCTAACATGTTTTATCGATGAACGACATTTAACAATCATATAAAACGGACATGTTTAAACGCCATCATGATTTTTTGTAAACTACTTATCATTTATTTAAGATAAATATCACATCAAACACGAAATAAAAACATCGAAAAAACATTATAGTCGGAAATGTTTTCCATATAATGATTTTTTCATTGACATCATTGCCATAACTGAAACAAACATTTACCATTAATTAAAATAATTTAAAAAAGTATTATTTAAATATAGGCTTAGTTTCTATAAATATAATAAAATCGTAAAAATTGTGAGAAGTTAAAAGCAGAAGTACACAAGGATTGATGCAATCAAAAGATAAAACAATGGTTTAAGTCTGTATTTTTAGTACAAATTGGATCTAGTACTAAAACATATTTAACAATAATTAATGACACTTTTCAATTGCTATAAACAATCACGAAATCATGAGGATGGTTTAGCACAAGGACATAAGATACATTTAGTACAAATTGGGCCTAGCCTAAAAATAAATTGTAAAACAAACTAATTAACGTAACTTTTCCGGGACTTTTTATAGCTATATTTTATTATTATTATTATTTATAAAATGATCAAAATGGTTTTGTACAGGTACATTAGGACCAATGCAATCAACAGTTTCGAAGCTATAGTTTGATATAAAGTTCAGTACAGTGCATTTCCTTACCAAAAATATATTGCAAAACAAAATCATTTACGTAATTTATTCAGGTATTTTTAATTGCTATAAACGATAATAAAATCATGAAAATTGTTTAGCACAAGTACATCATGACTGTTGCAATCAACAGGTAAAAAAACATAGTTAAATGTTTTCATCGAAGTACAGTTGATTTAGTACAAATAGGATCTAGTCCTAAAATTGATTTCAAAACAAAATAATTAACGTCACTATTTCAAAACTTTTAATTAACATAAAAAATTAAAATATCATGCAATGTGTGATAATGGTAAAGCTCAAGTACATAACAACTGCAATCAACAGTTAAAATGACAAGGTTTAAGATATAAAGTTCAGTACAATGCATTTAATACAAAAAGGTCCTAATCCAAAAATATATAGCGAAAACAAAAAAATCAACATCATTATTGAAAAAATTATTTTAAGCATAAATATGTGTAAAAGTGCCGACAGATTGTATGATATATCAAAATAAAATAAGCACGTTTATATAAACCAAAAAAACACGATTAATCCTTTATGGTTAAATTACATCTAAGATATATTATTTTGTCAAGTAATAATTATCAGAAAGGATGTGTGATTTCTTCTGCTTTATAATTTTCAGTAAGTCATTATATCTTGATATTGTTTCCACGTATAACGATGAAATTGCTTACTAGTTATATGCTATGGTTTAAGTTGAAATATTAAAACATTACGCTTAACTTACATTTGAAAATAAATCTTGATTACATTCAATTCATTTTAGCCTGATGATTAAAATATATACTTTATAATCATAAAAATTTAAGTTCTTGTTAGTGTTTCATTTTTCGTTTGAAGTAGCAAAAATATTAAATTAAATGTAGTTTTCAAATTTTTCCTGGTTGTAATTATTAAAATGTGTCAAATGTTCATTTAGCGAACACTTAAATAAATAGAGTTTAGTAAACATACACGTTGAATTATTATGACACGTAATAATATTGATGAAACGTACGTTAATACATTTTGGCAAGTAAAATTGAAAACAAAACATTGGCTTGGTAATTGCAGTGCATATCGTTAACACTAATTTATCTTTTTAATACATTAACCGTTCACTTACCAATGTGATTTCTAGAATAAATCTTGTATGTAATATATAACATCACGAAGATATCACTGGTGCTTAATTGAACACAAATGTTTTTAAACGTTAAAATAACCTCCTAAATATAAAATAAACTTAACAATTTGGTTTCATAATTTTTGTCTTAACACTATTGATTAGGACTACATTCCGAAATGACTGCCCGGTATTGTAAATTAACACTGGTTTAAAGTCAAACTACACAATACTGACTTATTCATTACGAAGTTAGTTAGGCACTAATTTTTAGGAAGGCATACTCTAAAATTAAAGAATGTAAAACTTTGAACTATAGAAGAACGGGATATGCAATGTAAATGAATATTGTCACCATAATGTTTATAAGAAGATAATGTTGTTTATTAGAAAAACATAATTTAAGTCGAAAGAGTTTAAAGACTTGTAAAAACAAAAGACATTGCTGTGCACAATAAGGGAATTTTATCATAATATAGTGTTTAAATAACATTATGTTGAATAACACGTATAACCATGGCGGTAACTCAATTGGTTGAGTTCGGTTTGGACATGGATTGGTGTATTTGTTTTTTTTAATGTATGTTTTTTCGTTTTGACATGCAAAAAGAATAAAATATTTTTGACTGGGACGTTAAACACCATTATTCAACTCTCAACTCCAAATAACACATAATGAAGCTTTTCTTTAATAAAATCTATGATCTGTCCATTTAGCGAACACTTATATAGATTTACTGAGGTAAATATCTACATTTTATCATTTAGACCAAGACTTACGCAATGAAAAGAATATAACGAATGTATAACATTTTCACATTTGGAAACCAAAACACATATTTTGAATTTGTAATCGTTATGCATTTCGTTAACACTAATATAACTATCAATTACAATACACGTGTACTAACAAATGTGATTTCCATGTTATAATCTAATTTTTGTGATCAAAATATAACATCACGAAGGTATTATTGACATTTATTTGAACAAATGTAATATAAATGTAGACGTGTTAAGTTGATATATACTCTAAAACTACATTAACGAGAGGATAATACACTAACCCACACAATACATCCCACTCATCCGGTAATTGTTGATCATTTTTCAATCTGCATGACATCATTAAACTTTTTTAAAAGTTTTTTAATGTCTGGATACAGAACACAGTCTTAAGTTAAAATTGCAGCTATTCATTCCCAATGTGTATAGTAAAGCGGTTTATTTCAATTTGTTTTAATGTCTAACTAGTGAGCACTCATTCATAACAACCGCTAATTCCAATATTTCCAACAATCTGTATAATAAGGAGAGGCTTTATCAAAAAGGTATAAGTTTAAAATGGCAAAATTAAATCTTAAATGTAAAAAGAAAAGGGCTGTATACGATAAATGAATTTTGTCACATAATGGCTTTGAAACATATAGCACTCTTTTTGCAATTATTTCTAATTTTTAAATATGCTTATCATCATTTCAATTTTTTAATGTTTAACAAAGCGCGCACTTACTTATTCTTCACAATCGACAGTTCCAAAATCATTAAAATTAGCTGATAATGTGATGTTTTAAAATCTTTAGATTAGGGTTTTTTGCTATGTGCAAAGTCTAAATGAAACGAAAAAAAATATAAAATTTTAAAATCTTAAAGAAAACGATGTGTACCATAAATTGATATTGCCAAATGATGGTGTTTATCTTATTTAAATGTCTAGCTAGCGTGCACTTATTTAAATTAATCATCGCTATTATCGATTCTCATGTTTATAACAAGGTGATATCTTCAACAAGCAAATGCATATTTAAAAAGTCAAATGATACAGAAAGGGTTGTGTATCATAAATTAAAATTGTAAAAAGACGTTTTAATTTTGTTTTGCTCACTTTAGTACACTAAAATACACATTACGAATATAGTTAATTATTAAAATATGTAAGATGTCCATTTAGCGAACACTTGTTATAAATTAATATAGTTAAATAAATATAAACGTCTTACAATTCAAACATACAGCTACGTAATAAATTTATTGGAATGAATGTTATTACCTTTTAGCATGTCAAAACACAAAACATACATTTATAAAAAACAATCGCACTAATCTATTCCAAACCACAATCCCCAAGCAAATTTTTTGGTTTAAAACTGACATATTAGGTTAAACACGTGAATTTGTTATTGCTTTGCATATTTGTAACACACATTTAAGTTGTCAATTCAACAAACGTATACTATTCAATGTTATTACATGTATATAGTTCTTGTGTGTGATATTTAACATGACGAAAGTATATATGACATTTTAATTGAATAAAATTAATACAAATGTTTATTTTGAAGTTGTTATACACTTTCTAAAGATAAATGAACTTGACACTAACCTACTCTTTTGTAATTGCTAAAGATGTTTAAATTTCCATGTTATCGTTTTAAGTTTTAAAAAATTTCTAGCTGGCGGGCACTATCTCATAAATAACAATCGCAGCTCCTGTTTAATTGAGAATGTGACAGTTTTAAATATTATGATCGTTCGACTCTGGATCATATAGAACATGCTATGCCATGCTAAAATCAGTTATTGATTCAAAATGAAATTAAACGATAAAAGAATAAAACACAAATATCAAGCTTAATAAGGTTTATTGTCCGTTATGTGAATATATAAACCATTTCCTGAAGCCAGGATGGGATCTTTATTAGCATAGTTATTACAATACCAGACTCGTTGTATATGATCTTTGACTATTGTTCGTCTTTTTTACTTAGAGACAGTCCTTAACTAAAATGGCTATATTATCATTTGGTTTCTCATAAAATAACTACAATATTTGTGTTTAAAAACAAAAATACTAACAAGGAAAAATACTTGAAAAATCAAAATCATTACATTTATTCCTGTATATAGAGAAAAATCAGCAAATTTACAATAATCGTGATTAGACTAAGAACTAATACACCCGTTTTGGACCCCGTGTTCTAAATCATTGATATTCACGCCTGAATCACGCCTGTGTCATAGACTTAATCAGTTTGTCCACTTTCAAAAAATGTGATTCTGATGCTTTTTTTACAAATTAAAACTTGAAAACTGCATACTTATCGTCATTTGGAATGGATATTTCTTTCCATAATTTTGTCTAAACCGATGCCAATAACAAGTGTCATATAAGTAATTGTTGACCTTATTTGAACCTATTATATTGAATAGATGCATATGAGGTCACCAAGGGAACATACTACAACTGATTTTAAGTAAACAATGTAAAATTTTCTCTATGTAGGAGAATATCAGAAAAAGTAAAAATAAAACAAAAAATATGTTTAGATGCGCTTTTTGTTTTCAAAACAAAATATGATTGTTAGGTTTCAAAAACTTAAAAGGTATAAAAGTGTTTATGAAAATGACTGTCTCTAAACATTAAATATGAACAATAGTAATTAGGACCTTTATTGATATATAATAAGTTGGAGCACCTTGGAATTATATGTCTCGCCACTAATTGTTTCTATATATTTTAGTTGAATGAATATAAATCTAAAACTTCGGAACAAATAATGGTTTTATACGATTGAATGAAATTGCTTCTAAATGTTTAAGTTTGTTTTATTAAGATATGGTATCTCTGACATGAAGATTTATATAAAGCTCTTTATCATGTCACGGCATTTTTTTATAAAAAAGACAAGCGGTTAAGAAACTTCGGTGCAAAGTGCTTTACAAACGGATAGTCAATAGATATCATAATCTTAATAGACAGTTGCAAATATAATTTGTTTTCAACTCTGCCTAATCACAACGGATCATTATGAGGATTTAAAATTTGCAGTAACAAACCAACTTGTAGTGAGAATATTGCTGTTAAGTAACAGTAAGCTATTTCTTACATATTTAGATCGATTTGTGATAAAACGTAAGTGGAATTTAATAAGATAGAATCAAGACAAATGCATTGGATTTTAAGGCTTCATACACTACGCAATCATTGTAGTTACGAAATAACTTCAAATAATACGTCTGAAAAACAAATTTAGTTTGTTATTAGTTTAATGTTGGCTGAATAGCTATGTACTAAAATTCTGGAACTTAAAGTCATAGTTAAATTTTGTTGGGCTTTTTTGTTTCTGATTTTAAAATGAGGCAGTATGTTTGTTTTGATTTCCTTTACCTATAAGTGAACAAATTCGAAATATGAACATTTGATTTTTTCAGTTTTACAAAATATTTGCTAGATCACATCGCTTTATGTGGTTCCACACTAACGTTAAGATGTATCAATGTGCACTGGTGATTCCCATTATGTCGTGACTTTTGATGATGATAATTGACGTGTAATTGTTTCAAGATTTCAATGCAAGAAAATTTATCAGTTTTTTGCCAGGCCAAAGGTAGGTGGTTTTCTCCTGGTTTCTTCCACTACCATAAATATGAGTGCATCAGTATCAGTAAAAGACTGGGCATAATACAATATTAATGTTATCTACTCCGTACTTCTCTACATTGTTTACTTTAAACGAACAATGACCGTAAGTGCCGTGAATACAATTAGTCGTGAATATACATATGAAATTGAACACATTTCTAAATGGTATGAGGAAGTCAGATTTGCTACAGTCCGTAATTAGATTTTCATTTCTGATGTGTCGATTTTCTAAATGAGAGAAAACTGTAATGATAGATAAATGCATTTCATCGTAAATATGAAATAAAATAATGTCACTTTGACAATGACATGTCGCATAGTAAGGCCAATTTAGAACATAAGTAACCGTCTAGTCTACTTCCGTTTACATTAAGTCTGCTTATAATACAGTGACGACAATTTGTATTGTAAAAAGAATAAATGTGGCAGTAGCAATAGCCAAAGAATCGACAACACGCCATGAACAAACAATGCAGTAAAAATGGAAACATTTTGAAAAAAGTTATCTTTTTTCGCTGGGCGAATACTGTATATAATGATTAATGGACAGCTAGTGAGTTGTTCATTCCAACATTTTCTAGTCACTTAGCGAAGTTAAGGGATATAGATTTTTCTTTGTAAGAACGGTTAACTTCAACCTTAAACATTCTCTCTCATCTATGCAGAATATCTCGTCAGCATGATGATATTTATATAAGTTTTGCTTCACTTCAACCTGATCAGAAACACTCTCGTATTGTCTCCATAAACATACAATCTTACAAAAAATCATCAAAACATGTAGGAATAATTCCTCATGGAACGTATTTTCTTAGCTACATTTTGTAAAATATATTTTGATCCTTTGAACATTTTTAACATCTTGAAAGATTTTGGTTTCACAAAATTTGGTCGGTACTGATTAGGAATTTTAGAATTTATACAGGTTTATATGTCATGAATGTGATTTGATTGAACCTTGTGCTGCTCCACTTTGATAATTTATTTGCTTACTGATAGTTATTTCTGCTGAGAAGGGTTTTACAATCACACCCATACACAGCGTTCCACTAGTTGTTCACAGAATATTTATATCAACCCCTCGGGTTGTTGCTTTTGTGTTTCAATTTACAGTGTACCATTTTACTTGCAATAAGGTTTTCTTTCGGGAGCAGCTAGCTTGACAGGAGATCCTTACTCTCTGAAGTACCCGATCTACCTTCTCTAGTTGAAATTCATATGTTTGACTCAATTTTATTTATTTATTTTTAAAAAAAATTGACTTTGGTTTTAAAATGGTCATTTGGACATAGATACGTAGGTGTTTGATTGGTTGTATTATGCCGTGTTTATGAATGCATTGATTGTTGCTAAGTGCATGTTTTTTGAGTTGCAAATTTTTATTTTAAAACCAATTATCAAGTCATCTTTTTAACATTATTTAGAACATTTTAGTCATAATCGTTGTTGGCTAACATGTTATATCGATGAACGACATTTAACAATCATATAAAACGGACATATTTAATCGCTATCATGATTTTTGTAAACTCTTATAATTCATTTCAGATAACTATCACATCACACACGAAATAAAAACATCGAAAAAACATTATAGTCGGAAATGTTTTCCATGTAATGATTTTGTCATTGACATCATTGCCATAACTGAAACAAACACTTACCCCTTAATTAAGATAGTTTAAATAAACATTATCTAAATATAGGCTTAGTTTCTATAAAGATTATTAAATCATGAAAATTATGATAAGTTGAAAGCAGAAGTACACATTGATTGATGCAATCAAAAGATAAAAAAATGGTTTAAGCCTGTGCTTTTAGTACAAATTGGATCTAGTACTGAAATATATTGGAAAACATAATTAATGACACTTTTGAGATCTTAAAAATTGCTATAAACAATTATAAAATCACGAGAATGGTTTAGCACAAGAACATAAGGTATTTTAGTACAAATTGGGCCTAGTCTAAAAATAAATTATAAAACAAACTAATTAACGTCACTTTTCCGGGACTTTTTATTGCTATAATTATTTATAAAATTGTGAAAATGGTTTAGAACAAGTACATAAAAATCACTGTAATCAACAGCTAAGAAGCTATAGTTTAAGATATAAAGTTCAGTACAGTGCATTTCTTTTCCCAAAAATATATCGCAAAACAAAATAATTTACGTGACTCTTTCAGGTTTTAATTGCTATGAAAATTGTGATAATGGTAAAGAACAAGTACATTGGAACTAGTGTAATCAACAGTTTAAAAGACAATGATAAATGTTTTAATTGAAGTACATTGACTTAGTACAAGTAGGCCCTAGATCTAAATACATTGCAAAGAAAAATAATTAACGTCACTTTTTTAGGTCTGTTGAATTGCGATGAACAATTATAAAATGATGAAAAGTGTGATAATGGTAAAAAACAAGAAAACAATCAACAGTTAAAAAGCTGTGGTTAACGATGTCAAGTTGCAGTGCAGTGCATTTAATGGTTAGTAGGCATTAATTGTGTACTTTTGTCAGAAATATACTATTATAAAAAATAACTAGGAACAGTTTAAGAGTTTCCTCGAGGGTATTTCCTTGGCTGATTTTGGTAAATTATATGATTTGTTCTTTTGGGATTCTTTTCAACATTTTGAAAAAAAAATCGGTTTACAATTGTGGTCGAAGCACTACTGATGAGGAATTGTATTCCGAAACGACCATCTACTGCTGTAAAATTGATACTGGTATAATATATAATTATTGCATCTTGAGTTTACTAGAACGATAAAATTGCTTATAAGTTGTATGCTATGGTTTGAGTTGAAATTTTAAGAGAATAATTGTATCTTGCAGTTGAATATAAATTTTCATATTATTCGATTCAAAAAGACTCATGCTTGAAATATATATTTCAAAAACAACATTTTTTCATTTAAAGAAAAAATTCTAAATTAAACGTAGTTTTCATATTTTTCCTGGTTGTTATTGATAAAATGTGTCAAATGTTCATTTAGCGAACACTAAAGTAAAGAAAATTAAGTAAATATACACGTTTAATCATTATGACACGTTATAATACTTATAAAACGAATGCTAATACAATTTAGCAAGTAAAATTGAAAACAGTATATTGGCTTGGTAATTGAAGTGCATATCGTTAACAGTAATATATATATTAAATACAATAAACGTTTTCTAACCAATGTGATTTCTAAAATCTAATTCTTGAATGCAAATCACTGCCCTCCATAAATTATCATACATATTTAAAACTGTTATTTCATAACTGACTCAAAAATCCTTACAAAAAGAGGTTGTTAAAAACATCATAATGATAGATCTGAGCGTTTCCCAGCTAAATTAATGTTTTGATCCTAAAAAATATCATTTTCCAAATGTTTATATTTTCCTCAAAATTTCAGAAATTTTTAAGAAAATTAATTGTCAAGGAAAACAACTTTAGTACAATCACTTAGATCATGGAGTTGAAATACCACTTTCAAATAAAGGTAAAACTTCAATGTTTTAATTGTATGAACAAAATTTGATATGATGATTATAATGTAAACCTATTACAAATATAAATTTGGAAAGTTATTTATAGATGGCAGTGTATTTAACATTACGAAGGTATCACTTGTGGTTTATTCAATACAAATGCTTTTAAACGTTAATATAACCTTCTAAATATAAAATAAACTAAAAATTTGGTTTTATAATTTTGGTCTTAGCACTATTGATAAGGACTACATTCCGGAACTGTCGTTTGGTACTGTAAAATTAAAACTGGTATAATATCTAACTACACACCATTAAATGATTCATTAGTTAGGTGCTAGTTTTTTAGCAAGGGATAAATTAAAATCAAAGAATGTAGCATTGAACTATATACGCAAGGGCTGTGCACTGTATATGGATATCATCACCATAATGTTTAAAGGAAGGTCATGTTGTTTTTTTAAGACAAGAGATTTTAAAACTTTACTATACAAAACAAATGGCTGTGCACAATAAATGAATATTGTCACTTTATGGTGTTTCAATTATATAATTAAGAAATAATCAACATCAGAGCCACCTCGTGATATATTCTTCCGCATGTGAACTCCAGCCCATGTATTATTCGACGATATACCACGGGTAAAATGTTGATCATTTTAATTCTAACGTGTAAAATGAATGAAATAAACATTGCGAACTCTTTGCTCGGAAGTACATTTTACTATCTATTTGCGAAAAGGTCTATCGAAACATTTCGGCTGCTGAGATTACTTCCATTGAAATGATTGATTTTATCAATGAAAATTACGTCACAACAATTGGTCGCGACACATAGCATGACGTCATAAGATAAGCAAGGGAGTACGTCCTTAAAGCGGAACATCGATGGGTTTATCGTTTGTTATACCACGGTTGGCTCCCTTCATGTTTTATATGAAGGAAAACGCAGGTCATGCTAAATAACACATGATGAAGCGTTTCTATTATTAAAATCTATGAACTGTCCATTTAGCGAACACTTATATAAATATAGTGAGTTAAATATCTACATTTTATCATTTAGACATAGAGTTACGTAATTAAACGAATAAAACGAATGTTATTACATTTTAGCATGTCAAAACCAAAACATATATTTTGACTTTGTGCATATCGTTTACACTAATACAACTATCAATTACAATAAACGTGTACTAACAAATGTGATTTCCATGTTATAATCTAATTTTTGTGTTCAAAATATAACATCACGAAGGTATTACTGACATTTAATTGAACAAATGTAATATAAATGTAGACGTGTTAAGTTGATATATACTCTAAAACTACATTAACGAGAGGATAATACACTAACCCACACAATACATCCCACTCATCCGGTAATTGTCGATCATGTCTCAATCTGCATGACATCATTAAACTTTTTAAAAGTTTTTTTAATGTCTGGATACAGAACACAGTCTTAAGTTAAAATTGCAGCTATTCATTCCCAATGTGTATAGTAAAGCGGTTTATTTCAATTTGTTTTAATGTCTAACTAGTGAGCACTCATTCATGACAAGCGCTAACTCCAATATTTCCAACAATCTGTATAATAAGGAGAGGCTTTATCAAAAAGGTATATATTTAAAATGGCAAAATTAAATCTTAAATGTAAAACGAAAAGGGCTGTATACGATAAATGAATTTTGTCACATAATGGCTTAGAAACATATAGCACTCTTTTTGCAATTATTTCTAATTTTTAAATATGCATATCTCATTTCAATTTTTTTTAATATTTAACAAAGCGCGCACTAGCTTATTCTTTACAATCGACAGTTCCAAAATCATTAAAATTAGCTGATAATAGACATCTCCAACCTACCTGTATACGCTGACTATGACCGTGTATGTGAACTAAACACGGGGGCGCTTTCAAAATTTAACTTTGCATTGTACTAGTAAATATAATATATTACTTATATCTACATATTCATAGATATATTATATTATAGTCCATCCACGATTTGATTGCACAGTGGTTATAAACACGGACGGCTTAAATAACTCATCCAGGCGTAAATAACGTATTCACGTATGAGTATAATCACGCCGGCACACGCTTTATTCGTTACAATTACTCTAATATTGAAATAGATTCGTGATGACCTTTATAGGCAAACAGCATTGACCTGTCCGCTTGACTTTTTACTAGGAACATTAATATAGGACAATCCACCCAATAAATTAGTAGTGTTAAGATTCAAGATAATACATACAAAGTGTACGTGCCTACTTTATGAGTTGAATATCACTCGTGATGTAGTAGACTTTATGAACTCCTACGTTCCCTACACATAAACGAACTGATCCATGATAATATTTAAGTTAAAGTTCAATCGGACAGGTCAATGTTGTTTATCTATTGCAGGAGTTGTTTATTATTGTTGTTAACAGAAGTAGTAATATTATGAAACAGTAGAGAGTCATGAGAGAAAACTGGAAAAAATTGAATGTTGCTGTTGCTGCAAAAGATGGAACTTCAAAAGCCTTTTAAAAGTCTGGTATAGAACCTCAACAATAATATAAGAGTGGACAGAGACACGTTCACTATATACATACACTGATTATTGTTGATAATTGCAGTATACTGCGTTTTGTTAGAAGTCATGTTCGTGGCCTTGAGAATAACGCCCAAAGTTTTCGTTCGGAACTTCAATTTCCTGCCAATTTTTTTATTCTAAAAGCTCAAGCTTATAGAAAAACTCAAAATATAAGAAGTTTAACGAAGTTATAAATAATATAGAGTGCAAGTTGAACATGCAATCCGGGAAATAAAAATCTACACGACTGTTGGAACAATTTTGCGATTACCGAGACGTAAATTTCGTCTGTTGTTGACATTTTTAGCATTTGCCACTGCGGTAGCTCAGTTGGTAGAGTGCTCGCTTCGTAAGTGGAAGGTCGTGGGTTCGAAACCCGGCCGGGTCTGACCCAAGACTTGAAAGTGGATAGTGACTGTTCTTTCGCCAAGCACTCGGCATTACGAAATGAAAGTCACGGTTCTTTCAGATGGTAACTTAAAATAATCGAGGTCCAGTGTCACGGTGGGCTCAGTGGCACGCTAAAGAACCCTGCTGTATAATGCCATCAGCGCAACGCACAGGCAAAATTTCTGCACCTTCGCCTATAGCTGGCGACGTCTCGATATAAGTGAAATATTCTTGACTGGGACGTTAAACACCATTACTCACTCATTTTTAGCATTTTCTCCCCGGTGTTAACACTGCTTTCGTTTGTAAATGAAACCATACTTGTAAAACCAGTCTAACTTGTTTTAGAATTCCTATTTAAGGGGAAATATAGGTCTCTAAAAGTTTGTCCAGGATATTGAATGACAAAGGCAATATAAGAAAAGACAGAGCTATTTGGAATTGATAATGTTATATTATTTAAAAAAAACCAAAAAAAAACCAAGTTTTGATATAACCCCTCATTTAGTTCACATTCACGGTCATAGTCAGTGTATACAGGTATGTTGGAGATGTCTAATGTGATGTTTTTTTAATCTATTATTTTTTTTCTATTTGCAAGGTCTAATTGAAACGAAAAAAATACAAAATTTTAAAATCTTAAAGAAAACCATGTGTACCATAAATTGATATTGTCAAATGATAGTGTTTGTCTTATTTAAATGTCTAGCTAGCGTGCACTTATTTAAATTATTCATCGCTATTATCGATTCTCATGTTTATAACAAGGTGATATTTTCAACAAGCAAATGCATATTTAAAAAGTCAAAATGATACAGAAAGGGTTGTGTATCATAAATTAAAATTGTAAAATGACGTTTTAATTTTGTTTTGCTCACTAAGTACACTAAAATACACATTACGAATATAGTTAATTATTAAAAATGTAAGATGTCCATTTAGCGAACACTTATTATAAATTAATATAGTTAAATAAATATAAACGTCTTACAATTCAAACATACAGTTACGTAATAAATTTAATGGAATGAATGTTATTATCTTTTAGCATGTCAAAACACAAAACATACATTTATAAAAAAAACAATCACACTAATCTATTCCAAACCACAATCCCCAAGCAAAGTTATTGCTTTAAAACTGACATATTAGGTTAAACACGTGAATTTGTTATTGCTTTGCATATTTGTAACACACATATAAGTTGTCAATTCAACAAACGTATACTATTCAATGTTATTTTATAGTTCTTGTGTGTGATATTTAACATGACGAAAGTATATATCACATTTTAATTGAATAAATTTAATACAAATGTTTATTTTAAAGTTGTTTTACACTTTCTAAAGATAAATGAACTTGGCACTAACCTACTCTTTTGTAATTGCTAAAGATGTTGAAATTTCCATGTTATCGTTTTAAGTTTAAAAAAATGTCTAGCTGGCGGGCACTATCTCATAAATAACAATCGCAGTTTAATTGAGAATGTGACTGTTTTAAATATTATGATCGTTCGACTCGTGGATCATTTAGAACATGCCATGCCATGCTAAAAATCAGTTATTGATTCAAAATGAGATTAAACGATAAAAGAATAAAACACAAATATCAAGCTTAATAAGGTTTATTGTCCGTTATGTGAATATATAAACCATTCCCCAAAGCTATGATGGGATCTTTATTAGCATAGTTATTACAATACCAGACTCGGTGTATATGATCTTTGACTAGTAATTAGGACCTTTATTGATATATAATAAGTTGGAGCACCTTGGAATTATATGTCTCGCCACTAATTGTTTCTATATATTTTAGTTGAATGAATATAAATCTAAAACTTCGGAACAAATAATGGTTTTTATACGATTGAATGAAATTGCTTCTATAGGTTTAAGTTTTTTTTATTAAGATATGGAATCTCTGACATAAAGATTTATATAACACTCTTTATCACGTCACGGCATTTTTTCATAAAAAAGACAAGAGTTTAAGAAACTTCGATGCGAAGTACTTTACAAACAGATACTCAATAGATATCATAATCTTAATAGACAGTTGCAAATGTTATTTGTTTTTAACTCTGCCTAATCACAACGAATCATTATGTGGATTTAAAATTTGCAGTAACAAACCATCTTGTAGTGAGAATATTACTGTTAAGCAACAGTAAGCTAATTCTTACATATTTAGATCGATTTGTGATAAAACGTAAGTGGAATTTAATAAGATAAAATCA
Source organism: Anadara kagoshimensis (assembly GCA_021292105.1). Taxonomy (NCBI): domain Eukaryota; kingdom Metazoa; phylum Mollusca; class Bivalvia; order Arcoida; family Arcidae; genus Anadara; species Anadara kagoshimensis. The sequence continues at coordinate 33,083,959 of CM037872.1, read as the reverse complement.
AGACATATGCATTGGATTTTAAGGCTTCATACACTACGCAATCATTGTAGTTGTGAAATAACTTCAAATAATACGTTTGAAAAACACATTAAGTTTGTTATTAGTTTAATGTTGGCTTAATAGCTATGTACTAAAATTCTGGATCTTAAAGTCATAGTTGAATTTGTTGAGCTTTTTAAATTCTAAATTTAAAATGAGGCGGTGTGTTTTGATTTATTATACCTATAAATGAACAAATTCGAAATATGAACATTTGATTTTTTTTAGTTTTACAAAATATTTGCTAGATCACATCGCTTTATGTGGTTCCACACTGACATTAAGATGTATCAATGTGCGCTGGTGATTCCCAATATGTCATGACTTTTGATGATGATAAATGACGCGTAATTGTTTTAATATTTAAATGTGAGAAAATGTGGCAGTTATTTAGCAGGTCGAAGTCGGTGATTTACTCTGGTTTCCTCCATTATCCATAAAAACTGACTGCATTGGTATCAGGTAAAGAATTTCGACTGGGCATAAAATAATATTAATCTACTCTACTCCGCACTTATCTACATAGTTTACTATAAACGAACAGTGACCATAAGTGAAGTGAATGCAATTAGTTGTGAATATACATTTCCAAATGGTATGAGAAAGTCAAATTTACTACAGTCCCTAATTAAATTTTCATTTCTGATATGTCGATTTCCGAAATGAGAGAAACCTGTAATGATAGATTAATGCATTTCATCGTAAATATTAAATAAAATAATGTCACTTTGACAATGACATGTCGCATAGTAAGGGCAATTTAGAACATAAGTAACCGTCTAGTCTACTTCCGTTTCCATTAAGTCTGCTTATAATACAGAGAAGAAAATTAGTATTGTAAAAAGAATGAATTGACAATAGCATAAACATCGACAATACATCATGAACAAACAATGCAATTAAAATGAAAATATTTTAAAAAGGGTGATTCTTTCACTGGTGTTGGGCGAATATTGGGTATAATGATTGATGGTTAGCAATTAAATTGTTTATTTTACACATTTCCTCGTCACTGCGTGAAGTAAAAGGTTATAGGAATTTGAATATTAGTTAAGATCACATTTTTATTTGAGGCATCGGTGAGAATCGGTGTAAAAAATTCCTCTCATCGATGCAATATATCTTGTCAGCATGACATATGTTTTGTTTCATTTCAACCTGAAACGTCATTACTTATATTCTAACAAAAAATCATCAAAATCTCAAGTATTTTACCTCAAGCAAAGTAATCCCTTAGCTAAATTTAGTTACATTTATTTTTGTGTGTATTTGACATTGTTTAGCCCCTTAAAAGATTTTGGTTTCACAAATTTAGTCAGTACTGATGAGGAATTTTAAAATTAACACAGGTATATATGTAATTCATGCGATATAGTTGAAGCTCCTCCAAAAGTTTAATTTATTTGCTTACTGATAATTATTTGTATTGAAAACTGTTTTATCAACAGACCTATGCACATTGTTCCAATAGGTGCGCACAAAATATATCCAAACCCATACCGTTTCTGTTTTTGTCTGTTTCCTATTTATCTATTTAGAATCTATAATTTATATTTTCCATCAGTCTTTAAGCATGTTTTTACAGCATCAATATGTTATTGTTATTTTACACTCAACGTATTCATCTTGTGACATTCGAATATATTGATTTTGCTCATTTATAGATAACATATTTGTTGTGATAGGTAATATAGTTTTTCAGCAAACAATCGGTATACAAATGGATACAAACTGTGCACCATTGCTTGCTGATTTGTTTCTTTATTCTTATGAAGCAGAATTTATGCAGAACCTTGTTAAATCTGGAAAGAAAACTGTCGCCAAATCATTCAACTCAACATACAGATATATAGATGACGTTCTGTCTCTTAACAATCCTAAATTTGGAGACAGTGTAAATGTTATCTATCCTAGTGAGCTTGAAATAAAAGACACGACTGATTCCTCAAGTTCTGCTTCATATTTAGACTTATACCTGAATTATGACGCACACGAAAGGCTACCTTTGAAACTTTATGACAAACGTGATGACTTCAATTTTTCTATTGTCAACTTTCCTTTTTTTATGCAGCAATATACCTGCTTCTCCTGCTAATGGTGTATTTGTTTCCCAATTAATACGCTATGGTAGAGCTTGTTCCCACTACAGGGACTTTGTACAACGAAGTAGCTGCTTGCAAATAAATTGTTGACTCGGGGATATTGCAAGCCTAGGCTTATCAAGGCCCTCAAAAAGTTTTATGGCCGTCATCATAGTATTGTTGATAAGTTTGATGTCTCTGTGTCCAGGATTGCCCTGGATATATTTGACGTCTAATAGTTCCATGTTCCTTTCACACAATTTTGATTACACACGTGGCGGGTGTAGCTAGCTAAACAGGAGGTGCTTACCCTTCCGGAGCACCCGGCCTCACTTCCCTGGTGGAAGTTGAGGTGTCTAACCTATCTTGTCAGTTCCAAAGTTCTTACTTTGCTTCTGGATTGTGATTCGGACATGGATTAGTATGTTTGTTTTTGATTACACGTGACGGATGAATTAGCTAGACGGGAGGTCCTTAACACCCGGAGCACACGGTCTCACTCCCCCAATAGAAGTCAATGTCTTTGACTAAATTTGCTAGTTGATAAAGTTTTACTTTGCTTTTGAAATAGTGATTTCGACATATATACGTATGTTTTTGATTAGTTCTGTTATATCGTGTTTATGATTGCGTTGGCTGTTGCTAAGTGCATGTTTTTTGAGTTGCAAATTTCTATTTTAAAACCAATTATCAAGTCATCTTTTGAACATTATTTAGAACATTTTAGTCATATTCGTTGTTGGCTAACTTGTTATATCGATAAACGACATTTAACAATCATATAAAACGGACATATTTAAACGCTTTCATGATTTTTTGTAAACACTTATAATTCATTTAAGATAACTATCACATCACACAAATAAAAAAACATCGAAAAAACATTATAGTCGGAAATGGTTTCCATGTAATGATTTTCATTGACATCATTGCCATAACTGAAACAAACACTTACCCCTTAATTAAGATAGTTTAAATAAACATTATCTAAATATAGGCTTAGTTTCTATAAAGATTATTAAATCATGAAAATTATGATAAGTTGAAAGCAGAAGTACACATTGATTGATGCAATCAAAAGATAAAAAAAATGGTTTAAGCCTGTGCTTTTAGTACAAATTGGATCTAGTACTGAAATATATTGGAAAACATAATTAACGACACTTTTAAGATCTTTAAAATTGCTATAAACAATTATAAAATCATGAGAATGGTTTAGCACAAGGACATAAGGTATTTTAGTACAAATTGAGCCTAGTATAAAAATAAATTATAAAACAAAATAATTTGCGTCACTTTTTCGGGACTTTTTATTGCTATAATTATTTATAAAATTGTGAAAATGGTTTAGAACAAATACATAAAAACCACTGTAATCAACAGTTAAGAAGCCATGGTTTAAAATATAAAGTTCGGTACGGTGCATTTCTTTACCCCAAAATATATCGCAAAAAAATAATTTACGTGACTCTTTCAGGTATTTTAATTGCTATGAAAAATTGTGATAATGGTAATGAACAAGTACATTAGAACTAGTGTAATCAACAGTTTAAAAGACAATGTTGAATGTTTTAATTGAAGTACATTCACTTAGTACAAGTAGGCCCTAGATCTTAAATATATTGCAAAGAAAAATAATTAACGTCACTTTTTTTTAGGTCTGTTGAATTGCAATAAACAATTATAAAATGATGAAAAGTGTGATAATGGTAAAAAACAAAAAAACAATCAACAGTTAAAAAGCTGTGGTTAACGATGTCAAGTTCAGTACAGTGCATTTAATGCTTAGTAGGCATTAATTGTGTACTTTTGTCAGAAATATACTATTATAAAAATTTGCTGCTAGGTACAGTTTGAGTTTCCTCGAGGGTATTTCCTTGGTTGATTTTGGTAAATTATATTATTTGTTCTTTTGGGAGGTTTTTCAACATTTTGAAAAAAAAATTGGTTCACAATTGTGGTCGAAGCACTACTGATGACGAATTGTATTCCGAAACGACCATCTACTGCTGTAAAATTGATACTGGTATAATATATAATTATTGCATCTTGAGTTTACTAGAACGATAAAATTGCTTATTAGTTGTATGCTATAGTTTGAGTTACAAGGGATAATTTAAAATCAAAGAATGTAACATTGAACTATATACGCAAGGGCTGTGCACCGTAAATGGATATTATCACCATAATATTTATAGGAAGGTAATGTTGTTTATTAGAAAAGCATTATTTAAGACGAAAAATTTAAAGACTTTACAATAAAAAACAAATGGCTGTGCACAATAAATGAATATTGTAACTTTATGGTGTTTTAATTATATAATGCTGAATAACACATGATGGAGCGTTTCTATTTTTAAAATCTATGAACTGTCCACTTAGCGAACACATATAATTATAGTGAGTTAAATATCTACATTTTATCATTTAGACATAGAGTTACGTAATTAAACGAATAAAACAAATGTTATTACATTTTAGCATGTCAAAACCAAAACATATATTTTGACTCTGTAATCGCTGTGCATATCGTTAACACTAATATAACTATCAATTACAATAAATGTGTACTAACAAATGTGATTTCCATGTTATAATCTAATTTTCTGTTCAAAATATAACATCACGAAGGTATTACTGACATTTTATTGAGTAAATCTAATATAAATGTAGATGTGTTAAGTTGATATATACTCTAAAACTACATTAACGAGACGACAGTACACTAACCCACACAATACATCCCTCTTATCCGGTAATTGTCGATCATGTCTAAATCTGCATGACATCATTAAACTTTTTAAAAGTTTTTTAATGTCTTGATACAGAACACAGTCTTAAGTTAAAATTGCAGCTATCCATTCCTACTGTGTATAGTAAGCGGTTAATTTCAATTTGTTTGAATGTCTAGCTAGGCAGCAGTCATCCATAACAATCGTCAATTTCAACATTTCCAACAATCTGTATAATAGAAGGAGACTTTATTAAAAAGGTATAAATTGAGAATGACAATATTAAATTTTAAATGTAAAACAAATGGCTGTATACGACAAATAAATTTTTTGTCATATAATGGCGTTTAAACATATCACGCCCTTTTATGCAATCATCTTTAATTTTTGAGTATTCATGCCATCATTTTAATTTTTAAACAAAGCGCGTACTAACTTATTCATTTCAAAGGTTTGTTTCAAAATCACAAGAATTAGCTGATAAGTTGATATTTTCAAATCTTTAGAATAAGGTGCTATTTCTATTGGCAAGGTTTCATTTAAAACGCAAGAAAACGATGTGTACCATAAATGGGTACTGTCATATGACGGTGTTTATCTTATTTAAATGTATAGCTAGAGGACACTTACTGAAATTAATAATTACTATTATTGATGTCATTGTTAATAGTAAGGTGGTGTTTTTATTAAGCAAAGTTATACTTTAAATGGAAAAAAAACTTAAAAAAAACAGTATAAAAAAGAAAGTGCTGTGTATCATTAATGGAAATGGCGTTTATCTTAAAATCCATATGTTAAAGAAAAGGCTGTGTATAATTAATTAAAATCTTTAAATGACGTTTTAGTTTTGTTTTGTTCACTTTACTACACATTACAAACCTTGTTTATTATGAAAGCCTGTGAAATGTCCATTTAAAGAACACTTATGATAAATAAATATAGTTAATAAATATTCCCGTGTTACCATTTAGACATACAGTTACGTAATAAAATAACTAGAATGAATGTTATTACCTTTTAGCATGTCAAAACGAAAAACATTCATTAATATAAAAATAAACACACTTTTCCATTCCAAACCACAATCCCCAAGCAAAGATATCGCTTTAAAACTGGCATTTGAGGTAGAAGGTGAATTTGTTATTACTGTGCATATTTGTAACACACATGTAGCTTTTTAAATCAAAAAAACGTATACTGATCAATGTTATAATCTAATTCCTGTGTGTAATATATAACATGACGAAAATATAAACTACGTTACAATTAAATAAATGTAATACAAATGTATATTTTAATTGATTAAATTTAATACATATGTTTATTTTAAAGTTAATATACGCTTTCTAAAGCTAGATTAATTAGACATTCACCTACACTACTCCCTACTCTTTTTGTAATAACTGATTATGTTTACATCTGTATGTGTCCATAGTTTTATGATTTTGATTCAATTTCTAGCTAGCGAGAACTAAATCATTCATTACAACATTCCCAATCTGTATAAGGTGAGAATTTATATTAGCAAGTTATAATGTAAGACGAAAGAATGTAATAATTTATAAAATAAATTGGATAGTGCGCTATTAATGGATTTTCTCACATTATGAGGTTTTAATGATGTTATGATAACTAAAACAAACATTACCAATCTTTTTTATCAAATCTATGAAATGTCCATTTAGTGAGCATGCAAATTATTTTGGTTAATTAATATACACGTTTTATCATTTAAACATACAGTCACGTAATAAAATGAATGATTCCAATATTGTTCCATTTTACAATTTGAAAACACATATACTTTGTTATTGCTGCGCATATTGTTTACTCTTACATAACTTTTAAAAAAACAAAAAGGTATACTTATTAATATGATTTCCATGTAATGATTTAATCGGTTTGCTTAATATATTACATCACGAAGGTATTACTGACATTAAATTGAGTAAATTTCATACAAATGTATATTATTACGATCATTATATTATACTCTTAAAAAATATTAACTATCAAAATAAGATACTAGCCCACACATAACACATTTCACTTTTCGTAATTGCTTTTTCTATCTGCATGTCATCATTTGCATTTTAAATGTCTAGCTAAAATTATTTATTGCAATTATCAAACTCCCAATGTTTATAGTGATTCTTTTCTTTTAGCAAGGGATAATTTTTACCCAAAATAACTAAAAAAAAATATATAAAAGATAAAGTTGTGCTCATTAATGAATGTTGTCATATTATGGGGTATTATTTTCACTAAAATACATATTTTAGACAAACAGAATATATCCGTCAGCTTGACCTTTATTTTAAGTATTTTTCACAAACCAGTGATGCTTGTTAAGAGAGTACAAGGATTACTTATTTCGTCTAAGTTATGAGAAACAATTTCAAAATATACAAACCAAAATCTCAAAACAAAACAGAAACATTGAAAATTGTCAAATTAGGGTAAACATGTAAACTTCAAACGGAGAGAAAAGTGTGCTTTGGAAAGATAATCATCTCCCGTCTGTCTAACTAAACTAGTCGGATAGGTTATCAAAAAAGCCTAAACAAAGAAAGTTGTACTGCATTGAATCAATTGACAAGGTAACCAACAATAAACATCTATATTAAAAATGTGGACATCAAAGTAAAACTCAATATTGGTAAAAATGTTGGCCTTAAATTTTATTTCCTCGTGCATTAATTTATGTAATATTGGCATAAGGAAACCTTTTTTAAGATATTCTGCAAAATCACATTTGTTACATAGCTATGTGTAAAAGAAATTCATAAATGAAATAGTGGCTTCATAGTCATTTTTATATACAAAGAAAACTTCAAAATTCTGCTTAAAAAGTAGACATTCTCTTCCTTCTTTAAATAGTTGCTTGCGGTGTATGCTTTATGTATCATTAAAAAAGAGATTTTTTTTAAAAATAAAAAAATGAGTCTTTCACTTATGTTTCATCTTTCTTGTTATTTCCACCTTCATGTCACGCTTTTAGTTTCTGTCATGTATTCAGATGTCATTTTATGTTGGATTTTAATGGTGCAACTTATAGTGATAAATAGATCAAATTTTGCAATTGTACATTAAACGAACTGACCTTCTTGGTCCGTGTTCAAAATGACAAGTTCAAAAGCAAAGAAAAAACTGAAAATGTCATTAAATGTAAACACGTGTGATTCTAAAAGGGAAGTGAGATCGGATCATTCGGAAGGGTAAGCACCTTTATGTCTAACTAGCTAAATCCGCCACGGGTTAAACGAATATTGAGAATGAAAGCGGCCTAAAACAATGTGGTGTCAAAAGTAAAAAAAATTATGACGCAGTGTGATGCAGTAACATCATACTTATCAACAATAAACATATTGTGTATTTTGAGTATCATGGTAAGCCAAAGCTTGAAATACCCCGCCTCAACAATTTATTTGTAAGCAGTTTTGTTGTATGAAAGATACATATTATACCAGATTAAAAATCAATTATACGTTTATTTATTGACAAATATTCGAATTACCATGTTAATTGGATCTCGAATTATTGAATGCAATGATTTACTGTAATGGATTAGGTGTATTACAATCTTTACGTTACTCGTATGTGTTGTGACCTGAATTAGCAGACATATCGAACTATTTAATAGAATTTAATCATCCGGTACTAGAAATGTCTTATGGTTATCTTCTTAAAATTATAGTATTTTTTCAGGACAACAGATAAATCCTTAATAGTTCTATTTATTTAGTAATTCCACTTTTCAAAAATTATACCACCTTTTGTGCGTTAGCGGTCTTGTTCTCGTTTGTGCTATTTTTAATTAATTTACATGAACTTCTTTCACCTTAAATATTTAATCCATTGTCAGACAGCTAAGACATGTCCAATAATGTGTATTAGTCACTTGAATAATATTTGGGTTTAACATTGTTAAAATAACATGGATTGAGTATATAGGCGTTTCTGATGTCATTGAGGTAAACAAGTTCATATGATGTCAATATTGGTGACACTACACGGTCATTGCAGTTATTTTTTCAGTAAATCTGTTTTTTTTAAACTGAAGACATTCATTATCATTGTACTGTCTGGTGACTTACACAATCACATGCCTGTTGTACAAGAACATTCGAACTTAAATTTTTATTCGATTTCACGAACATCGATTTTCTATTTCTTCCAAAACAATTGTAGACCAAGTAAATATCTTTAATGATAAACCAACCCACTAGAACTGTTATCCTTATAACTGACAAAAAAGAAAATACCACATACAAAACAATGTACTTCTGTTCCAATTTTTAAGTAAAATTTAAGAATGGATTTCCTTTGTTTACTTAATCGGCAATTTGTGATATGCGAGTGTGACAAGAACATTGAATATAAGCATTATATTTTAGATATTTCTTCTTTCCTTTCTTATACTTATTTTTAGCCGATGTGGTTCGACAACTTACCATGTAATTCTTCTGCCTCGATATTTTTTGTCTAGTTATTATTTCTTGTCTGCATTACGCCAGATCACCTGTGTTTTTTTTATTTCAAATACAACTTTCCACATTGTCCGAGTATTTTAGTACACCTATACAAGCTTACTTAAATAATATGCGGGTCATTTTTGTTTGAGCATTTTGTCTTTCAAATCATTCGATTTTTATAATATATGGTTTAAGACACATCCGCGGTCATTTTAATTAATTCAGGTCAATTGTTCTTGGAATGTTTTGAATCTTTAATAAAATTTTGATCATAGATAAATGTTTTGTGCTTATTTTGAACAAAAGGAACAGGAACATTCTATATTCTTTTAATTCTGTCTTAATTTCTTAGTTTAAAATGTTCTAAAAACTTAATCTTCGCCTCCTCTACACTTGCACTTTAGTTGAACAGATAACATTAAAGGGAATCAATGATTAACTTGTCATACCGTTCTAAGGAGTACTATCACTTTACCCATTGGAATGTCTAGAAATGGCACTATAACTTAGATTGCCGTGCAAAGCAAACTGAATAACGCGCGCTAGCACTATAAAGTCAATTTCTAGACTGTTCAATAGTTTTATTTGCATTTTGCATTTTTTTGAAAATATTATTGTATTTTAATCCTGAAATCAGTTTAAACATTCGTTTACGAGATGCGATTCCAATGGCTGGAACAGCCAATTAATGACGTCACGGGTATAGGCGTAAGCAAGAAATGGATGAGTGCGTCAAATTAGCGAATTCAATTATAATCATTTAACTTAATTTGGTCTCAAATCCAGTGAAATACAACATACATCATCAATGTAAATATATTTGTATAGGTTGATATGGCTCAAACAATGTATTTAAGCTTACGTCAAGCATATTTGCTATCAGCTCTTTATTACTAAATAAACTACAAACATACCGATCCGTGTGAAAGAGAAGCAGTGATCTCTGGAAAGATATGCATCTGATATCCAGCTATCTACACCCACAAAACTCGCAAATAAATAAAATTGATAATGAAAGAAACATGGTGCAAACTGACGTCCTAAAAAATGGATACTGAAACATATTTCTCTAGAAAAACACGAGTTCCTAAAGTACCTCTCGAAAATGTGGAGTTTTGCTATCAATGGCCCCTTATATGTTTGTCGTTTCATGTCTTGTTTGGTAGTTGTTTACCGTTAACTCTTGCACGATGTCATATTGATATTTAAGACGGTTGTATATTTTGAACTTCTTTCTTTTTTAAATTTTCTACCGCCATATGTTCGTAAGTTGCGCCTTTTTTGTTATTTTTAAATTTTGATTTTTTATTTTTTTGTAATTGTATATGTTGAATCCATTGTCATGAAATAACAAAACAAATATAGATTACTGCAAATATAACCAAGGTCA